>WEIV01018608.1:0-40811 GCA_013390005.1 Calyptomena viridis
ATCACTGGCATAAGTGAAACCTGTGGGAATGAGTCCTGTGACTGGAGTGTCTTGTTNAATAGAAAGGTTAGAATGTATGGAGCTCACAGTTGATGATGGCACAGTTGAGAGCGTCTGGGTTAGAATCAAGAGGCAAACAAATAATGTGGATGAGATTCTACTGTAGCCAGCCAGGACACTGACGAATTATTTTTTGAGGAGCTAAGGGACACTTCCAAGTCAGCTGCCCTGGTCACTATGGGGGACTTCAGCTTGCTAGAAATTAGCTTGGTGCACCACACAGTGGGTACAACCTGGGCCAGAAGATTCCTAAAAAGCCTGGAAGACAACTTTATGGAACAGGTCCTAAGGAAACTGACTTGGAAAGATACCCTCCTTGATCTGCTGCTTGTCCACAGTGTGGATCTCGTGAGCAAAGTGGAAATTGGTGGCCTCCTTGGCCACAGAGACTACAAAATGATCAAGTTTAAAATCTCTGTTGACAGGAGGAAAAATGACAGAAAAACCTCAGCTCTGGACATGAAGAGAGCAGATTTCAGGCTGCTAAGGTCCCCTGGGAAAATGTTTTTGCAGGTGCTGGGGTTCATCAGTGCTGGTAAATTTTATACATCATCTCCTAAGGACACAGGAACAGGGAATTTCCAAATGTCAGAAGTCAAGCAGGTGAGGCAGAAGGCTGCCTTGGCTGAGCAGGAATCTTCTCTTGGAAGTAAGGCAAAAAAGGAAGGTGTATGCCCAGGGGAAGCAAGGTCAAGTGACATGGGAAGAATTCAGAGATGCTACTGTAGGGAGAAAATTCATGCAGCCAAAAGCTCAACTAGAGTTGCAGCTGACCAGAAATGTGAGAAACAATAAAAAGACTTTTTTTCAAATGTATTAATGGCAATAGGCAGTATAAAAATATTATTGCCCTGTTACAGGATGAGGATGGTCACCTTACAAATAGGGACAGAGACAAAGCAGAAGTGTTTAACTCTTTCTTTGACTCCATCTTCAACATAGATGATGGGCCAAGGTGCCCTGAGCTGGAGGGCCATGACTGTGAGAATTATCAACTCCAAATCAACCTTGAAATTGTACAGGATCTCTTGCTCAAGCTGGACCCCTATAAGTCTATGGGGCTTGATGGGATTCATCCAAGAATTCTCATAGAGCTGGCTGATGTCATTACAAAACCTCTCTCAAAGATTTTTGAAAGGTCTTCCAAATCCAGAGAGATCCCAGCTGACTGGAAGCTGGCGAATCTTGTCCCGATTTTCAAGAAGGGCAAGAAGGAGGACTCTGGAAACTACAGGCCTGTCAGTCTCACTTCAGTGCCTGGTAAAAAGTTATGGAGAATATTATACTGGGAACTGTTTAAAAAAACAGCTGAAAGACAACACAGTCCTTGGTCGCAGCCAGCATGGTTTCATGAGAGGAAAGTCCTGCTTATCAAATCTGATTTCCTTCTAAGACAAGGGAACCCACCTAGTTGATCAAGGGAAGGCAGTTGATGTAATCNACATCAAATGAGAAATTGCTTGCTTTCTTCAGGGGAGAAAACTAGCTGCGGCAGGCAGCAACCATTTGCCAAGTTCAAAGAGCCTCTTTGTGAGGTTGGCTGAGTGAGTCAGCACCGCAGCTGGAAGCAAATCCTTAAGTTCTTGCTTCAGCCATCAGACTCCTCTTTCTTCTTTCCCAGGGGCTGCCAAACAAGAGGAGCTCAAAGCTTTGGCCCAGTTCTAGAGATTTGACATCACTGGCATAAGTGAAACCTGTGGGAATGAGTCCTGTGACTGGAGTGTCTTGTTAGATGGTATAGGTTCTTTAGGAGGGATAGGCAAGGCAGAAGAAGTGGAAGGGTGGCATAGAAATAGTATGTAATAGAAAGGTTAGAATGTATGGAGCTCACAGTTGATGATGGCACAGTTGAGAGCATCTGGGTTAGAATCAAGAGGCAAACAAATAATGTGGATGAGATTCTACTGTAGCCAGCCAGGACACTGACGAATTATTTTTTGAGGAGCTAAGGGACACTTCCAAGTCAGCTGCCCTGGTCACTATGGGGGACTTCAGCTTGCTAGAAATTAGCTTGGTGCACCACACAGTGGGTACAACCTGGGCCAGAAGATTCCTAAAAAGCCTGGAAGACAACTTTATGGAACAGGTCCTAAGGATAGACCCTTTTCAAACTATTTTTTTAATAGCAGTAGTCACTGCACACAGGTTAATGATGGGTGGCCTCGGAGAGGTAGAAGGCAAAGACCCCTCATTGCGCTGGGGTACCTCCCAAGATGAGACTGTTTAGCTGCTGTCTGTAGTGACAAGTGACAAGCCTTGGGCTTCAAGAGCTGGACCTGACTGAATGCAAAGTTTGAAGACCCTGCTCTTGGCTTGCAATTTTTGTACTTTCAGCCTCCTTTCTGCACTAACAGTGTCATGGTCTTACTTTGGCCAGTTCCTCTCCCAGAAATCAGGGAACTGGCTTATTTTCTGGCATGTGTCCAGCAGCTGTGAAACTCATGAAGAGTTAAAGGTGTTGTTCCAGTACTGACATAGACCTTATCTGACCACCCCAGCTAAGTCTAGCCTATGTATAATCAGAATTGGAAGCTTCCAATGAAATTGTAAAGTACTCATTGCGCTCTACAGCTTCTTGAAGAGGGAAGGTGGATGGAAGGTGCTGATGCCTGGTATCCAGTGACAGGATGCATGGGAATGGTTCAAAACTACATCAGGGGAAGATAAAACTTCTTTACTGAGAGGATGGTCAGACACTGGAATAGGCTTCCTGGAGAGGTGTTCAAAGCGGTCTGGCAGTTGAACAGGTTGATGGTTGTAGGTCCTTTCCAACTTTCCCGTCAATTCCTTTCCCTTCTCTTCTCTTTTTTTCTCTTTCAATTCTACTCTACTCAGAATATTCTAAGATAATGTGAGGAACAGTGCTTGGGACTGATTAGGAGAGATTTGTGTTCTGAGTCACTAGAAACAGTGAGACCTGATCAGGTCACTTGCCACAGCATCCAAGTTCAGGAAAGCTGTAAGCTGTTTCACAGGGGTAATTGAGTTGTGGGCAGGCACTTACACTGGTGGTGTCACCCTCCTGCTGATGAGGCTCCATGGATCAGGAAATCCTGCCAAAGTGAATTGCTTCTTTACTTCTCAGCTCAGTGCAAAGGTGTGTCTAAAAGGCTGTGGTGGATGATCACACACCAGTAGGTGCCATGTGGCCGCCTCTTGTTTCTGACAGTAGTCAGAGCTGTCAGGCCACACAGATTGATAGGTACCAGTTGTGTCAGTGTAAAAGCAGTTTGAACCATGAAGATGTCCTTTTTGTAAAATTCAGCATCATAGCTGCCAGTTATACAGGTGTGCCCTGAAAGTAGCTGCATTCTGTTGGATGTGTAAAGTTTGCCTTATACAGAAACGTGTTGTTCTTGAAACCTATGCCATTATCTCCAGAGCAATAGCTCTACACGGTAAAGATTACATCACTGGATTGATTGAGGGGAGGCTGATTTTCCTAATGAGTATGATTCACTTCCCTCTAAGCTCTTGAAAACAAGTTGGAGTTGGAGTTAAGTGAACAGTTTGTAATGAAAAATTTACTCAATTTTTTCAATACTCATTCTTTTTCCACTTACTCAGATGGGTTCTTGGCTTTACTCATTCCTTCATCAATGGAATGATTCCTTCACCAACGTATTTGACTAATGTTTTGTTCAGAGATCCGGCAGCTTCCTGTGGGCTATGGTATGGACCCTTTGAATAGACTGTCATCTCTTCTAGTAGTATCTGCTTATTTTTTGGGGAAGTTAGTCAAATACCATGGTCATGAGTAAGGATTATTAATACCTGGCAAGATAATCACATGTTTGTAAAGTGTCATTCAACCTCTGTAGCTTCAATTCAGTGGCTCTGAACTGAAGACTGTTGAAGTTACTGTTTTAATAAAGATTTCACTGAACTTTGGATTGGAGGCATTGATTTAAAGATTATTAAGACCCAGTGGGACCAATACATCATCTAATCAAACTTGCTGCATAACCAAGGGCAGAGAACTCCCTTCAGTTGCTTTTGCTGGAGTCTAGTAAATACAATGTGTCTATAACTTTATTGGAGGTTTTACTTAAAAAGAGCACCACAGATATGCTTAGTGTGGAATGTAAGACTGAATCATCCCTAAGCCAAAGAGCTTAGAACATAAAGTGAAGGAAGAAGACATGGAGAGGAGGGAAGGTATTTAGATGTGGATTGCCTACATGTCATTTTTTTCCACAGATTTTGTGACTTCATGTTGTTGCAGGTATTCTGCTTAGTACCTTGAATCTGGATTCACTGATACCCACCTCTCCTTGCCCCTCACAAAAAGCGTATCACTGAATCGAGTTCCCAGTGCAAATAGCCACTGAAATGTTGCCTTCTTCAACAGTCCTCTTCTTCTGCCTTACTGGTTGAATGTCTGACCACATTCCTGCTGCAGAATTTCTTGGGAGGGTTGTCAGAGGCCCAGATGCTGGCACCAATTCATTTGCAGATGCCCTGAATCCCTACAGATCATCTTTGCTCCTGTTCACGTGAGTTGAGTCACTGTTACTCCTCTGAGAGCAAGTTTCTATGATCTCCCCATTCTTCCTCCAGGCTCTAAGCAAAAACTCCTTCCATTCAGACATGGCTCACAGCAGCAGCCTTCTGCAAGGTTGAGGCGCTGTAAGAATATGCTGCAACTTGATCGTCTCTTGAGTCATCAGGTGTTGCATCAATTATTCAGACCCTGAGAATGCTAGGTACAAAACTTAACAGACACTTAAGAGGAAATGAGAGCACTCACTGCATATCCAGATACTTCTTTAGCGCTCTCTTGTCACTCTTCTGTTTTCTCTGTGGACTGTTTACTGTTTCACTATTGGTCATTCCAGGTGCACATAGGGAGAACTCCGTGGGTGCTCTGACAGGATAAAGGCTATGGGACCAGAGCACAAAATTATCAGGCACTACTCATGCAACCATTGCAATCTGTACTTGAGCTTTAACAAGTATGTAACATGTATGGAAATGCTTCTCAGAAAATAAAAAAAATGCTCACCAATGTCAGTCACCACCATCATTTCTAGGAGTGACTTCTTGTCCCTAAGAATGATTTGCAGGGAAGACAGGCACTCCAACACCTGAACTGAAGGAGTTTGCAAATCGCAAATCACACCACCTCAGCTATTCCCCTTGAAGTTTTCTATTGAAAGTACAAGCAGGCATGAAATGGGAAAGGAGTGTCTTGCAATAATGCATACTGACTCAAAGCTGAAAACACAGCCGACTTTAACAAAGAGCCTTCCTGTAGCAAATCACTTCCTAAGCCTGAACCATTCATCCTCTCATGTCTCTTGGGTCAGGCAGAGGAGGAGGCCAGAGAACATCTTTTGAGTGGTGTCTTCAGTTCAGCAGGAAGAATATGTGAACTCAGCTGCTCCTTCCTGCTGTCTTGCTGGCTTCAGCATCACAGTAAAAGAGCCTATCTGCTCCAAGCCCTGCAGCCGTGCAGCTTCCCCGTGCTTGGCTCCTGGGATTGAGGCACCATGGACAGTGTGATGATGGGAAAATAGGGAAATTGTTAACAGGCATATAGGAGAGACAGGCAAAATTTTCCTCAGCTTAAGTACATCTGTGTCTGCAGGCTTTTTGTCAGGAACGCTCCCATACACATCACTTGTATTTTGGGGGCTCTAGAGACTTCTCCTCTCTGGCTGAGGTCTTTGCAAAGCTTGCCCACAAAAGGGAGGCAGGCAGACTCCCCAGTCTGGCTGTTGCACCCTTTTAAACCTGGCAGTGTCTATGAAGCAGACTTCTGTTTCAGCTCATCCGAGAGCGCTGAGCACAGTGCGTGCTCTCGGTCTGAGAGCTGAGCACGTGAGGACCCAGCTGTCTCTGATGGCAAAGATGAAATGGTCCCTTATCAAAGCTGGGAGAAGAGAGAGCATTTGCCTGCAGGCATCTGGGCATGTCACAAAACAGAGGGTGAACAAGGAGCAAACAGACCTCACAGCTGAACTGTGGTTCACTCTGCTTCTTGAGTCCACAAAATTGGTGGGAAAGTTGCCTACGCATGGTCTCCTTCTTGCTACATTTATCGTACTCTCATTTTTAATGGTTGGACTTGATCTTAAAGGTCTTTTCCAACCTAAATGATTCTATGGTTTCCCCCCAGGCTGGCCTCTTCTCTCTCAGGTAGTACCCAGCACTTCTGGGGACCACCACAGCAGGTAAGAGGGACAGAGCTGCCCCCATTGGCATCCTGCTTGCCAGCAGTTGCGCAGAGAAATGAAGGCAACAGTGTTTATTTCAGTGCTGAGCACTTGGGGCTCCTCCTGCCTTTCCTGCAGCTGAGTCACAGCCAGCACTGGGCTCCTACACAGCCATGACCCCCAAAAGTGACCAGCTCTGAACTTATCCCTGAATCACCCACCCTGTACCCTCCCTCTACTCTGTTCTGGCTGCATATTGGATTGGCCTTTGTTCTTCTGACGTAGAGTAAATTTAACGTTACGGAGCATCAAGACTTTTTTTCTCCCTCTTTTGATTTCCTTAAGCCACATCCTGTTGTCCATACACAGAAAGCCTGCTACTGATCACAAACAACCTTTGATGGAATTTTCCATGAAAAGAGGTGGCAGGATTTTGTTTCATAAACACAGTATCAAAGATTGAAGTCTTGCATCTTTCATCTTTCTATGCTAACAGTTTCTCTAATTAGACGATGGATCAAATGAGCAAAGGAGCTCAAGCACATTTCCGTTGTGAGTCTGCTCCTGCCATATCACCATCTGCTCTCTATGTACACAGACAGGTGGGGATGTTCTGAAAAGAAGGAGCTATAGCTGTAACTTGCCTGCCTTCCTCCCATTAGAGCTTGCATTCCTCATCACAAGACAGCCATGACTATACCATTGCATTTACCCCACTGTCTGCAGGCCCCACGTCTCCTCCCTCCCCCAGGAGTCCAGCTGTATGTCCACTTTGCCTTTCTAGAGTACAGTGTTGTTGCTTCTCTGCTGGCCCAGTCCCTCCATCCTAAAATTCAGGTACATGCCAGACAAGTAGTAGATAGTGATGGATCATAGATCAATCTGTGCAATTGGCTTTGCCGTGTCAGGGAATATTGCTTCAAGCCCAGCCTCGTTTGATGGTGGTTTAGGAGGTCAGGGGTAGAAACGTGTTTGTTTCTTTGGGTTATTTTTTTAAATCCATAATAAACTCCAAAGAAAATTCCCTGTAGCCAGATTTTCTCAGGTTTGCTGTAGGAGAAACATTGCCAATCAAAACTTGCCATATTGTTTATATCCCCAGAAAGCCTCAGCCACAACAGGGAACTAGAAGCTTTGATTCCCCTGATCCCTTTCTCTATAGCCTCCTTACTGTAATGAGGCACAGAGTGTCCCACAGCAATTAGCTGACTTGCAGCACAGCACTGAACATACTCAGTGCCCCAGTGGGGATGCCTTGTGAGTAGAGATGAGATGGCGGTGCTTTCCAAACTCTGACCAAGAAGAGCTCTTGGAACTCTGCTGCTCTGAAATTAGTGAAGCGGTGGCTGCAGAAAGAGGTCTGTGTAGTGATCCTATGACTGAACACAAGGGACCCTGCAGACCAAGCTGAGAACAGTTAAAAACATGTAGAGATAAAGTTCTCTGGAACCAGGAGTGGAAAGCAGCCAGAGGCTCTAATTGTCTTACTCCACATATGTTAATGTATGAAGCATCCTGAGAGACTGTGAATGAGTAAATACGTCCTATCATGGCATGAAGACAACTTACATTCCTAGAAATTATGAGTCAATACCAGTCGATATTATTTCTCCATCTCTATCTGTACTACAATTGCTCTTCTGTTCTCTAGTTCACAGAGCAGAAACTTTCTCTCACAGCTCTGTAACTACCAGCCTGGTGCTGACTGCTATTAATTAACATCCATTTAAATGAGAGAGGGAGAGAGACACCATGTTTGTTGCAAAGATTATAAACAGTAATAGATTCTTCCTGGAGACTGTCATTTGCTCTTGGAATTTGCCTGCACTAAGCTTTGGGCTCTTAGTTTCAGTAGTGTTAACACTAAACGCTTAAGGAAGTGCTTGAGTCCCTGTTAGAATGGTAAAAGATCTTTTCCCCTCCGGCTTGGTTTTAGCCCTCCTATTGAGTCTGCAGGTGACTCTGCTAAGCTATGCAAGGTTTAAGTCCTCTCCACACCATGTATCTCTTTCCACCCACTGGATATCTCTTGTAATCAATCAGCTTCTTGTCTCAATCAGTTTTGCCTGCAGTTGAAATGCCATGGGAATTTCCATGGGGACTTTCAGCCTTGAATTCTCGATTGGTGCCAAATCTAAACTGGACCTGCAACCAGGAATTCTCATGAATAGCTGATCTCCTGAGATTGCTCCATGATGGAGCAAGGATCCTGCAGGAATGCAGCAGGGAGTCATAGTGAGACCAGGCTGTGTGC
The DNA here is from genome assembly GCA_013390005.1 of Calyptomena viridis. Taxonomy (NCBI): domain Eukaryota; kingdom Metazoa; phylum Chordata; class Aves; order Passeriformes; family Eurylaimidae; genus Calyptomena; species Calyptomena viridis. The sequence goes on from WEIV01018608.1 coordinate 8,473, forward strand.
CAGCCTGCAGCCAACCCAGCTCTCAGCTATGGATCCCAACAGCCTTCCCTATGCATCCCACTGAGCTCTGCTGCATTTGGCATGGCACTCTTTCTGTCAGCGTGCAACATAATCCTCCCTTTGCTTCCCAATTGCTCCAGCTGCATGCCTTCCCTGTGAGCCACATAAACTGAGCTGTGCCTTAGCCTTTTCCCACAACATCAGCCTGCATTAACCCCGTCCAGCTTCTCTGCAGAGAACTCTTGAAGAAACCTCTACCTTCTCCCCCATCCCGCGCTGTCAGTGGCCCTGCCTTTACCCCTGCCTCCCTCACACTGCTGCCTGCGTTGACTCTTCTGGATCTACACTGCAATTCAATGTAACAGTGAAGTCCCCATCTTGTGGAAACTGAGTGAAGACCTTTCCCTGTGAGAAGGTAACATTTAAAGGCATCCCTTGGGCTGCTCTATCTGGCAGCCCAGCTGGTGCTCTTTTGTGTGAATGCCACTCTTTTGAAATGCCGGCTCTGGTCTTAAAGGCAGCCAGCAGAAGGTACCACTCATTCTCCCTGTAACTGATTCCTCATCACTTGTCACTAGCCTTTATTCTCCCTTTTGATTGGGAAGAAGGAGTAATAGAGATTACACTACAAATGCAAAAGTTGCTTTGTATGGGAAGAGGTAACAACAATATTGCTACTGTCCTGGGATTTCCCTTTTGTTTGTTTGTCTCTGGTCAGCTGGAGAGATTTAGCAGCAAATATGGTCTGTCTTGGTGCGTGCCTCACCAGCAGGTGCCCTTAGGAAATGCCAGGCAGGGGACATGGGGAAGGGGCAACAATGACAGATATGGGTAACAAAACTGGCCAGCTGGCTCTGGATTCTGATATAGGAAAGTAAGAACGATTGCAGTATAAAACCAGGAGAAAGTTTGACTGCAGCCACTGGCACTGGAAAACACCCCAGGTGGGCCTTTCACATCCCCACTAATGGAAAATTGGAGAGCAGGTCACACTTTGGTTCTTCCTCACTTTGTAACCACTGGAAAGGAAGAAGAGCTCAGGTACTCTTATGCTCCCTCAGGTCCCATAAACTGTTTGCTGTGTTTCTGAGTTCCCCTTTGAGTGACAGAGTGTTACCGTCCTTCTTGATTATCATTATCTTATTGTGTCAGCAAGTAAAAGTAGGTAAAAGCAGTTTACTGAGGATCCCATGGCGAGTCAGTTTGCAGCTGTAAATGGGGTTCTCACACTCCACACATGCATTGCTTGCGCATTGACTACTCCTGCAAAGTGGGATTTGGATATGTAGTCTGTGCTCTAGGAGGGGGACCTGACAAGCATCACGTGGCTGGTTTGACCTGAACTCGTGTGCCATGCTGAAAGCTACACTGGGAGTAAAGATAGTTAATAAGGCATGAGATGGGTATTGCTAGATTGCATGGAGATAGATGTGGGCAGGTGTGAATCCACTAGAGGTCAGGAGCTATGGATGTCAGTATCTACATAGGCTTCACCTCCCTTTTTTAGCCTGAGACTTAATTTGTGAGATCCTGGAACAATGTTTGATTTTAAGGCAGTGGGCTGAACCCAAAGCTTTCCTTTGGAAAACACAAAGCCCTGCAGCACTTGTTCCATCACACAGTTGCCTTTTGTAGCCAGATTGGAAAACAGAGACAAAGAAGCTCTGAGGAAATGGAAAGATGACTTGAAGATTCCTGTAGTCCAAGCCTGCAATGTCTTATGGCTCTGCCTGGAGCTCACATGTGGAGGTTCATTTACAAGTATCTCCAGAACAGACTACATCCCCTTAAATTTGACTAGCAACTGGTGGCAGACTGACACATAGTAGAAGCGAATAAAGTAGAAGACCTGCACGATCTTTAACATCTGTAACACTGTGGCCTCAGTTCACATGGGAGAGTCCAGATGTTTAAAGTCCTGGATTCTCTGCCATGCTCCCAGCAGCATATTCCCAGTGACAGCATTACTGGGAAAGGGAGGTAGTGTAGTTCCTTCCCAGTGTCAGAGAGTCTCTCTAACTTAGCAGGAGTTGCAGGCAGGGCTATGAGACCTGTCTGCCATTCACAACTCTAACCAATTTCTATACTGCTCATCTGTTTTGACCTTCATTTTTCCATGTGTAGACAGGGGTAGTAAAGTACTGTGTGTTGTGAGTAGATAAAGGAGCTTTCTTTCCAATTGCAAACCATTTGAAGAATGTCTGCTTGTATTCAGTATTGTTGTATTAGGGAATTTTGGGTCCAAAAGGTTGAAATGTTTTTCCTGATGCTGCAAGGACATAGAACTGTCAGCCAGGATATGCTCAGGCCTGGTTTGGATTTAGGCCAGGCATTCACAGACAGTGCTTTGGAGGCACTAATTTGCATTCCACATGCTTCTCTGTGTTTCTTTCTATCTTTGCTTTTTTCCTAGGGCATCAAAGTTCATTTGCTGCCTGATTTGTCCCAGTGCTGGTTACTTAGCCAGGCTATTGTGCAGCAGATCCAAGCTATGAGTCTCCAAATGAGGGTAGAATAGACAACGGTTGTTTTCAATCCGTGCTTGCTAGCAGCTTCATATTAATTCTTCATTCATTCTCAATCCTCCACCTCACCAGCTCTGGCTTCTGTAATTAGCTACTCTGAACACAATTCTGTTGACATTGATCTGTGGGATTATGTAGTTCCTGCATAAGCCATCAGTCTGAACAAGGGCCTCCACGAAGACTAGATATCCTTCTTAGAGAGACTTTCCTTCATAGGAAGCTCCTGAGGGCAGGGAAGATGCAAAGAAAGCATCGGCTTAAACCTGGTTTTGCCAGAAACTACTGTAGTGACATCTCTCATCTGTAGCACAATGTTTCCAGGAGAGAGGTCTCACTACCTCTGTCCAGCCAATGTTGTGCAGTGCCAGCTGGTGTGAAGAGGGAGAGAAACAATCTATTTTCCTCCTGATCTTGGGTTGTGGTATGCATCCCAAACTGGGTACCACTAGGGAAGGGAATTGGATGCACTGTCCGTGTCCTGTCAGAGCTTCATCTAGTTTCCTCATCTAGCCTTGCTGCTAACACTTCTGACTATTTCCAGGCAATAACATGCCCTTCTTTCCTCGTTTCACTGAATTACGTACATATTTCATTTTTTAACCTTTTCTTGTAAGTCTTTCACTGAGAATCTAAGCATTTCATCATCTTTATTATGCATCTCTGAACTCCTTGTGATGTATCACTCACTTGTGACAGCCAGGCACTTGATGGGGGTAATTCCAGGTCCCTGTGATTCCAACAGTGCCCATTGCTGTGACACATCCCCAAGGCAGATGTGCCAAGAATGAAGAATTTGGGGGGATCGTATAGGAAGGAGGTTATATAGGAAAATCTGCTTCCCTCTGTCTTCCCCTGACTTCTTTCTGGTGCTTCAGAGGGGTGTATCCTTGTGGGAATGCAGCATCCCAAGTGCAGACAGACTATGGATGAATAAGAAAGGGTTACTATTGCTACTTCACTCTCAAGTGTAATATAGCTGTGTATGGAGACCAGAAACACTAATGAGAAACAGCATAACTAGAGTTGTGATTGATTGATTGATTTTTGGAGGGGGGAAAAAAAAAGTCTTTTAGGTCAACTCCGGTGAATGCTTACAAACTTTTTTTCCCCTGGAGCAAAAAGGGAAAAGAAGTTAGCTGAGGACATTACTGAAAAGATGTTGCAGGAAGACAAACTGAGTTGGAATCATTTGTGGGTGGAGGGTGGGAGGCCGTGACACTGTTTTCAAAGTGAGAACCAGAAATGCTTTGAAATTTGTTGGCTTTGGCTTAATGGCAGACAAAACCTTTTGGGAATTGCTTTATTTGACAGAACTTGAAGTTGGTGTTGATTCACAGGGTCTTTTTGTCCCCCTGAAAACATGGGGCTGGGATGGGACTAGGTGGCATGGTACTGTCTGATGCTTGGAAAGGACAGATGCTTATTCCACAGCTGCTTCCAGGACAAGTGGTGAATGAGGACACTGGTCATATTTCCACAGCTGATGGCCAGGACCAGGACCAGGACAGGGAGAGCACTGTAAAAGCTACAGAGCATATGTCAGGGTTTAGTGATGAATAGGGAGAGGCAAACACTTGTTCTAGGATCCCCATTTCAAGTGGAATGTAGTGTAATTGGTGAGGGTCCAGCAAAAGGGCATCGGGATGGTCAAGGGCCAGGACCAGAAATCCTGAGGAAGAGCTCCTAAGGGAGCTGGACTTACTTGCTCTGGCAAAGAGGAGGTTGCTATCAGCCCTTGTCCCCCAGCTGCTTCAAGGGCAAATTCAAAGATAATGGAACCAAAATCTTTTCACAGCGTTAGACAATAAAATAGGGAACAGTGGCCACAACTGGTAGTGCTGGAGGTTCACACTGGATACTAGGAAATGTTGGTTTCCTTGGGGAAATTCAAAACTTGGCCAGGCAAAACCATGCTGCCCTCCTGTACAGCAGGAGACAGCTTCAAGCAAGAGGTTGAATAGGATGCCTCTGGAGGTCCCTGGCAGCTAAAATTTCTGCTACCCCATTCTTGTGCCATCCCTGTCTCTCTTTGTCTGAATCTGTGTCTTCCCTTGAATAGGCGAGGTGGATGAAACATTGTCACTGGCACTTATCCATCAACGCAGAAGAAACCTGGCTCCCTTCAGAGATTACTGCTGTGGCTCTGCAGGCTGTCGTGGGCCAGCTGAAGGACACAGCCATGGTTTGAGGCTGAGCCCCAGAGCTATGCTGGAGCCAGTCCAACAGGCACACCAGCGCCTGGTTTCTGTCTTACAGGCTCCTTGAACCTGCTAGTTCGTGTGCGGAACAAGCGAGCTATCGACACCCAGGTCTGGTCACTCAGTGGGAACCGGGGGAACATGTGGCAGCAAGCACATGTGCCCATCAACCCACCTGGGCCCTTCCAGGTAAGTCAGGTCCACAGTCTAGGAGCCACTTGCCACCTGTCCTGTCCATGTGCCATGACTGTAGGAGACTTCCTGGCAGACATCTGCCCCTGTGGTGCAGGTGCTGGTGGGGCACTGGGAGGGCAATGGGAGCTCTCAACCCCCAGGGTCACTGGGGCAAGGCAAAAGCTTGGTGGATGCACAGAAATCAAATTCACTTTTCTCTGAAGTTGTTACATGCCAGCATCAGTTTGGCACATATAATATTTCTGATTATTGCTGGTCTGGAAACTACTTGTCAAAGAGCACCTTTTGGTGCCATGTCTGTGCAACAGACAGGTCTCTTGGTGTTGAGCATCTGGAGGATGATGGCTGTTGGTGTAAAATGACTGAGAGGTAGAGGTTTCTTCTAGCATGTGCTTCAAGAACCCACCTCCACCATCCCCTTGGTTTAGGACTATAAGAGAGATTGTGAATATGAACTAGGCACTCTGGAGCTGCTCATTGAGTCATTCATGTGTATCCAGGCAGTGGCTTCTTTTATTGCTGATGTTTTTACCCAACAGGCTACTTTGCTCTTGTAGTATTGTTTGTGAGAGCTGCTCTGTGCAGGCTGGTAAGTCGTGGCACTGTGGCAAAATGCCCAGTGTGCTTTTGGGTACTCCAAAATAATAAATAAGAATTTAGTTACTCTTGCAATATTGTTCAGCATCGGTTGGCTTGTTAGCACAGGATGCTTAATAAAGCAGAGCTGTACATCCTCATTGGTTATTGTACAGATGCTCAGCACAGGGAGGTTGGCTCCATAAGCAGTGGGATCTGGCTTTCCGGATTCTATCAGTACTGGAGAAATAGGAAAGAATCATTCACTTGGGGACTTGATAAGATCTGATCTGTATCCTGCTCACTTCTGCAGAGCCCTGCAGTGTGGGAAGGACCCCCCACAACTGCAGCCTCACAGTAGGCTCTCTCCCACGCTCTGCTTGCAGTTAATCTTTGAAGGTGTCCGGGGCACAAGCTATGAGGGGGACATTGCCATCGATGACGTCACTCTGAAAAAGGGGGACTGTCCAAGGAAGCCAATTGGACCAAATAAGGGTGAGACTGTGTGTGCCTCAGAGGCAAATGAATTGGTAGGATTTCATTCACAAATGCGTGCACTAAAGATGTGTGGCTAATTTAAAAGCACATTGGCATGTTGATAGGACTTAACGAGATGGTTGACTTCATCAGCAGAAGTCAGCAGAGGGGCTGTCAGACTCTTGAACTTGTTCTTTACAGTCCTGAGTTAGCAAGTGCTCAAAGGAACTACCAGATCCCATAGAGACTGTGGCACCAGATACCAGCATGGTGAAGTACACACCAGTATGTTGGGTGGGGGTGTCATCCCCAAGAAGCTAAGGACTTATGCAATATCTCATTTCTCAAAACCCTAGGTATGGGAGCTTTGGAAATGGAAAGACCTTCTGCAGGATTTAATGGCCTCCACAGTGTTAAGTCAACCCTCCTTCAGAAAAAAAAAAAAGTCTGCTATTTGGCATGTGGAGCAAAGGGGCTGAACTTCTTCCCATTGGCCTCTGAGCTGAGAGGCACAGCCAGAATTGCACAATGTGCAGAATTCCCATTGCACATGCAGAATGGGAGCAAGCTCAAGCTACCGGAGCTGTATGGCAGCTCTCTCCCAATCCCGACAGCGAGCACTTAAGCTAAATCCCACCAGTCCCTTTCCAGTCCATCCGCATAACCTGATGCCAGCACTGCAATAATGGACACAACTCCACTCTCACTCAGGTGCAACAGTAGGTTGAAACCATAGCGACGTGTGTAAGCCGTACATAGGTATTAGCCCTTGGGTGGGAATCACTGGTGTGTCTTGTGCCTTAGTCCTGCCTGTGCCCTTGATAACATGCCTCAGGTGAGCGGGACAGCAGATGTTTGGAGTATGCAAACCAGAGCCAGGCAGGCACGTGTGAGCAAGGCTCAATTTGCTTTATTTGTTTTTGAAGAAAAAAAGAATTCAGCAATTTTCTTAACTTCAAAGGTGAAGAGGGAAACAAAATACAATAAAAAGTGAGAACACCCTAAAATTTTCAACATTTTAAGCAAGATAACAATCTGTTTCAGCCTAGGATGGCCAAGCCATACCAACACACAATCAGAACCTTTTGTTTGACTCAAGCTGAAACTTCTGGGGAAGAAAGGAGGGTTGGATTGAAAAAGCATCTAAGAGCCAACCTTTTCTCCAGAGTTAGAAAAGAAATAGTTTTAGGAAACCTTGAGAATGTCCAGGGAAGGCTGGAATTATCTTCCAATAGATGTGGGTGGTTTGGGGTGGGAGAAGACATTGATATGTGCTGACTTGTTTGATGAGGTCTGTATCTGAACCATCATTAATTCTCTTTCTCTTTTCTTGGCTGGCAGCGGTTGCTCTTCCAGGAAGCGGTGTCCCATCCCTGCACAGCCCTTGTCTTTGTGGCCCATTGACTTTCTTCCTTTACGTGCTGCTTAGATGATGGCAAGCAAGCGCTCCTGTCTTCGGACCAAGACATTCCTGTTCCTTTCCTGATCAGCCACCTCTGCTCCTCTTCCTCCTCTCCTCACTGGCACACCAAAGTGTCCATATGTTACCAAAGACTGACAGGCATGACCACGCAAAGGGATCTGGTTCAGAACTGGAGCACTCCTTGGGAAAGTCATAATGTCTAGAACAAAATCTAAAAATAAAGACAAAACTTTTTTAAAAAGCATGTGCACAAAAGAGTGAGAGAGAAGAAGGAAGGAAAGAAACAGGAACACACAGAAAAGAAGGACAGAAAGACAAAAAGTAGGAATGAAGAAATGTGAAGAGCAAATGAAGGAGGGAAAAAACACCCCCATGTTTCCTTGGGAATGTCAGACAGGGCTTCCCCAGGGAAGTGGGAACTTGTTTTAAACAAACAAACATAAATATATTAAAGCACAAATTTCTACCAGAACAGTTACCTTCTTTACTGCAGAGCCCACAATACAGTGGATAATATACTGCAGTACTCCCCTTGTCTCTTCATGCTTTCCTGCTGGCTGGGGCTGCCTCACTCCAGCTGCAGCTCCGTGCAGTAATGCCAGCCTCGACCCTGGGGCAGCAGCTGCCCCATATACCAGTGACCAGAGCACCTTGTCTCACACCGCATGTACTTCAGTGTCTCCATCCATCCACATCTTCCAGGCTCTCATGTATTTAATTTCCCTCAGTGTGGTTTGCTTTGGTCTTTCCCCATCTCTCTGTGCTTCTCACCCCCCAGCCTAAAGCAGATGGAGCAGAAAAGGACCAATGACACGGACCACACTGAGTGGTGGAGAAGTCCTGGCTGGATCTGGTTGCAGCACTGGCCTCTAAGAGCCTCTTTCTGTCTCTCAGCACACTTGCTGGGTAGGGAAACTATAGTAGCAGGTCTGAGCTACAGAGGGAAAGGTGTCTCTATGGGGCTGAGGGATGAGGTGTGATGAGATGGAACTGGAAGGGTGGAGCAGTTGCACTTTGGCTTCCTCCTGTGAATATTGGGATGACTTCCATCTCAGCCCTAAATCTGGGATTGCTTCTTTGCCTCTACTTCATTACCTATTTATTTTGGGGTTTATTCCATTGCTTAACTTCCTCAAGCTTTCTGGATTACGAGAAAAGTGAGGCATTTAAATGTTCTTCAGCTAAACAGCAGGTCCTGTGCCCATGATCCAGCCCCTGGGCTGGCAGTTAAGGCAGATCCAGTGCTGCCCCCTCACCTCCAGAGGCCTTTCTGCATGCATGGTGCGTTAGGTACAGCATGGGCAAAGGGTAGTAACAGCTTTGCTACTCTGAGGAGAGATGGCTAAATTTTGTTAGCCCATACAGTTGCACAGGCACTGAGCTTCCACTGCCAAAGCAGTGGGCAGAGGAGCTGAAAGGTGGAATAGGCTGGAAAGTGCCCCAAGAAGGATAAAGGCAGGAAGTTGACCTAAAAAAGGTGCATGTGCTGAACTGTGGCTCCATTTGCCACTGAGGAACAAGGGGACGGGAAATCCACTCTTTCCTGCTGGTGTCATGAAAGGTGTCAAGAAGTTGATGCTTCTCTCTGCTGCAGACCTGTAGCAGGTCTGGCCTAACCTACTCAGGGTGAAGGCATGTGCTACTTCAGACTGAACCCCCAGGAGAAGGGTCTGCCCTGCACTGGCCAGACAGGAGCTACGATAGCCTTGTTGCATCTGGAAACAGCTCTGAACATGACTTATCTCCTTGTACAGGGCAGAGTTAGCCCCACAGGACTGTGAATTGAGGTTTACTAGCCCATGCTCTGGCAATTCAGTTAAGTGGGACTCTTCCTCCTAAGGGACACCTCATACAAAATGTCTGTCTAGGGCACCACAGATGTATGATAAGCTAGCTCTCTCAGTGAAACCCCCAGCACCCATTGCTTCTTACTCATTTCTGATTAATATATCGGCTTCCCTGAGACAGCCATGTTTGTCTGAAATCACCTGAATGTATTAGCTGCTTCCTGCATTGCTCAGCTTCCAGCCACAGCTGTTGCCTCATTTCCTTCACTGATGGAGGGAGAAAGCTCTTATTTAACTCCCAGGAGATACAGTTTAAATTCTTGAAATCCATCACTCCCTAGATCCTGGGAAGGCATTCATCTGCACTAATGCACTAATGTACCCCAGCCGCCAGAGAGAGAAAGGATATCAGCTGTGAGAGGCAAGGGGACTTCCTTCACAGGAGGCCTTGTAAGACAGTGGGAGGGGATGATACAGGTTCTCCCTTGCTCGTTTTGCTTTTCTCCATTTCCAAGAATTAGGACTGTGTCATTTCTGCCTCCTCCACTCCTCCCTTCAGAGCCCAGACCTTGATCATACTGCATATTTGACCAGGAAAACCCATGACTGTTGCCCAGGGCCAGGCAGTGTCATTGATGCAGTGGGTGCCAACAGCGATTCTGCTTCTTGCTGTCTCTAGCCATTTTCATGGGCAGTCAGTGTCACCATCCTCTTTTAGCTGAGTTCTTTCAGTCTCATGCTCTTCTTTTCCTCCACACTTGTTGGAGGTCAGAAGTCTTCAGCCTCTCCTGTTAAGAGTCTCCTTTCATTCCTACTGGAGCGACAGTGCTTTCCAGGAGCCCTTGGGAACTTCATGATGGTTCCTGGTCAGCAGTAAAACATTTGTGTTGCGTTGCTGGTTTCAGGAGACTTCTGCTGGGCAAAAGATGGAGACAGGAGCATTTCCCTTGGTAAGAGATACCCTAGAACAACCATCTCACCTTCTAAGCTGAGGCAAAGACCCCTGTGGCCTTGCTTCTACAAACTACTTAGCCCAGGTTGCACAAGCATGTTTTGCTGATGTGTAACATTACCTGTGAGGCAAGCATCAGCAAAAGGGCACCACATTTTTAGAAAGGGACACCTGCAAGGAGGGTGTGCATGCTCTGTTGCCAGCTCCTGCAAGGAAGGGTGTAAGTGCCTCACCAAGCAAACCCATGGCACAGGCAGCAAGAAGCCCATTGGTGGCTATAGGTCCAGGGCAGAGCAAGAAGATTGCCCCAGCCAGAGGTGAAGCCGCCTTCTGCTGTCAGGTGTGGGCCCATCAGCTTCAGAAAAAGTCTCAGGGAGCCCCTTCCCACTTTGATCACTGCTCCTCTATCTGTGGCTAGAAAGCAGATGGGGGTAAGTTTCGGGGAAAGTCATTAACTCAAGTGCCTCAGCTTGTCAGAAGTACCAAGGATGAAAGGAAGGACCTCATTTACCTGGCACATGCACTGAGAGAAGGTAGCAGAGGAAAGAGGCACTTCAGCAGCAAGGATGGGAACTGCACAGTGATGGTGTGAAGGGGAGGCAGTGTCTCTCCTCTCTGAGGACAGTGGTGTTTGTGGTTTACTACCCCATGCTTAAGGGGCAAATCTCCTTGTGTTGGTAATGCATCCCAGGTGAGATATAAAGCCATGCTCTTTACCCTTTCCAATTAAAGATCCCTTCACACTTTTCACAGTGTTCTAGCTAAATTACAGTCCTTAAACTTAATTACAGTCTGTCGTCTTAAATATCTGTTGCAGTCTCAATGTTATGTTTCTCTTCCTGATGTTTTATGTTGCTCTGTGCCTATTGAGTAGCTGCTTTATTCCACTCCAGAAATGGCTGCATTTCAGCAGTTGTGGATATTATTTGTGTATATAGTATGAATGTCCCTGCAGAAGAAAAGTGCAATATAAATTTAAGAGACTGCTTTTATTTACAAGGAGACCTCTGCTTGGTAGTTGTAGAAATACATTAGGAAGTATGCTGTGTGGGTGTTAGCCAATATATACTCAATTTCTTTTTTTTTTCAGGGTATAAAGCAGAAAATATTTGAGTGTGCAGGCTCCTGGGTATAAGTTGTAGATATTAGAAGCAGTGAATGCTACTGTGTAGTTACAAATGGAGCTTACAAAGAAACTTTCATTTGAAATCTCTTTTTGTAGTTGTTCGTTGTATTCTGAAAAATATACTTTTTTAATTACAATTTTCTACAGTTCAGTGCAAGTCTCAATAACAGGTCATCAGCAGGACTTTAATCCATGGTTTTTAACAATATGAACATCAATTCCTACTGCTTGCTTTGAAATGCAGCTTGTAATAGTAATGGACTATTTTTCTTCCACATAGATCAGCCACTGGAAAACGATGGAGCTAATATGTTTCATTTGATCTGGAGTTAAGTAATTTGGAACGCCTGAGTGCAACTCTTCCCAGCTGTATGAGAGTGAAAAAGTGTTTCATCTGTATGAAAAACTTTGCCTAGTGCACAAATGGCTTGGGAACTCCTGAAGTGTTACGATTGTCATGCGTGCAGAGCTGCTCCAGCAGAGCTGCACAGCTTGCTGCCTGAAGAGCAGCTGTAGCAACAGAGATATGGAGCCCTTCTTCTGGGAAGTAGTTTTCTTCTGGAGAAAAATAAAGTGGCAATCGGGAAAAAAGTAGATGGGGCTTCCTGTGTTTAGGCTGGTAAATTTCTTGCAAAAATAATTTAGGAATATATAAATGAGCTTAGTAAACATGATACAAATTGTGTTTCATTCCCTATTGCTCTTCAAAGTGTGGAAATTTAATTTCTTTCAATACAAAATCCTGTGGGTGTACTACTCTAGAATGACAAAAAAAATGCTTTGCTACCAAACGTCGATCAGGGTCTGGATTCCTCCTCTTCAGCCCATCCTTAACACTCTGTGCCAAGAAAAGCACCCTGCTTTTGGATTAGTGCCTTGTGCTTCTTAGCCTGGGAGGGACAGTCACTGCGGGCAGCAAGTGGTGCTGCTGGTAGAAGCATCTCGCCATCACTGCCCTGAGCCTTGTCTCCGATGTGAAGCAGTCCCTGTGCAAAACGCTGGCAGGAGCAAGCCCTGCTCCTCTCTAGCTCTCGGCGAGGCTGAGGCAGGAAGTTTAATCAATGGGAATTGCCATTGGGTCCTTCATGCTGCCCTAAGAGACCTTACTTGCCCCAGGCCGGGACAGACAAAGGAACCAGAGTATTTTCCCTCCTGCATAGTGTAAATGGTGTCGCCTCACCCCATTTGAAGAGACAAACTTTTTCCTTAAAGCAGAGAGCTCACGGAATTGCTGCTTCAGGGTGTTGCTGTTTCAGTCCCCTTCTTCTATCACCACCATCTTTCTCTGGAAATGCTGCAGCACCTCTTTGCCTCCTGCCACCTCTGGATGGCCTAGCAACAGTGTGGAGGGACATGCTACCATGGGCTCTGTGCTTCGAGCTAGGCGTGGTGGGACACAGTACCACAGCACCAAGCAGTGCCCAGCTCTTGTACCCCAGGGAGAAGGACACAGCTTCTTAATGAGGACAAGAAGTAGCATTGTGAGTATCTCCTGTGCCAAGGAGAGGCCTCATTGCACTCCTGGCTTTGGCAGAGACCAGCTTTGGTTGCATAAACTGCCCTAACATCTTGTCTTTTCCAGGCTTTCCTCAATGTGATGCACCCCTGTCCATAGCGGCAAGAGTGCAGCAGCAGGACCCTGTGCAGGCTGTTGCCACCATTTGTGTTTGCTTTGGTCTCACTGTTAACAGCTCTTCCTGCTCAGCCTGGGAAGGCATTTAATGGAGACAAAAGGCTTTTGCATAAGAAAAGTGCTGGAGAGCTCTGTAAATTGCATTTTAACAGGACCCCATTTACACCCCATGGTAATAACTGGCAGCTGTTGGTTTCCAGCAGTGAGCTGAACAGTCTCAGTGCACTTGGCATCTCGAATGATAGTTATGGTATATATGTGGTTTTCAGTACTCCCTTTGTGGGTGAGACACATGTCAGTTTGGCTGACCATCTCCCTCCACCTAGCCCACCACAGGGGATTCTGGAGTCTTCCGGTGGCTACTTACAGTCTGGTGTGATCACATCAAACCAGAGACAGCCACTTGTGCCCTGGAGGCTTTAAATATCCCAAGGAGCACTGCAGGACAGCCCAGGGCCACCTTCGTCCAACCTTCTTTCCAGAGAGCGCGAGGCGGAGGGAGGGGGGACGCACCTTGCAGGGAGCTGTAGTCTCCAGAACACCTCTTGCCCATGGAAGAGCAGTGCCATCCCACTCCATTTTGTCTGAGTGAGATGTGTGCCTGACATCTAGACCCTGGGTTATGATTCAGGTGCATGCTGAGTGGCTTTGCCATCAGGCATCCTTTCTCAAAAGGACAGAGAGCTCCAGAGACTGACAGCAGATTGTCAGGGCTTACTGTGTCCCTGTGCTGTGTGGCTGCAGGGGATGGAGGGCTTGGTCCCACTGATCACTGCCCGTGGCACTTGTTGCACTCTGCATCACCTAGATCTGGTCTGACACCTCAATTTTGTCCCACCCCTGACACAGCCTGAGGGGCTAGTGGGGTTCTGTGGATGGTGATGGTGGAGCAGCAAGGCAGGAGCACTTCAGAGCGTGTGTTGGCTCCATCCTAGTGTGGGTCACATCCTGGCTTCATCAGAGGCAAAAAAGGTTCTCAACAGCCCCACGTGTGGCTGAGAGGATGGAACAGAACTTGTTTGTGCTCATTTGAAAAGGAGGGTGGAAAGATGAGCTCCACAGTGCATTGTCCTTTGTTTCACTGTTGGCAGGCAGCAGGTTGTGACCTGCAACTGCCTAGATGCTAGGCAAGGAGACTGAAGAAAAGTCCTTAGACCAGATTTCCCAGCTGAACTTGTGCTAGTAAAATGCACCAGCCCAGCTCCAGATCCTCAGCACATCTATGCATGAAGAAGCTGACCAACTCACTGTCCTCACATGGTGATCCTTCAGGAAAGCTAGATGGGGAGGTAGCACTTGGGTCCCAGCACACAAGCATTGCCTTTCTCTCTGCTGCCTTCCATTGTGAGGGTTTTTCAGCATGGGGCAGAGAACAAGGGAAAGGGAGAATGAAAGATGCTGTCTTTACTCACATTTGTTGCACAGGTAGAGCTAGGTGATTAGAGGGTTTTGTGTAGAGCTGTGCAAGTCTGTGGAAAATCCACATTTTGCTTGGATTTGATATGGCCTATAAACCATTTGCTCCTGTGGAATGAGGCAAAATGTTGTGCTTCCATTAACTGTAGTTCTAAAGGGAAATTTAGCTATGAATGTTTGACTTAGAGTAGGATTTTTTTACCCCCAGGATGGCCTAAAGTCAGTGTAAGACAGGGCCAGCTGGACAGCCCCCGCATAGTGCCAGTGTCTCCAAGCAATGCCAGCACCCAAAGCTCATAGCTATGGATGTGCTTTATGCTGTAATGGCTGGGTTCTTGCCTGAGCCAAGTGAAGGGTACCCATCTGCTCTACCACCAATGTGCATCTGTCCTGTTCGCCACCCAAGTCTGTAGGAAGATAAAAGCCCCACTGCTGCTACTGCTAACCAGTGGAGGTCTGCTTTGGCTGGGGGAGCTGGTCTCTGGTCCTGCCATTCAGACAGCAAAGTGGCTTTCGGTTGTGTAAAACCCAGCTGTTATAATGGACACAGCTAGATGTTCAAAACTTGCATAAGTACAGTATTGCCTCAGATCATCAGCAAAGGCAGGCTGTGGGTAGGAGCTGGAACATGTCAGATGTCAGCAGTCCTGCTCAGCCACTGTGAATGAGCTGTGACTCCTTTGCTCTCAGTGTTACAGCTGCTCAAGGATGAGCCCAGATTAGCTAAGAGCAAGTGCAACCCTGCTTCCCCATTTGCATTGCAGCCTCTGTGCACAGGCACCAACAGGTTTTGTTTTAGTGACTCTGATATACAATGTGGTGCTGGGATGAAGCTGTCTCTAGGTGTTGCTTGCACTGTTGGTCCAGCACTGGTAAGGTGTTTATTTTAGCAGTTTGTAGAGGGAGCAAAGCTAAAAACTGAGGTGTGGTGTGTTGCAGCTGCCAGCAATGCAGCAGAGAGACCCATTTTGGAGGTGGCAGCATCTCCATCCAGTCCCCACCTTTCTCTTCTCCCAAAGTCCATGCTCCAACTCAGCATCTTTAAAGGTGGGGCATTTGCTATATCTTGTCTCTCTGGGCCTTGTTCTTGAGAACTAGCTATCACTTGGGTATCACTAAACAGAGCAACAGCCAAGAGAGGCTGTGGCAACATGATCAGCTCAGACAGCACCTAAATTGTGGTGAGAGGAGAATATTGATTTCATTCTGTCTTTGAAATGCCAACAAGAATTGATTGGGGGCAGTATTTAGGTCTTTTGTGTAGGTGGCAGCATGTACCACACAGAGATTGAGCGAGGGACTTGTGAGCTCTGGACATTTCCCTGGGAAAATTCAGATGCTGATGAGGGAAGGTATTTACAGTTATTTACAGACCTGAAGCAAAGAAGCTTCCCTGTGCATTTATTTAGTTGTGTCCTGGAGGCCCTGGTATGTAACCTCTTGGGACAAGAATACTCTATCAAGAATTTGCTGGAGGTGACTTTTTCCTCTTGTCAAACTTCAATGTTTGTCCTCCTCTGCTGCCCATCCCCAGCTTCTCAGTGCATTAATGTAACTATTGGTGTTAAAGTGGCTTAGTGTCAGTGCTTTCAAATAGATGAGTTTGGCCTGTTTTCCCAGTTTTTGGGGTCTTCTAGATGTGCTATCTCATCCCATCGGGCTCCACAATATGCATTCATCTCAAGACATTCCCCAAAAGCTGTGGATGGTACAGATACCTGGCTCTTCTTTGTGGTTTTGGTCCTGGCCGTTGCCTGACAGCATGGGTAAAATCTCCAATCTCTACATGGGATGGAAAATTTGGTGCCAGAATGGTTTTGCTTGTGTCTTTTTTTCCCCAGCCCAAACCATCCTGTCTGTATCACAATACATGTAGCAGAGGAGAGGGACCATCTTCCAAGATGCAAGTGTCTCATGGGGAAACAACTCTGGCACCTCCTGCCTTTCCACACTCTTCCTCACTCCATCCCCGTGCTCCATATGTATCCTCACCAAGTGTTTCATTTCCAGCCTGGAGAGACAACAGCAGACTTCATCCCTGGATCCCATGGAAGGGGATCACACCAAAATCCCATCCTCAGCTTCTGAGGTGCAGGGAGAACCAGCTCAGGCCCAACAGTGAGTCACTTCAGTGGGATCCAGTTCCAGTGGAAATACATCACTCTCACACTTCCAGGTCACAAAGGCCAGTAGAAAGTATACATTGACCTGACAGAAGTGTTTAGGAACACCTCCCCAAAAGCAGCAACACACAAAGTCTGTGTTTTGGGCGATACTATGGAGGATGGGGAGAGGTCCTCTGGTGTCTCCTGGGTTTTTTGCCATCAGTATCCTAGGTGGGGATATTGGGACAGTGCTTCATTCTCCACCCACCTCCTTCATCACCACCATGTCTCGTCCCATCCCCACTCCACACCTCATAGAATGCCATCACCACCACTGAGTGGAGCTGGGACTCTCTCGCCACTATGAGACCAAGCCGTCCACAACGTTAAAAGCACAAAACAAAAAGGTACTGAACTGAACCTTTTAAACAGGGTGAGATGTTTTATAAGCATTGCTTCATCCACCCCCCCACCCCCAACCCTGATGCACCCACCGTGTAACCTATAGACTCCCAATGTGGATTGTCTCATTCAAATAAAGCTGCAGTACTCGAGTGGGTGAGCCTGCGTGTCCCTCTGTGTGGGGTCGTCATGACAAAGTGGAGCCTGCAAATGGTGCTCACAGTGGCTGGGTCAAATAGGAGCTTGTATTGTTGCCTAACACTGAGGTATGTGCCAATGTTTGACCCTGGGGCTTCCCAAAATACCTGGTTAAGTCCCTGGGGAAAGCTTCTCATTTTTGCTCAAACCCCACCACAGGGGCTGAGCATAGGACATGTCACAGGCAGGTTTGGGGCAGTCAGTGCGGGAGAACCCTTGTGAAGGGAGCACAGGATGGGTGGTGCAGAGCTGTCCCCTGATGTTCCCTTACTCAGCACTCCTTTTCCCTCTCCTAAACCTCTCCTTCACACACGAGACCTGCAGCTGGCAGCTGGCTCCTGATGACATTAAGAAAAGCTTGTTCTCTTTGGTCTTTTGCTCTTGAGTTCTCCCACAAGAAGAGGAGCCAAGGCAACAGCTCCAAAACCAGTAGATGTGAAACAAGCCAACAACCATGGGCTGTCAGTGTGGTGCCAGGTCCCCTTGTCCTGGTATTCTGCTCCGCCCCAGGGTCTCCAGCATGGGTCCAGCCACTCCAGAGACCCATCAGGGAATGGACAATGCCAGACACAACCCGTGTGATGCCTAAGATGTTCTTGGGTGAAGGTGCCTTCTCTGAGTCATGAGATCTGCAGAGCTACTCATCTAGAGCCTAAGTAAATATTGCCTCATCCCAGCCCTTAAGAGCAGCACTTCAGAGGACTGCATGTTGTCCTGGTTTGAGACTAATTGAGAGGGAGGAAAAAAAATATCCTCTGATAGAAAGCAGGTTGCAGTCACCCCTCCCCCACAGGTTTGGGAAAAAAGAAATATTTCCTGGGAGGAAAGTGAAGAAGATACAAAACTATTTATTTAACAAAAACACAGGAAAATAATAATAATGCTAAGTAATAAAATCTCTCACTTTGGAGAGAGAACCTGAAGATTTTTGAGTCCTTCTGTGGGTGTGGTCTCTCTGCTGGGTCGGCGTGGGGGACACACCCCCCCCCTCCAGGCCGGTGGAAGGCCTCCGGGTGAGGTCTTAATGTTCTGGTGTTCCAAACAAGTCCAGAAGAGAGGAAGAAGAAATCAAAGTCCCAGGAAAACACTGGAGTTCAACTCTCCATCTCTACCCGAAGAAACAGAGCTGAGAGCTGGCTAGAAAAGCAAGAAGTGGATGCTTCCTCCACCCTCTCTCAGCAGCAGCAGCAACCATACTCCTCGCAGCAGAACAACAGAGAGGAGATAGTGACCTTGAAACACAGACATGCTTTGAAAAGGTTCCTTTGGCTATTTTTTCTTTCTCGCCCCTCTCAGGCTCAGTTTTAAGGCACAAAAAGGCACAAGATTCATTTTTCTAGCGTAGAGTAGGAGACATGGGATACATCATAAAGTTACCCCAAGACAATGTAAAAGCCAAACATAGTTTTGTTTTACATGACACAAGCTGTTAACTGAAGCTCAACAGATGCTGGAAATATTAAAACAGTACCCAGTTGCCTACCCTGACTGTAGGCCAGTAGATCACACAAGCTACAGCTGTACCCTCGATTTCAGCTGGTGTTAATGATGGTGACCCAATGGCATCTTGAGCTGCCTGAAGAAAGTCTGCAAAAAAAAGCTATGCAAAAGGGTCTTCCAAACCAATCCAGCATTTCTGCCTCCTATGCTTCCCTTGCAGTGAGAGTTATGAAACCCACTGGCAAAGAGGATGGCCAGCTCTATGATTCTATGAAAGTAATCATGCCTAGTAAATGCTTCCTTTATTCTCTCTCATAATGAAAAATAACTGCTCCAGTTGGGAATCTGAAGGGAGCAGGGTACTGGAATTACTGTGGAGATTCAGGTCTTAAAGTACTGGAAAGTACTACTAAACAAATACATGTGTGTATATATATAAATATGTAATACACGCATATATATGTATATGTAAGCATGCATATAGCATTCATCTTGGTCACTCCTGCCAAAGTTAGCTCACCTGTGTCATGCACATGTTGAGGCACAGAGTCCCACTTTACCATGACTTCTTAAGGCCCCTCTTCTTTAGCACACAGGCCACAACAGCTCTCAGGCTGAGGAGGGGCTGGGCAGGAAAGCAGGCTGTGTTTTGCAGGAAGGTGACTTCATTTCTTGCACAGGCTGGGAGGGAAATTATGTAGAAGGAACAGCCAAAGAAGGAAAATGCAAAGTTGTTTAATATCATCCAGAGAGGTGGAGTCTGCTCTTTGTATTTTTGTCATTAATTGTTAATTCTTGCTGTTCTAGATGTCCCCACACTAGGTCTGCTTTTCAGAAACACTCAAAGCTTTTCAGTGTGTCAGCTATAAACTGATACCTACTCTAAAAGCCTGGGCTCTGGGTCTTTCAAACAGGGCATCACCATTGGGGATTATCTCTGATAACTAAGAATTTACTCTAGTTTTTGTCTGTGCCTGACACCCTATCTGTGGTCATTCTCACAACCTACACACTAATATATTCCTGAACTTTATGTTGCAATTCTTCCCTAAGGGAGAAGGAGATATGCTGGCAGATTAGAAAGTAGACTGAGATTCAGGCTGCAAGGTGCTCTGTACTATTGATTGCACAGCTACTATGGCTCAGCCCCTCCTGCATGCACTGCAGACAGCAATATCACCTCCAAAGGTAGAAGCAATGCTAATTTTGTTAAAGTCTGATTACCAGGAATGCCCATGAAAAGGGCCACAAGGGAGCAAGCCGTTTTTGTCTTTGGTTCAGTGATTTGATGCTGTGCAATAAATAAAGCCTGGAGCCAGACGGTGAGTGATGAAGATTGAAAGGAGTATTGACTGCATGCTCAAGTGAGTACAGCCCTTCACATGAAACCTGTAGAAACACGAGTTGTATGGTCATTAAGAAGAGGACCGTAATGCAGACACACAGGGATGCTTCACTGCACATCTGTGAGCATGAAACACTGGCTTTGCATCATCACACATGACTTGGCAAGCTCATGATACCATGCAGGGCTGTCCTGGTACCTGGTGCTTGGCAGAGGCTATTTCCCACTTTGCCAACACATTAACCCTACTCTCACAGAGTCCTCCTTGGACAGGCAGCAGGGGAGTGGTACTGCTTCTTCCAGATGGGGACCCAGGAGCATCTTGCAGGAAGGGGTGAGGAGCACAGCTGGTTATAGAGGTTGCTGAGAAGTTGCTCCTAACACTGAAGAGGGTGGAAAGCCTAAGAGCACCAAGATGGGATGGCAGGGACCAGGTTTAACTTAACAGCCCTGCTTGGCAAGGCAGAGGATGGGAATCAGTTATGTTCCCTGCTAGATATCTAGGGTTGGTTATGGCGGTCAGGGGTGGAGGGAGAAGATACAGCTCTGACCTGTGCACGGCTGTGCCTCAGTGGAGACAGGTGCAGGGTGCCAGCAGAGTGGTAGGGGTGTGATAGCAGAGCAGATAAGGTTGCACACACATTGGTGCACTGGCTGTGCTCCATCCAGGCATGGGGATTGTGTATGCATGTGAGGGCTGTGTGAGTGGCAGATTATTTCAGCATATCCTTTAGATCCCCTTTCCCCAATTTCTCATTCCCTTCAAGTCCCCAAGTAGGCCTGTCTGGCCACAGGTCTGTGGCATTTTCCCAGAATGGAAAAGAATACTAATTATGAGCCAAAACCACAGAAAATACAACAATCTGGATTTTAAATATTCTGATCCTGTTATTTTAACAAGACCAGAGAAAAAATAAATGGTGCTGACTGGAGAGGAAGATTTATGGCCTGTACGACAAGGCCAGGATTTATAAGCAGAACAAAGTGACCTAAAAAGCAGAGAAGATTTAGAGATACAGCCTACCACAGCAGAATCCTGCCAGTGTGTATGAGCCTCAGAGCAGAGCTGGATTCTGAGTCTGGCTGGGAAAGCCTTGCCCATCAACTCAGTGAGCTGGGGAAGGGAAAGACATGTTGGATTAGATTATGCTTGGCTGTCTGGTGGTGGAGGGGGCATCTCTCTCCAGCTGCCTTTCTCCACACTGTGATGCTCTCCCATCATGTGGTCTCCTATACGTGCTACATGCTCATCCCCATGAGGGCCCTGACTGAACCTGACTCCCTTCCCCAGCCCTTTCCCTGTGCTGCTGGCAGCTACAGATATGATCCTGGATTTTTGCTCCCACTGGATCTCTGTGAAATCTCCCTTCCTCCATGGCCTACCAGCAGCACTGTCCCACCTTTCATGGGGTCAGCAACCTTGACTTCCTTTGGCTGGACCTTGATCCCCTTTGCTGCTCTAATGATTCCTGATGGAGGGAGACAGGTGGTGCAGGCTGGTCACCTGGGCTTACTGCCCTGTCACCTGACTGTTTGCTTCTCCTTGGCCCAGACATTTCAGAGACACCTCAGCATCTAACCAAAAGGGTTGAAGGTTCCTAAGGAGATGTGGAAGGCTTGGACAGCTGCAAGTGGGCAAAGATGCCTGCTGTACCTGCCAGGTAGTCAATCAGGCATCACACCTACAGCATATCATAGAGATACCAGAGCTGACCACAGAGCAGACTGAAGGGCTTGGGTGCTGGAGCAGGCTGAGCAGCAGAGAAGTCATCGGTGCTGCATAGTCTGCCCAAGCTGAGGGGCTGAAGCTCATCTGTCTTTGCACAGCCTCATTCCCAGCTACCTCAAACACCTCCACTTTCCACTGAAGGCAGCACTATGGATTGACATCTCGCCATCACCAAAAACTGTCTTCTGCTTTTGACAATGAAAACATTGCCATCCCAAATCCTGGCCATTCCCTGCCCCAATCATGGGTTGCTCCTGGTATTTCGGCGCCTCACTCCAGCCCGGTCTTTGCCTCTCACTCTTGCCCTGCATCCCTCGGCAATGCTGTTTCACCCCCACTCCCCATCCCTTGCTCTTGATCAGGAGCAACCTGAAATCAGGGAGCTTGAAATCATTTGGTTACTTCATCTGAGAAAATTGACAACACTGCCATTAAAAAGAAAAATTCTTAAAATAACACAATGTGGAAAAGCTGTGTGTCTCTGATGCCCACCCTCTCACTCACAGCATTCCTGGCTGCACATACTCTCCTCATCAGCCTTCCCCATGACTGTCTCCATGATTTATGTTCTTAATAACTGAGCCTGAATCCTGCTGCCCTCCCTGCCGGGGCTCATAATCGGCCACCATTCAAACTCGTCTCATGGCGTATTCTGGTGCAATCCAGAGCATCTTTTCAGAACAACTCCAGCCCTTTCTCCTCTCCCTAGAAGGAGATGTCTTTCCTGTAGGGGACATCTGGGAAGTCTTTCCCCTTCCCCTTTCTGTTACCTTTTGATATAAGCCACTATCAGCCTCCTGCACCAGGAGGAAAAGGGATGTTTCTCCACGTGGTTGTACGCTCCTCTTCTGCGGCGCATTGGCAAAACACCAGATCCCCCCACATGCATAAAGGCCTCCCCATGCATGTTTTTATGGAGAAGGTACACAAGAATAGAGGTGGTCTCTTACAGGTGATTGTTGAAGAAGTGTCAAGGACTTGGGCACAGAGAAGGAAACAAATCTAGGAATGGGGAGCCCCCATGCTGGGTGCTATTGCAGGCACCACTGTACCATGTGAGTGTCTCTTCCAAGCCACAAAGCACCTCATAGAAACACAGAATCATTTACACTGGAAAAAACCTTTAAGATCATTGCGTCCAACTATTAATCCAACACTGCCAAGTCCACCCCTAAACCATGTCCCTCAGTGCCTTTTAAACATCTTTAGGAATGGTGACTCCATCACTCCTCTGGGCAGCCTGTTCCAGTGCTTGACCATCCTTTTGGGAAAGAAATTTTTCCTATTATCCAACTTAAACCTCCACTGACAGAACTCAGGGCCATTTCCTGTCATCCTGTCACTTGCAATTTGGGGGAAGAGGCTGACCTCACCTCACTGTGAACTTCTCTCAGGTAGTTGTAGAGAGTGATAAGGTCCTCCCTGAGCCCCCTTTTCTCCAGACTAAACAACCCCAGTTCCGCAACTGCTCCTCATAAGTCTTATACTCCAGACCCTTCACCAGCTTCATTGCCCTTCTATGGACATTCCTCAATGTTCTTGTAGAAATGCCCAAAACTGAATACAGCACTTGAGATGTGGCTCAGTGTTGAACAGTGTTGAACAATCTTTCTGATACAGGCCGGCATCCCTTTGGCCTTTTCAGGCAGCTGGATACACTGCTGGCTCACATTCAGCCACTGTTGACCAGCTCTCCCAGGTCCTTTTATGCTGGGCAGCTTTCTGGCCACTCTTCCTCCAGCCTGTAGCACTACATGGGGTTGTTGTGACCCAAAGGCAGGATGACAGCACTTTTTTTTTATTGAACCTCATACCATTGGCCTCAGCTCATTGATCCAGCCTATCCGGATCTCTCTGTAGTGCTTTCCTACCCTCAAACAGACTGACTCTCCTACACGATTCTGTGTCACCTGCAAAATGACTGAGGATGCCCTTGATCCTGATCATTGATAAAGATATTAAACAGGACCAGTCCCAACACTGAGCCCTGGAGAACACCACTCATGACCAAATGAGGAATGCACCCATCCAAGCCTTGAGCAGCCAGTTTCTCCTGGAGAATGCTATGGGAAATGGTCTCAAAGGCTTTATTAAAACCCAGGTAGATATATCCACAGTCTTGCTTTCATCCATCAAGCAGGTCACCTTGTCATGGAAGGAGATCAGCTTTGTCAAGCAGGACCTGAATCTCATAAACCTGTGCTGGCTGGGCCTGGTTGCTTTGTTGTACATGCTGGCATTCAAGATGACTTGCTCCACAACCTTCTCTGGCACTGAGATCAGGATGACAGGCCTCTATTTTTCTGGATCATCCTTCTAACCTGTCTTGTAGATGGGCATCACATTTGCTAACCTCTTGTCAATTGGAACCTCCCCTGTTTGTCAGGACTGCTGGTAAATGACTGAAAGTGGCTTGCTGACCTCAGGGCCATGTCTCCTAAATCTCTTTTCCTATTATCTCCTGGGCTCTGGGGCACTGATAAAGCCCTTCTGACTCCCTGTCTGACAGACTAAGTACCTGCTTTCCTGCTTTGCACTCCAGAGCACCTTGCTGAGAAGCAGCTAAAAAGAAGTGAAAGACCCTAATTAGTCTTCAAGAGTCTGCTTGCAGTTTTCAGACCTGCTCCAAGGTCCCTGGATCCTTGGAGGTAAGCCTCTTGTACTAATTGACAGCTAGGGGGAGGCACAAGACAATTCCCCTATTTCTGATCCAAGCTGCGCTCCCACCTGCCCCTGAAAAACCACACGTCAGCCATGCAACAGGAGCTCAGCTGCTGGTGCCCCTTCTGCTCTCCCTTCTGCAGATTAATGACTGTCTAATTGTTCTTTATTTCACCCTGACAAAGGTGGGATCCTTTGCTCATCACAGGGGAGAGAGAGCAGAAGAAAGGCACAGGGATGTCCTCAGAGAAGCAGGAACTAATGAGCCATCTGACTACAAGCATTTTCTTTGCTTGTGATACCTGGTAATAGATATTGCCTTGGAGGCTGACTGAGGAGAATGAGGTATGGAGAGGGTTTGAGGATATGATCAACCTCTGATTTTGAGCAAGTCCTATTTTGACAAAAGCCAAGTCATCACTCATATGAGCATGAGTGCTTTGCTGAGAAACAGAAGCAAAAAAACCCCACCACAGTATGGAGAGGGTGATGAGTCCAGCCCCAAATCAACCTCTAAGGTAAGAGGTGGGTGCATGTCAGTCTGTAGTGAAGAACATGAACTCCCATGAAAGTCAGGAATATGTTGGGGGGAGTCTGCCAGTCTTCTGTGAACAAAACAGCAGGTACAAAGGGGAAAAAAAATCTCTCCCCCAGTGCTGGCCATGAGGGGTAAAACATGAGCACTGCCCATACAAACGGATGGTCTGTGTTCCCAAAACACAAAGTCATGATGGGGGTCTCCTGTCCACATTACTGGCCCCTGCTCAGGGGAATGGGTTCTTTCCCGGACCACTGCACATACCATTCCCCCAGAGATGCTGCTTCTGAGCTCCCCATAGAAGTGAGACAGACTGCAGTGCAAGAAGCAGGAAGCCAGCACAAAACAGTTAACAGCTCTCCTCAGCCACCACATCTTGATGAATGAGCTCTTCCCCATGGAAATGTCACTGTCTGAACAGAGTGTGAGCTCATCCCCTTCCACCTCCCATCTCAGCACAGAGCCAGATGGGATGAAAAGCTCCCTGTCCTCGAAGAATGAGCAGTGTGGCCTGACCTCTCACTTTCTAATGATGATGTTCAGGCATGAAAGGCTAAAGGAGCCACGAGTTTTCAGTGTAACCCTACTCACTCCAAGGCCAGCTAATTAATAGAAGAGGGGCTATTGACCTCTTCCAAGAAGAGGAGGAGATCTATATGGATGAGCAATACTTGGATCAAGCATTGAGCCTTGTTATCTAACTTGAAAAATGGGCAAATGAGGTAATTATAGTGACATATCGATCCATAGCAACATGCTCCAGAAACGTCATAGCAATAATTCTCAGTGCTGCCAAAAATTACCCAACCCCTTCTCAGGAGTAGAAGGCAAGTTAAGGCTTTTAACATTAGCATATACATATTTGAGAGACAGAGCCAGACAGTATTGGAAGGGATCCCCCAGGATTTGCCCATAACCATAACCCTAGGGAAAGATGATGCTGTGGCTGAGGTTCCCATTTCAATGGGTCACCCAGATGGGAAAAGTGGGGGTGTAGACTCATTAGCAGCCTCCTGGGATCCTCTTGGCATGCCTTTTGCAGCCCCAGTGTCCCTGGCACTCTGGCCTTTCTAGCTTTTGGAACCCTGAGCCTGAGCAGAAGAGCATCTCGACGCTGTGGTGTCCACCACCACTGGTGGCCCAGACTGCAAAAGTGTTGAGGCAGAAATGTTGGTGGCCTGCCATGATCCTCTTGGCATGCCTTTGCCAGAACCGATGTCCCCAGAGCTGTAGGCTCTGAGGCTCTCTGAACCCTAACCCTAACCCCAACCCCACCCCTAATTCAAGCCACTTATCTTTATCCATTCTAATTAGGGCCTGAGCATTTTCCCATTGCCACATCAGTGTTTTGAGCTTATGCTCCATTTCTGGAGACTGCCTTCTTCTCAGTTGTGGATGGCTGCTTTTTGGGAAGTTGCCCATTTTATTGGTAGTGTCCAGATAAATTCTTAGTAGGCTTCTTAATAGTGTACATAGAGATAGGTTTCCCCATCTAATTTCCATTTCAATCTGTATACTTTGCATGTATACATCCATATTAGCATATTGCCCATACTGTGACCCCACAGCTGTGCAGACTGTGCCATAATTCCTAATCTTTTGTTGATAGCATGAGAGCCTACCTGAACAGGGTGGCCTGAACAGCCACAGAGAGGTAGCAGACCCCAAATATTCACACACCCAGGTCAGATAAACCACCCCTGTCTGACTCACAGGTTGCTCACTGTGAGTGGGTAAGAAACCAGCCTGTGTATCCAGGAGTAAGGGGAGAGACTGGGGTACACCCATGTAAATCTGTTTCTCAAAGCAGTTCTGCAGCTTGAGCATTTCTGAATGGTGCTGGGATCCAGGCCACAGGAGCCAGAGCACCAGAGAACCTGCCAGGCACAAGACTGAGTCTGCTTGGATCTGTCCTCAAGGTGCTTGGGTGTCTGTCTTCTCCATTCTGCAGTCACAGCATGAAGTTTTAACAGGTACCCTCTGTTGGCATGTCCCTTCGGATGCCAGAAGCTTTTCCTGGCAGCTACTGCAACTTTTCCCTTCCCATCCACTGCCTTGGGAACTTGATGCTGTCAGAGAACAGTCACAGCTCTATTCACAGCTCAGCCACTTACCCTCCTTTTCACCATCTGTAAAGTAGGTGATCATTATAATCCCCTCCCTCCCTGGGGACACAAAGAGTCAATGAATAAGTCACAAAAAAAGAGCGCTTTTTTGTTTCTTGGATAGAAAATATTCCAGGGCTGTTATTATTATTGGTAATGGCACATACTTATTCCACTTACTGGTACTTCAAGCTACATTAAAGTCATTCCCTAGATGCAGGAGACTTCACACAAAATGTATGACCTTCTGTTCCACAAGCACAGGCACCTGCCAGTTGTGCTGAAGCAAATATTACCTTCACAAGCATTGTCTTGTGTGCCCATTTTTCAGCCACATCTGGGCTTCATCCTGACCCTCTAAAGTGTCCTAACCCGGTTTCCATGAGCAAATATGAAAGTCTTTACCTCTTCCTCATCCTCCCAGTTTTCTCCACTGTACCCAATCCTCCATAACACTTTTTCTCAAGTGTACCTTCAGTCTTTGCCCTGGGCATGTGTCTCCTGTCTTCTCTACTTGCTTCCTTAGTAGCTTCTTTAACATATATGCCTATATTCTACCCCCCTGCCCCTTACTCTTCTGCAGAGAATGTGGACGTTTCTGAGCTATTTCACGACTCAGTTTCCTCACTCCCTTTGTCTTGCCAAAAACCAGGGGGAATTCTTTTCCCAGGACAATGAGTAGGTGAGAATGTCTCTCAGAACCTGTTAGCACAGGAGTAAGGCTTCCTTGGAGCTGTAATAGAAGACCATTGTCTGGACCATTAACTTGAAACAACTGCCAGAAGGAGATGGAAGACATAGGATATGGGAATATAGCGCTATCGTGCCTGGAGGCAGTTTAGGATGATGCAAGCAGACACAGCACATGCTGATCATGCATTGAGGCTCTAACATCATGCCCCTACCCATCAGAGGGACACTTGAAGTAGGTTGTGATTCAAAAGAATTGTCCTGTTGCATAGGAAACTTCCCAAGAAGGCAAGTCCTAAAGGCCTATGCTTGTCTGATCCCACTGACAAAGTCACTGAAAAGCAGATGGATGCATTTCTCCACTGCACATTCTTCTCCTCCTCTAGGGTAGTCTATCCTGGGTATCTCATCTCCTCAGATTACTTGTTTCCCTGGACTCAGGCCTGTCAACCCACAGACAGCTCTGTGCACTTTCACTGTCCAGCTGTGCACACTTAAAAACACTGCGATGTCTTTTCCCAGTTGTCTTACTGCCATGAGAACCTCAACACAGCCATAGCAAACTGCTTAGGATGGACTACCAACCTTCCTACTCACAGCCTCTTGTCTCCAGGAGACATGTCCATTTCCCTACTCTACACAGGCACATGGGACATGGGTGTAGCTCTGTCCCCAGTCCTTCTGCCCTCCTCATCATCCAGGTCCCATTTCCCCAGTCTTGTCCCTCCCTGCTGAGGAAAAGGCCACAGTTGCCCAAATGGCTCACACAAGCTCTCCCCACTGGGTTCCTGCAACCCATTGCCACCAGGGGATGTCTTGTCCTCGATATCTGTCCTGTGGGCTATGCTCTGACTTCTGTGTGGGGACACATCTGCAAGCTCACCCACACCTCCATCTCATATTAGCAGGGTGGAGAGAGACCTTTCACATCTCTTTGGCTGTCTATAATTTAGATATTTAATCTGGGATGGCCACCAAGGTGCTCTGTCTTGAGAAAGAGTGGAATCTTGGGCAGGGGGCTGGCATCACCTCTGTTAAACACTATTTGGGAGAGAATAAACCCCCTTTTCCTCCACTGCCTACGAGTGCTGCTCTAGCTTCTGATGGCTGCTGCAAGAGGGAAGGACCCCACACTTGGCACCCGGTGGGTACCCACATCCAATCCACAGCCCAGCAAACCTTGTGCCAGTACAGTTTGTAGAGTAAATCCCTCCTGGAAAATTAAACTACCAAAGGGAAAAGGCTGGGAACTGGTTCCCTGGACATGTCCCTAAGAGGGTGAACATGACAGTTACTCAAACAGTTATGCTCAAATATCTCTTTAAGCTCTTTAAACACTGGCTGATGCCTGCTATCTGAAATTTTAAACCTCTAAACACTGATTAAAAACTACCCATTGACAGAGAATATATTTGTGAGTTTACTCCAAGTTTATTAGATGTTAGATCTAATTAAAAGTTCCAATGCGTGGTAAATGCTTCTTTAATTACAGCAAGATGGGAACATTAGAATTGTGGTTTTGTAGAGAAAGTACATCTAATTAGCCTGGTATATTTAGGGCATTATTTCTATTTATCTGAAATACACTGCACTACATATTGCTTACTCCAGTCAGAGCTTTACATAAATATGTTCCAATCAAAAACACACTTTTAAAAAAATTTTGCTACAATTTTTTTTTCATGCTTAATTTATTCTCAATGAAAGAAGCTAGAGTGGGAGTCTCTGGAGAATGGATTCCTTTGTTTATGCACAGAATAGGTAACAGGCACTGCATGGATCAGTACTGGGATCTTTATTATGAGCAATTTGGGAGCTACAAATACATCATTCAGTCCTCCACCTTGGCATGTGCGTCAGCAAGATTGAAGGCAAGCTTTTAGGATGTGGACATGTATTTTGTCACACTGAGATGATCTTACTCTATCTGGTTTAACACATTTCTATAGGGCTATATTGTCAGAGGCACAATCCCGCCCTTTCCCATTTCTCCCAAAACCCTTTTCTGACTTCCCAAGTATCCATGCTCAAAATCCAGGGTTTTGTTTCAAAATCTTTTCATAAAAACAACTTTCACTCTCCTGGAACACCTGCTCCATGGCAAACCTTGGAGACCAGCAGTATAGAGTTGGCTGGTGTGGTCCTTAAGCTGTGAAACTGTATTGTGTGGACAGTGGGAATACCCTAGCTCCAACCTGCTAGTTTTGGGGGAGTTATAATGTATGTGAAGGGAAGGATTTTTTGGGGGGGACTCTTTTAACCATGTAAGAAACAATTCATTAATGTGTGCTCTGCATTAACGGCAGACATAGGTCTTGTAAGCGGGAAGTGGTGAAGTCCATTGTACTTCAATAGCCCCTGACAGGACACAGGTGGCTTTGCATCATTTGTAGGTTTTCCCAGCCTGCTAGAAACTTTCTGAGGGTTGGGTTTTTTGGTTTTTTTTTTTGAGAAGCATCTTTGAAATAGCCACTGCTACCTCTAAAAAACCCAAGCCAAACCAAAACAACAATAAAAGCAACAAAAAACCAAACCACAAACCCCAAACCAACCAACCAACCAACCAACAGTGCTTATTGAAAAAAAAAAAATTAAAGTGGGCTCAAATTAGACACAATCCCCCCACAAATCTCTGCAGCCTGCAAAGCTCCATGTTGACAATCTGGAACTGTTAATGGGAAGGAGAGTGCAAGCATTCATGTGGTCTGTTAGCAGGCATTGCTCACTGCTCTTGCTTAGGCATTCTAAGCCAGTCACTCCAAACAAAATACCAGAAACCGCAAAGCTTACATGAACCAAACCAGGACCCACTAGCAGTCCAAGAAGAAATATTATCCATTGCCATCACCTTGCACATATAAAACAGTATGCAGAGCTGCCACTGTTCCCAGGAAAGGGCAGTGATAACCCATGGAGGATGTGGGTCTTGCTGAGGCAGTGCTTTGGACACTGTCTCTTGCATGAGCACTGTTGCACCGAAGTGGCTGCAGAAGCATCAGTGTGGTGTCCCAGGAGCAAATAATTCTGAGCCTTAAAAAATCAGGCAGCATAAGCCTAAGACTGTGAATTGCAGCTTTCAAGTGCCTCTACTTACCTGCCTGAGAGCCAGAAAGTTCACACCAAAGGGCAGGAGAAAGAAGAGAGAAAGGGCTGGTATAAGGAAAGATCGTCCCTGGAGAGCTGTTGATTTACCTTCCCAAGTATTTTAGTGCAGCTGGAGTGTCCAGCCAAGTCCCTTGTGCTAAGACTCTTATGAATGACCTGCTTTCCTCCACTATCTCACATGCTGTGTGGTGACAGTGCAAAGCCAACACAGCCCTGACCCCATGATGCAGGCGGTCAGGGCGTGTAAGGCACCTCCTCGGGGGGCCACAGTGGGGCACAAAGGGCAGACAAATTGTGACACACCACGTGCTTGCTGTATGTGTCCAAGCTTAGATCGGTGGCCCCTTGTCTGTCATAATGTGCCACATGGGGTACAGCCCCAGCACGAGCAGAGGGGAGATGTGAGCAGGCATCCACAGGGCTGACAGCAGCTGAGCAGCCAAGTGCTCACCTTGCTGGGGCTCCTCCAGGGATTGGGCACAGCAAGGACAGCAGGCTGCAGTCACTGCCTGGAGATTGTAGTACTGTGAACCTAAACACATTAAACAAGCCATTAGCCAGGAGGTTCCCTGTGGTTTACACTGCCACTTCCCACACCATGCTGAGGAAAGGGAAGGTCTTTCTCAGGGCAGTCCCAGGTTCGCATCTAATCACATCCTTGGGGAGGACTTAGCCCAGAAAACCTGTCAGGTCATACCTTCACCACCTCTGTTTTTGTAGATGACCACCTAAGCTGCTGAGAAATCCTCAGATTCTCAGAGCAGCATGTGCAGAGATCCCAGAAAAACTCTCGCAGCCAAATAAAACTTTTAAAGTTCTTTTACTCCTTTCTTTTTTCTCATTGTTTGGTTTCCTTGTGCTTTGAACAGATAGTGTGGGCTTTCCAGTAAGAGATCTATGTCTGTAGATTACACTCTGATATCTTACAGATCACAACCTTAGAGCCTGTCAAAGATCTTTCAGGATGATGCTGCACTCCATCAATTTGCTCAGCATTTGGCAGTAAATCCCAGATCAGCAACTGTCAGTAAATTTTAGATGCTTGTCATCTGCTCCTGGGATCCTTCCTCAAATTTATCTCCCCTGTTCATCAGTCCTGCCATGTGCACAATGAAGGCAGCAGGCTCAATGCCTAAAGTTCTGGAAATGCTGGTATAGACCAGTTGGGCTACATAGCATTGTTGGACATTCCATGACTATCCATGGCAGTGGTAAGCAGATCACCTGGTTTGTTCTTCACACTCCTGCTAACCCATCCTCCAGGAATGGTGCTCCACCAAGGGAAAGTGTGGTGGCATGCTGCTCCAGCTGCCTACTCACACTTGAAACAAGTTCTCTAAAGCCATGGGATGAAGAACGGGTGAGCCCTCAATGCGTGGCAATTAGACAGAAGCAAAAAGGGTATTAGTCCAGGTCCATCTTGGGCTGTGCTTGTCTGCAGGAACACAGGGATTAGGGACATAGCTCATGGGTCTGTGCTGGCCAAAAGGGCAGAGAACCCCATAGCACATCCAGAATAAAGTAAGTGGGGAAGGAAACCAGCTGGTCAAGCAGGTTGTGTGAGTGAAAGTCTTTCTGGCTGCAACATCAGTCAGAGCAAAACTGATAAGAGCCCTCAGTCTTCTTATTTCCATGTATAGGCTGATAGCAAATGGTCTGGCAGGAAGAGATCCCATGGGATTGTGTTGTGGTTTTAAGTAGCCAGAGTTTTTT
>WEIV01018608.1:41089-131463 GCA_013390005.1 Calyptomena viridis
ATCTTAAAAGGGAGGGGTGGGGGGGAGAAAGGTGTCTGTAACATCTATCAAACTGCTCACCCTTAAACTCTTAAGCTCTGATTTTAGTAGTAGTTGTAGTTGTAGTAGTAGTAAATTCTTAACATTCTAAGTTAGAGCCTGTTTTGCTTGTGTGAAGTAGTTAATAAACAGTTGCTTGTAATCCTTATCACAAAAGTCGAGGGGTTTTTTTTCCCTTCTCTGAGAAATTTTAGATCTATGTGTGGGCTCTCAGCTTTTAGCCGGAGTCAAACCATGACAGGTTGCTATCACACCAATGCCCAGACGTGTTGTGAAGATTGTTTTTGTGGCTTTCTCTGGAGCATCTGATATCAGCCACTGTCAGGGTTGAGATAAGGGCCTAAAGGGACATTCCTCTTGTCCAGTGCAGCCTCTCCTGTGCTCACAATGCCTGCATGTTCTCCCTTCCCTCACCTCTTCTGTTCACTGTTTGGCTTTACAGCTTGTGTGTTTTTCTATGCAGTTGTCTCCTGAACATCTGAGCAAGGCTGGGCACACAGTAAGCATCATTGTTGTATAGATGCTGGTCACCTACTCTGTGCACCTCCTTCAGAAGTGCTGCCCTTTCCCACTGCTTCCCTCCTTCCTTCCTCCTAGGGTTAATAAGCCTCACAAATGGCTATGGATCTTTGCAAACCTTGCTATACTCCCATGTCCTGTCCCCCACATCTTTAGACACCTACATTTCCTTTTTATCCACAACCCAAAACATCTTCATCCCAGAATTAATTCTCTGACAACACATATCCCTGCTTAGGTCCATGTTGCCTTCCTTTGCATGTCAGTGCCTATGGCATCACATTCCCAACCCAGCACATTCCTTTTTATTTCCTCTTTCCTCCCCAAACTGTTTGTACTGACTCAGGCTTTACTTACCTCTGTATTTTTTTTAAAAAAGATAAGCAAATTCTCTCTTCTGGAGAGAGTGTTGGGTTCAAAATTCTCAAATTTAATGCAAAAATATCATTTGCTGGGAAATTTACTTTGAATAATGACTTGATCTGGAGAGATTTCTGGGCTCTGTGAGTGGATTTCCCATCTCTTCTGTTCTTGCATGAGAGTGCTCAGCCTTCTTGGTATACTTTCTCTTTTCATATCAGATATACAACCCTCCTTCCTTCAGCTGGCAGCAGATCATTCTCAAAGGGTTATCATTTATTTTAAAGACAAGGCTCTAAATGGATAATGTCCAGCTTTGATAGTGGTCTCAGTACTTGAATGCACTATAAAACATTCATCAGACTCAATAGCTGCCTTTCTGCTCAACTGCATCAAAGCCTGAGGGCCTCCCACAGCGCAGGCATGCTCTGCCTTAACACATCTCTCCCCAGTCTTCAGAGGTCAGAATGGCTCAGCAGAGACCACATCAACACAGAGTGGAGAGGTCTCTGGAGGGACATGGGGACTGGGATGTGCAGTGTGACCTCCCTCATCACCTCCACCCAAAGACCAGGGGCTGAGGGATCTTGGAAAAGCTGTCTTCTCCTGCATCAATTTCTTCTGCCTGAGAGACCACTTTGTCATCTGTACTGGGTCTACCCGAGTCCACAGCAGCCTTAACAGTGCTATAAGATAACACTCCACTGTTTTGACTGCTGTGAGCACAGTGCCAGGCAAGGGTAAGATTTTGGGAGGGGACACGAGCAAGCCAGCTGCCCCAGACTGACCAAAGGGATATTCCATACCATATGACATCAGCTCAGATATAAAGCTAAGGGAAGGAGCAGGGGGCGGGGGGGCATTGGTGGTCTTCCAATGGCCACCCTTTGAGAAGACAACAGAAAAGTGTAGGGGCCTTGCTTCTCAGGACATGAGCTGACCTTGCCATAAACGGGAAGTAGAGACTAGATTTTTCTACTTTGCTTTTTGTGCACGCAGGTTTCTTTTTGCTTATAGTAAACTGCCTTATCTCAAAACCCATAGGTCATTCTCATCTTATTTTTCCCTTTTCCCCCTGTCTGGCTGGGAAAAAGGGAGGGGGTGAGACACTCTGTGGGCCCTTGGCATCCAGCCAAGGTCTACCCATTACATCATCCCAATACCTTCATCTTCTAACACGGGAGTGAAGGCATTTTGTGTCCAGTTTCTTGGTACTGAGAAATACCATAATTCATAGGTCCCACTATCTGCACAAAATATGAAGGACTATGCATCCCACATCCACACCCAGCTCTGTCCATCCAGCTCCCACTCATCCCCCCATGCCTCCATACACTGAACTGACGGCAATCTGTGGAGAGCAGAAAGAGAAGAACTGACCAGGAGTAAAATCCAGCTGTCAGAGGAAATGTGAGGGGAGAGCAATGGGATCAGCAGGCAAGGAATCAAGAGACAGTGAGAGGATTCAGCAGCTCTCCTGGAGCTGTGCTACTTGGATGAGCATCCTCAGGTCCCTGTCACTCAGAAAGCAGCCACTTACATGAGCCAAGGAGCACCCAGCCATCAGAAAGAAATCCAGCCATCAGAAAGAAACCTACTCCTGGGGAAGGAGGAAGGAAGAAAATACATGTGATGCCTTATGTACTCAGTTTGCAGCCATCCCCCTCTTCAAACATTGTCCATCTAAGGCAAAAACCTCCACAGAGCCCACCAGGCTGTTGTTTTTCCAACATGGAAGTCCCAACAGATTGCTAGTAACCTGTGGGCAGATTGGTAGTATTTCAACCATGTCAGTAACTGGGACCCCAGCCAAGATAAGGATGCTGGCCCATGCCATGCAAATCCACTGCAAGAATTGGCAGAGATTCTTGCTTCTTTGCAAGGCAGAGAAAGTGGGGGGAAATCTAGGTAGCATCACACCAGGTGAGGGCACAGCTCTTCCACTCGTTTGTGTGCACAAAATCATTTATTTGAAAAGCTGTTGATACAGATCAGCCCTCAGGACTTCGAGCCATTTCTTTTCCATCCATTTTTGCAGTTCAGCTCAATTCTGTTTCTGGGCTGCTGATGAATGAGGAGAGCCACAAACCCCACTTATATGGCACAGGGAGCTGCACAGTGCAGGTACAGGGTTGCGAGTAATCCACTCATACAGAGAGAGAAGGAAAAAGGATTAAACATGTTCAGCTGTCTGGGAAAAACAGACTTTTCCACTGGCTTGGGAGAAAACTGCTCACCCTATGCTAGGAGAATAAACAACCTATAACATCTGAAAAATCCTGGCAGTTTACTGGTCATAATAGAGGCTAAAATTTATAATCTGCTGAATAGTTTAACAGTGTCTATTAAATCTGCAGACAAAGCATTTTCTGAGATTGCGGAAAATTTACAAAATCATCTATCCTCAGAGTCATCAGAGATGATAGAGCATTTCTGTTTTTATAAAGAGAATCTGAAACAAAATGAACAATTCTTAAAATGTGTCTGGAATAGAGAAATGGCCAGAGATTTGCCAGGATTCAGGGAATATAAATGATGCATGAAGGAACTGGGTACTCTGTTCAGAGAAATAAAACAACTCTCGACCAGTGATTATAGAGTGAGGCTGATCTGACCCCAGACCTGCTCAAGAAATTGGATTATCCCTGGAAACAAGTACTAAAGATGCCAGGGATTTGCGACAGCAACGTATGATCTGTGCAACGCATTAAGCAAGGTCTTGCAAAAAGCATAGTGTGGACAACTGTCAAAAACAAAGTGCTTTCATTGCAAGAAATGATGCTACCATGAAAGTGTTGTCAGTTCTTGTAGGAACTGCTGAGTAATGTGTCCAGGTGAGTTCTGAAAACATCCAGTGGTGGAAGCAATTGGCTCTGATTATAGATCCCCAAGCTCCGCTTTCAAGTTTCAACCCAGGCAAATGAAGGCTTACAATGGCAACAGCCTCACTGTAGAGAAGGAAAATATCCCTGGCTTCTCACTGCTTTAATCCCAAACCTGAAAGTACTGTGAGGAGAAAACAGGTTGTTTCTGGTGGTGGCTGGAGGGAGCAGCAGTTAAGTGCAATGAAGAGGAACCAGATAGTCAAGCCATCCTTTTATGCACCACTGAAACGGTGCCATGAGAAACACATGATGAAGCTGGAAGGGGTTCTGCAAGGATGGATGAGATGATGTCTGCACACTAATGACTGCCTGTGTCTTTCTTTGTTTGAAAACAACAGTTAAGTGTATGTCAAGGTCAACTAATGCACAGTGCCAGAGCATGTAACACTCCAACACTGCATGTCTGTGGGAAGATCCCAGCCAGGAGTTTGGTGTGATGGCCATAGACTGACAGAGCAATGGAGAAAATGCCCTGCTGGAGTCTGCTTACCCCTCAAAGATCCCAGACAGGCTGCTCTCCACCCTGTGCATGGCCCAGGTCTGTACCAGCCCATACGGCCATCAGCAGGACACATATGTCTCTTGCAGCTGGTGGGCGGTTGCCTTTGCTTCAGCTAGTTCAGCACAGCATGTGTAGTGTTGGGGATAAGGACCCACAGGGAGAAGGATTCCTTAGCAGGCTGTAAGTGACAAAAACACAGATCCCCTCTCTTAGCAGGTGACACTAATAGCATCAAGGACAGGACAGGTTCAGCAGGATGTTTTGTAGCTAGGTCACTATGTAAAAGAACCTCAAAGGAACACTAGGGATGCACAAGTAAGACTCGTGATCTTTCTACAAGTGACCATAACAAAACAGGTAGAAAATTGCTCCTGCATCTATACTGGAAGAAGAATCTCTTCCACACACTGCTGTTATGCCTTAAGATGTTGTTGAGGGAAATACTGTACATCTCCTCTGTAAGAGCTTTCATCTTCTTGCAAAATTACTCTGTCCATCTTTTTCCTGGGATGGTGGCTGTGGAGGTGAAGTATCTCCCATGATAGCAACCTGGCCTCAATGTTCTGGAGCAGTGACAGGGAACATTAGCAGACCAGAAGTCTAAGACAAAACACCCTTTCTTCTCATCTCAGAGGCCAGGGTCTGCTCTCTGGTGAGAAAAGCAAACAGCATGGCATGGTGCTGACATCCATGCAGCTAAACTCTCTTCTCCTAAAGCAGCATGACCTCATCCATGCATCCTGCTGGCAACGGTGCCAAGGCCACAGTGCTCCTTGAACTGAGCACAGAAATGTTTTAACTCCATGAGCCCTGACAATTGAAAATACAGCAGAGATAATATCTGAGAGGCGTTTGGACTTAAGAGGCTAAAAGACAAAAGAGAAAAGGAAAGCTATGCCTGGAGCTGACATTGCTTTTGGAGTCCTACCAGCTTTGGGAGGTTCATTCAATTAAAGATGTTTTTATTTAATAAAATGCATTTGCACTCAGGCTGCATACAGAAACAGACATACGGCAGAAAGGGAGAGCAGCTGGTCCCCAGCAACGCCCACCCTTGTGCCACCATCAAGGCATTGCTATGGCATCTTCCCTCCCAAGGGACTCCCACAGGTAATAGGGCCCCTTAGTGTCACAGTCTGCCCTGGGCTGGAGTATGAGGCAGCACTTGCAGAAATCAGTCAAGGAATGAAGAATACCAGCCCCAATGGGAAGTACACTGCACAAAGCAGTAGCACAGGCTTAATGGTATGGTCACAAAATCAGAGCTAAAAATTATCAAGGCATCACTGAAGTCTGCATTTCAGTATTTACCTACAAAATTGCTCATCCTGCACCTAAGTTACCCTTTGTGTCAGACCATGCCAGTGACGCTGAAAGCCACTGTTGTTCTAGCACTTTTCATGTGCCCTGCAGGCCTCCCACAGGGACGCTGACCAGACAAAATTCTGCTTATTTTAGGAGATCTGGTGAAATCCTGACTGTGGGGATACTTCCTGGAGAGTACACATGGCTTGAAAGACCTAGTTAGGCCCGCAATGCTAAAGAAGGAAGCAAGTGTAAGTAGGTCCCACATCTATTGCATTAGTCTGACATACATAGTCTCTGTAAACTGGTGGGAAGCCCAGTGCTCACAGCACAGCAAGGAAATCCCTTGATGAGTGAGGCAGGACTGGCAACAGACACCCACGTGAATTCAGAGCTGTGATTCAGGTGGCTTCCCCAGAGGTAAGGGTAGCAAGGATGGGAGAGCCTGTGCTCCGACACTCTCTGGGCCCATGGCAGGAAAACCAGCTGTGGATCAGATGCTCCTTTGGCTTCCTCACCTGCACCAAGCAGGCAAACACAGCTACTGCACAGTGGGATGCCTCAAATGAACAGAGCCATCGAGGACCTCTTGGGAGATATTTTGAAGCTGCCCTTGCTTCTGGTAGAAGCTGGAAGCTCCCAAGTCTAAATGTGGATTAGTGACTCACTGCTTGGGTCTCTTCTGGAAAACACTGCTTTGGTTCCTGCAGCTAAGATATTCCTCCATAAAACTTTATGAGGCAGAAAGTAGAAGAGTTAAGTGACAGCTCTTATCTTTGTGATTTGGTTCTGGAACTAGGGGCAAAACCTGTTCCCCTCCTGCTCACCCTTTTGATGTTCACTGAGCAAATGCCTCCACATGAAATATTCACTCTAGGATCCTCTTTCAAGAGAAGAGCCATTTTAAGGACAAGAGAAATCTCATCTGTTCCAGATGAAGAGAACAGATGAAGCACCCACTGAAAATGCCATTTAGTGCAATGAATGGCACATTGTTATTGAGGCCTTGATTCTTGGCTTTGTTGTTACATGTTTCTTTTTTTCCTTTTTCTTTATGCTAAGTGGGATGTCAGACAATCCTGACAAGCCCAAGAAATACTGTTCCTTCAGACAGAAGGAACCCAAACAAGACTTATATGGAGAGAAAAAAAAAAAAAAAGAAAAAAGAAAAAAGAAAAATAAAGACTTTTGGGAACCAGCAAGTTTTGAACAAGGCTGCTGGAGTTGGTTTGAGGTTCCCAGCAGGGAATATCCTGGTATTCCTTCTGGACTCCAAACTTTTGTTCTAAGTGGTTTTTGTTCTAGGTGTCTTACCCAAAAGAATCTCAGCTGATGAAAAGGTCTGCAGGAAACTCACACCATTGGGAATATGGTGCAGCTGACTGTGATATTGTGGAATAATAAGATGATTAATGATGTTTTCTTTTTTGTTGCTGCTTGGGTTTTGTGATCAAGACTCTTATTTAGCAAATATATCTCAGGTGACTAATAAGCCAGCACACAGGTATTCAGAGGGACATAAAGCTAACAGTGAATGTGAATAAAGAAGTACAAATGGAGAGTTTTCAATTCGTTTGACCCATGGCAACAAAAAGATATCTGTGATCCCCAGTGACCCAAAGACAACCCTGCCACTTGGAAAAGGGGGACTGCTAATAGGCACGGGAATTCTTTGGGAAACTGTAGTGTTGAGTATTAAATCCTACATGAAACTGCTAGTTAAATATATGAATTTTGAGGTTCTGGGCTGGTATCTTCAATCCATAAGGGGCTTAGTTCTTACATAAGACTTGCACTCTCTGGTAAGAGAATGGTACTTGAGGTTGACATAGATCCACTCCAGCAGGAAATGGCTTCCAATTCCAGCCATAGACCAGCAAGATCAATACACGACAGACATTTAATAACTTGCTCTAACATCAGCCTCTGGTTTCTGAGCTCCGCCAACACTATTTTTTATGTTTTTTCAACATGATGTAAAATTTGCTGGTGTTGCTCATGCACCCTTTATTCCATGGTCTGTCTCAAGGCAATTTCTCCTCTCTGGTCCTGGTGTTAAGGTTTTTAAAACTTTAATGTAAAATCAGAAAGAAGATTTCTTTCCTATTCCCTTGTCTGCTGTGGTATTCACTCCCCGTTGTTCCCTGTTGACCTTGAAAAATTATTCAGGTCCATTGTGGATTCCCAATCCCTGAGCAGACTTGCTGAGCTCTCTTTCAGCATGCCTACTTAAAACTAAAAGCAAAACAAACACAAAAAAGCCCACAAAAGCTCTGTGTGTACCTTGCTACCTAGAAAGCAATTAAATCCATTATTTTTTCTCCAGTAGTTTTAATGTGCAGTGTCTCAGGGGTTAGTCCAATGAACATTAGTCATAAGCTAATCAGAAACAGAGGAGCTTAAATAATTCATAGGCTGCCTTTCTTCATGAAGAACCTCAATACACAGCCCTGTCATACCATGAGTGCAGTGCTACCAAAAGGAGTTCACTTCACAGAGGGTGTCAGTCAGCTCAGAGACGACAGAGGTAATTTCTGTGAGAAGTCATACTCAAAGGGATGTAGAGTGACCCAGGAATGCCTGCTTAGGGAAGAACAGCTTCCTCACAGAGGAGCTGGGGGAGAGCTTTGCTGCACTTCTGCTCTCCCCAGCACTGAAGTGGCTTTCTGAAACACAAAACCAGAGTAATAATCTTTGGATAAGGATCAAGCTTAGGGTCATCCCCAGGCAGATTTTGCAGGGATCTCCTACAACTCAGGAACCGTGAAGAGAAAAAGGGAGTTGTTCTCAGAGGTGGCACTTAGATGGCATTAATCCAGGTCTGTGCATGTACAGAGTTGCTTAGGAAGCAAGGCCATAGAGTGGTGCCAGTCAGGAAAGAAAGACCTCTCCGCTGCCTCGTGCAGGGTGGAGAGGGACCCCCAGCAGATGTGCATGTGAGCTTTTCCATACCATACCAGTCTAATGACCCTGAATCACAGCATCCCTAATGCCTAATAAAGGTTGCTTTGTTTTAATCAGCCTGGCTTCTATGATGGCAAAATATCTGCTTGCTACCAAGAGAATATTGTCTCTGACAGGGCAAGAACTCTAGTGACCTTATGGGAAGAGTAGCTGTATGAAAAAGTGATGCTAAAATTAGACCCTAAAGTCCAAAATGAGTGGGACTGTCAGTGACTTGCAAGGAGGGGAAGTCTAATGCTAATGGGTGCTCCTGAGACTGTGCAAAAGAAAGGAGATCAATTCGACCTCTGGAAGTGACATCTAATAAGGAGAGGCCTGGGAGAAGGCAAAGCAAAAATGCATCATAGCATCAGAGAGGTGACAAGGACACAAATGATGTGCAGTGAAGGGGAAGGAAAAGACAAGATCCCAGCTTACATCAGGGAACACTGCCTTGAATCTGGTGTGCAACCACAGTGACAGGGATACGAAGGAGGCAGCTGAGCAGGCAGGAAACAGTGTCTGTTCCAAGTTGATGGACAGTGTCTGACAAGTTCAAAGTTTGGAATAAGGGAGTTGTGATGTTGACAAAAAAGGACAAGGAGAGTCTTGAAGCAGACAGGCAGAGCATGCTTTTGCCTGTCAGAACTGAAGAAGGTCACAAATTCTCCCAGACAACAGCTGGGCTGGTTAAGGGGCTTGAACTGTAAGATTTACTGATAGCTGTGGGAAGAAAAAAGAATCTCGTTGACTCCTGTGAGCTACATTCATACAAACCCATGTCTCTGACTCCAGGTACATCAGCCAAGCAGCATCCCAAAGATGAAAAACATTTGTCACCTCTCAATCCCCTGCTAAAAAAATGGGTGTGAACAGAACCATGCATACAGAAAAGATGTATTTGTTCAGCAGGCTGAAAAAAAAACCTAGGAAAGCCCCCTAGACTTAACAGCTAGAAAAGAAATGCCACCTTATGCTGTGGATCACAAGACCGTATTACTATACATGCTAGTTTCCTTAGCTACCTGTGTCATCAACCTTGGTTAAGTTATTCTCACCATTAATTTCTTGTGTCCTGGAGTTCTACAGCTTAGAATGTGCTGTGTGCATCAGCACAGCTTGATTTTCAGAATCACTTCACCTAAAGGAGCTGAACTTGACCTTATTTACAGAGTTAATTCTCCTTGTCTACACACACTGAGAACAAAGGTGAGTGTGAGACATCCATTAGCCCACAAACCCTATTGGGCATCACAGCCTAATTCCCTCAGATCCACTTGCTTCCCAGCACTTGCAGAGCAAAGCCAGCAAGGAGTTTCCGCAGGCCTGCAGATTCATCTCTCATTACCTGAATCACACAGAATCACAGAACCAATTAGGTTGGAAAAGACCCCTGAGATAACTGAGTCCAACCTTTGACTGGACACCACCATGTCAACCAGACCATGGCACTCAATGACACGTTCGGTCTTTCCTTAAACACCTCTCGGGACAGTGACTCCACCACCTTCCTGGGCAGTCCATTCCAGTGCTTAATCACCCTTTCGGTGAAAAAATTCCTCCTAATGCCCAACCTGAATCTCTCCTGGCACAGTTTGAGACTATGTCCTGAGGATGCAGGTGCAGTTAGATAAAAGCGTCCATATGGCATGCCCAGCTAATAGTAACAGATAGCCAGTACTATCCCTAAAAAGTACTTTTCAGGCTTTAGGTTCCAGTGGACTCCTCCATTTTTTTATCAAGCACCTGAGTCATACAGTACTCAGGGACAGTCTGAGTGCAGTCCCCAGGCTTCTCCTGTGAAGGCTCCATATTATCATTCTCAGTGCTAGCATATGGGTGAAGTGTGCCTGGTGAGCAAGGGCAGCTCCACCCCTACATGCTCATGGTGGGCTCTGAGGCTTCATGCTCAGCTACTCCGCTGCCCATAGTCCTCAGGAGGAAGATGGTGGACTGGGAGGCTGATTGTGAGCACTCCAGGACTACCTGCAGCATCTGAACACAGCTTTAATTGTGGCACCTGAGGACACTGTTCATTCCCTGCTTGCTGAGCCCACCAAAAAAACCCAAGTCTGTACCTTCTCATTACTGCATCCACTTCAGTGTCCAGCTTCCTCTCTGCCTAATGTCAAAGCCAGATTGATATTTTAATATCCACACGATATGGACCTTGGTAAAATCAATCAGTATGCATTCCCTCATTTCCCCGCATCCGTCTGCTTAATGGAGGAAATAGCTGC
Organism: Calyptomena viridis; assembly: GCA_013390005.1. Taxonomy (NCBI): domain Eukaryota; kingdom Metazoa; phylum Chordata; class Aves; order Passeriformes; family Eurylaimidae; genus Calyptomena; species Calyptomena viridis. The sequence continues at coordinate 51,883 of WEIV01018608.1, forward strand.
TGCCCAAGACTTTGAAATTCAATGGGTCTTTTTTCCCCACACAAATGTACTTGACTGTGAGTTTAAAAAAATGTAAAAGCGGACCCTCACAATGATGGTTCTTTTTTCCTTTCTGTTTTACAAAGGAAGAACAGAGTGGTTGAAGTGGCTGGTAGAGCATGAATAGGGATCTTCATTGGCACAAATCCAGCAGGACTGCTCAAGGATTTTCCCTGCAGCTACAAGGCTATCAACCTGCAACTCCTCAGAATTCAGGATCTGGAAAAGTACTGAAAACTGAACAGATCAGAGGGGTTTGCAGTTTGCCTCATCAGCCGTCACCTATCTCAGAAGAGCAAGTGGAGAGAGGTTCTTTCCCTTCTATTTCTATAGTGTGGGAGAAATGTGCTTATCGGAATGAATACAAAGATAGGTTCATAGCCCTGTCACATTTGTGTTTCTCATCCTCTGCAACTTAATTTCTAGGACCATGATGGAGATCCGTTTCCTCCTTTGCAGAAACACAGTTTGATGCCAAACCACTGCCAAGAGAGAAAATACAAGAAAAAACCACAGGCCATAGACATTAGTCATTGTACTGTGTTTGCTGGAAAAGCATTACAAGTGAACAGGGGAATATGCATTCAGATGGGATGAGATGGGATGAGAGCAAGGCTGTTAGATCAGGTAAAGTGACAGAGCTAAGTTCCCAAATGTTAAAAAAATCCAGAAGGAAAAGGCTGAAATGTGATTAAAAGACAGGTGACCAGCTAGGCCAAGCAGAGGGGAACAATGTCAGGAGATGGTGATGTGCTGCTGCAGGGGTAAAAGCTTGATGGGACCATCAGTGTCAGCTCAGTCAGTCGCTTGCTGAGGCCACATGTGCAGCTACAGCAGCAGGATTGTGCAGATGCTGTACACTGCAGCCAGAGGCCCCAGAGCCTTTTATTTGCACAGCTTCCGCATTTCCCCCGCCTTTTCTTCTCCACCCACAGGGTGACCTCTCTTATCATCTCCTTTCTAGGCCAAGAAATGCTTTATTTATCCAGGGCCATTTAATGCCTCTATCCACATAAATTCAGCTTCCCTTCATTCTCTTGCACTTCTTCAAATTCCCATTAGCACTGATTTGAAGCAGAACATCAGCTCTTATAGCTCTTTACCAAGTTGTTTACTGCAGAATCTCTCTAAAGTCAGAGAAACAGCAGCCCTAGTGCCAAATTCCACTTTAACTACACAATCAGTTATCAGCCCATTACCATAATAAGGAGATTAAAAGTGCTGAGAAATGCACAGTTTATCCATGGCTTGGGACTTTGCTGTGTCTTCCTGAGTCCCACAGGTTCCACTTTGCTCTGGTTGTCACTTTCCTCCAAGATCTCTGGGAAGGGAAGCAGGGGATGGAGGTGATGGGCAACACTACATCCCAGCGGGGGCTGGGGTAGGTGATTCCTCATACCCGGAGGCACTCAGATGAACTAAATCATGCCAGGTCACCCTCCTTGAGCCCTTGAACATCTCCTTTCTTCTTTGAGGGTGTAACCTGAAATATTTCTTCACTGACAAAATTTTAGAAGTCTGTTCCCCCTGCACTCTTTTCTCTACCCATCATTCTTCTGGGACCAGATTGGGAATCATTTCAACCATCCAGATTAATCCTAGCTGGATCCAACCCCATTTCTGTCTCCCATCTGCAGAGGGCAGAAGATAGGATTTCAACAGTATATAATAATTCCCATGTATGCCTATTTCAAAGAGGCTCAAGGGATATTTTTGAAGTAATGGATGTGCTCCATCACAACAGAAGGGAGGCAGGCAGGGACCAGGATACTGATGGATGCCTCCTATGAGCATTTCTCAGGAGTCTGCAAGTCAGACTTGCCTCTGGACTGCAGCAGCTGAGTGCAAGCATAGACTACAGCATTAGTTGCAATTGTGAGTCACGGGCCACCAAAAGCAAATATCTCAGAGGAAAGCAGTACCTGTGCCGACTCCAAATTTATTCATGTGACATCATCAAGAAACCTTCAACTATTACATTGAAATTCAAGCATTTTACAAAAGCAATTATCTAACTACCAGGTTGCTGTTAACTCACATAAGATCAGTAAAACCCAGTTTTAGTTCCTCTCCCCAGACCCTCTGGTTTTGTTTTCTGATAAACTGTTGTCTTTCATTCCCACCACTGTCACGATCTGCTAATATAAGCAGGGGTCGTGATGGTTCATTTATTGATCTCGGAGTGCAAAAGGCACAAGGGATTTCAATTTTAATCAAAACAGTACTCTTTTATTGAGTAGTACCACAACACAATAATGCGATAGAAGAGAGAGAGATAAAGGAAATAAAGGATAGAAAGAAAAGAAGAAGAGGGGGGACAATAGCTACCAACAGATGAGACGAGTCCTCGTGGTCCTCTTGCCAATAGACTCATCTTCTTCTGTTGGGGAGATCTCGAATTTTAGTTAACTTTTAAGTCTCTTTATAGTCTTTTCAAAAGCGGCAGGCAACCGTCCAAGAGGTGGGGAAACCACTGCAACTATGGTAAATTTATTGTCCATAGTCCATGGAACATAGGTACAGAACAGGCCCTGCTCTCCTTTGGAGCAAGACACAGCTGTTCCCCGCAAACTGGTACAGGAATGCTGTGTTGTGTTGTTACCAGTTTTGGTCCAGCAGGCACACAGCTACAGATAGCACTTGGCAAACATCCACCTTGGCCAGGCCAGAACTCCTGTGCTTGAGTTTTTTTGGGGTTTTAGGGTCTCAGTCTCTCAGTCTCTGTCCCATCCTTGACAATGGTTGTGAGGCAAAATGAGAGGTCTTCGGACCGTCCTCCACAACCACCCAGCCCAATTGCTAATGACTTCAGCTTCTCCCTGCTCCAGGAGGCAAGGAGCCCTCGCTTCAGGGATGGGAGACTGCAGCAGGGCAGGAAGGATGGACACTTTTCCCTGTTTGAGCTCTAGTAAAACTGCTCAATTCCCTGCCCAGGTCGTTGACACAAGCAAGCCAGGTGAGCTGGAAGCAAAGTCCCTGTAAGCCTCTGCCCCTGAGGTGTCTGAGCTTGGGAACAGATGCTGGAGGGAGGGGGGATTAGAGTAGGCAAGGGAATTTACCAAGCAAACACACAGATGCCAGAACTGTAGCAACAGGAACAGCACTGGGGGCATAGGGGGACAAAGCCTCCCAATATTTACCTTGTCTGTTGAATTTTCTGTGGCCTACAGACCCAGAATACATTTGTTGCTACAACATGTGAAAGGATACCATCACTTCAGGATCCAGATCCCAAGCCAGGATGGGAAATTTACATTATATTGCATGGACAAAAGGAAGTGTTGTAACACTGCTATATTGCAGAGGAGGCACAAAACCCCAACTGCTGGTGCCTCCTAAGTACCCCTTTCTAGTTCTGCAGTATTTTGCTTCACTTCCTGCCCTGCCACCTCTTGTCCTGTCCTGTCATGTCCTTCCAATCAGCTGCTGTGCTTCAGGCTGGGGTCAGCTGCCTTTCAAGAGTTAGAATCTCAATCCATAAAAACACGCACATACACACACAATCATTTGTGATGACCCAGAAACTTCTAGCTTTTCTTGCTAGCAGAGTTTGAGCTCATCAGCACTAGCCCTACAATAAATTTCTATCACTGCCAGAGGTAACCGTAGTAGGAGACTCTCACACTAATGGAAGGAGTGGTCCAGGAACTAGAATGACCCAGGAGGGGTTGCACTGGAAGGTGAAGCTGCACCCAGTAAAGCAGTCAAGATGCAAGCAGCTTGCAGTGTCACCCCGAGCAAGGGGCTTCACCAGCCTGGACTACATTGTCCATACAAACACATACACATGAGGTTTTGACTCTAAACTTTTCCCCAGCCATGCTTGTCTTTCGCTATTGCTGAGAACACAGAATTTCTTCCCCAAAATATCTTGCAATGGCCTGGGGCTTAAAGCACACATATGAGACAGCAAATACTGTTTGAAGGCAGTATGATAGAGTATCACCCTAGTGAGAAGAGTCTCTAGGCAAAAAGATACTTGCAGGAAAAAAGCACTGGGCCTGTCTGAGCTGTTTATGGCTGTGAACGTAATTGATACTAGACAGCAACAAGTCAGAGGAAGGGGAAAAGCTTTCCAGGGTCCCTGAAGAACATGGCACCTGCTGCATGTCTCCTTTCGTATGGATTAACCGCTGCCAGGGCCCAGCAAAGGCTCAGAGCTGGGGGGGGTGGAATGTTGATGTTCCCTGGAGATGTTTTCCTCCTGCACCTTTCTAGTTAAGATATCAGAAGTGAGATTTGTCACTTAACCATCTGGAATAGGCGATCACAGGAGGCTGCTGCTCTTCAGTCTGTCACACTCTTAAATTGTGCTAATGTCATTCAGATGTTTCACAAAGCAGCCCTGACAAGCAGGCATGAAATTAAGATGTTTGTGGAGCTGGCCAAGTGGGAAATGACAATGGCAGACCAGAGAAAGGCAGGGGAGGGGGGCATATTCAGAAGCAGAAAACTGTGCTGGAAACTATTTGCTTTCTCTCTCTCCCATGGATGTGCTACAGCCTGGACCAGCTGAGACAGGAGGGCTGATGCAGTGGCATGTCCATGCCACGGAAAGCCTGGGAGCATCTCCCCTGCTTACTCCTTGCTGCTCTCACGTTGTCCAACCTCAAGACTGAACCCAAGACAACTGCTCATGTTCTCACTGAACTGGGATTTCTAATAGGAGAATTTCTTTGCCAGGAAGGCACACATATCCTGTGGGACAGTCCTGTTTGGAAACAGGCTGAGGAAAGGTGAGTTGGTCAGATGCAGAGGACACTCCTGAAGCCCACAGTGCCACAGACCTGTGAGGTTTGTTTTCAGGAAGAGGACCAGGCATCCTGTGCTCCTGTCTTGGTGCTACAATGTGCTGGGGCAGCTGGTTCTCATATCATACTGCAAAGTGGTTCTTATCAGCAGGGAGTTGACATGGAGCTTTAAAACACTTTCTAATTAAGGAGCAGGCCAGCCTGGAGAGCAATTAGGTTTGATGCATCCCATGTTTAAGAAAGCCTGTGTTGCAAGCTGTGGAAAACATCCTGAGACTCAGCAATTAAATTTTATTCCCATTCCTCCCTGTCCTCCTCATTTGCAGAAATGTCCTTGTTGTACAGCTCTTATCCAGTGTGCCCACTGCCTTGAGCCAAATGGTTTAGCTGGCAGTGGGGTGAGGCAGCTGGAGCAGGTGAGGTCAGATATACTCTGTGTGATGGGGCAAAAGCACAGTGCAATTTAGACTAGAAGGGGGTAATTTTTTTGTAAGACAAGTAGGCACAGCTGCATGCCCCCATCCTCAGGGCAAGCAAAATTGTGGTCTACTCTGCTTCCTGGGCTCTGTAGAGCCATTGAGCTGCTAAGATGCATTGGATTCATAGCCAGCTGGGAAGACATTTCCAGTATGCTCTGCCTGTGATGCAGGAGTGATGCCTCACTTTCCTACAGACTCACAGCATGAACATGAAGCTGTCCATGCCTCAGTTTCTCTGCTGCAAGACAGCAGTGAAATAGCTATAATGAGGATATTTCTCTTTGTCCGTTCAGAATGCCAGCAGAATTCATCAAAACAGAACTATTTATTTTTATTTTTTGTTCCCCAACCATAACAAAAAAACCGCTTTCTTCAAAACAATCCATGGAAATAATTCACTTTTTCAGATGTGTCATTTTTCCCTATGTGGAAATAGAACAAGACAAGAGAGTACATATTTGTTATATGTATTTGTTGTTTTCCTTCATCTACAAAACATAACATTTGACAGAAACAACAGTCTGCTACTTCAAAAAAAAAAAAGTGTATAGGAAAGAGTTATTTTTTTCATGAGGAAATATTTCCAAAGAAAACAAGCCAACTATTTCCAATTAGAATTTCCCAAGAGTAGAGCCTGAGATGCTGAGCCCACCCCACTGCTGGTCAGCTTGTTTCCCTGCTCTGCTGGTCTCTACTAGGGAGGGCCAAGCAGGACAAGGAAAAAGGCTTAGGAGTCCAAAAGCAGGGAGAGACAGAGAGTGAGAGAGAGACAAGGAAAGAAGACAGGAAAGAATAAAGGAAGGAAGAAAAAGAAAAAAAAGGGAGAGGACGGGGAGAAAAAGAAAGAAAAAAGGAAAATAAAGAGTGAGTGCTGCTATCTTTGATGTCAAAAATTACAATAAAACCCTCCAAGGTTAAAAATCTGCCTGATGCTGCACAGTTCAGAGGACGGATGTGGCTGCAGAGAGGTAACTGGAGGGAGAAGAACAACTGGGGAGGTGACATGAAGAGCAGGGTGAAAAAGAGGGAAGAGTGATGGAAGAAGCAAGCGGCCACAGGGCCTGAGCACAGCAAACCCCATGGAAAAGGCTTGCACTTCTCCTGCTCCTTACTTTGGTAAGCATCAGGTCTTTTTTTCTCATCCTCTGACATGGAGTTACTCTTCTTACATCATCCCCCATCACCCCCCATCTCCCTTACTCATGCTACTTTTTCTCTCCTCTCTCTTTATCTTCTTTCTGGATATTTCACCATATTTCCATCCTGTTTCATCCGCACCTTCCTTCACTCCCTTCTTGTCTCTTCCTCTCTTGCCTCCCCCTCCCTCTGCCCCTCTATCTCTCTCACTTTGTCTTCCTTCCAGCTCCCTGAGGAGCTCTCTAATGACTTAAATGAAACGCCGGCCTTCTCTATCTTCAATAGCCCTCCTTGCCAGATCCCCAAGAGGACCCAGCCATGCACAGCAATTAGGAAATCAGTGCCTGGGGCTGCTGCATTTGCAGTATCAGCATTGAGATCCTCTCTGGTGTCTTCAGGAAGAGGAAGAGATCTCCCTAAAGATGGGAGCACTGCCAGGACAGGGGCAGAGGCCACTTCAGGGTCTCACAAAAGCCTTTCTAAGCCACCCAGATCCCTTTCACTCTCTTCCTGCCCTCCACCCTTCTTCTGGCTGCCAGCACATCTCAGCCCAGCAGCAGTATGGTGCTTTTCATGTTCCTTACGGCCTACAGCCCTTCAGAGCCCAGACTCAGAGCTGACCTCATGAACTGGAAACATGCAATAGCCTCAGCATGCCCCAAGCAGGATAGTCTGGCTGGGGAACTGTTTCTGAGGACACCAAACCATATACAAATTTTAACACAAAACAGGACTCAGTATTGGGAGGCAACAAGAAGGGTCACAGTCCCTACTGTGGCACATCTGCTCGAAGCTCCTTCTCATTTGCAGATCCAACAAAATCATTGAAATCTCTCTTCCCAGCTCCCACTGAGTGGCCCTCTCAATGTGTCAGTCACTGTACCCAAAATGGATCACAAGCCAGTGACCCATGCTGGGATCTGAGGTCTCTGGTCCCATGTGGGATGGAAGGGGTGAGTAGGACAATGTTTCTGCCATCTTCTGCCCTTAGAGATGTGGGTGGCTTGAACAGATGTCCGTAGGGCCTTCCCAGACATGCACAAGGTTGCTCCCTAAAGCCTCTGGTTGCTTTACACCTCCCCCTTTCAACCAAACTATCAAACCCTCCCACATGCCAATGGAGCTGATGAACCCTCAGCATCACTTCTGAATTTCTAGGGAGCTCAGACCCAGTGTGACCCTTTTGGCTGTGGCTCTCTTTAAAATTTTGTCTCTTTGTGCCCTCATTCCTTTTGGTAAAGCATCCCAGACAAAGGCAGACAAAGCAAATGCCTCTCGTGTTGATGAAAAGTCTCTTTTGAAAAGCCTCTTGGGAAATGCTTCCCATTATAGTTAATCCTGTTGTTCTTTAATACCAGTTGCCCCTCTCCTCTGCTTTGTCTTGGTTAGCTTCCATTTGTGGGAAAACAAGATCTCAGAACAGGATTCATTTCAATATTGTTCTTCTTCTCTGAGCAAGTAACCCTGGGGCCTCTGCTTGGTCAGGTGAAGAAAACAAATTCTCCCACGACATCATTTGTCTCATACTAAAGTCAATGTCTAAAATAAGTCAGACAAAGCAGGTCCTAAAAGCACCTTGTCCTCTCCTCTAGGATGGGAGCAAGGGCAGCATAGACAAGCAAACTGGAGACGTCTGAGCCAGGCAGTGAGTCCCAGCATAGTATCCTGAGGACCTGCTTCAAGAACTATCCCCCACCCACCCTATCCCTGCTTCTGGTGGGGGTGGTTCTTCCGGGAAGGGGCCAGGGTGAGACAGGGCTGCACACGAGCACAAGCATCAAGGATCACTGGGAGTAAAAAATCTCAGGAGAAAATGAGCTACTCATGTTCCCAAGCCTCGCGTCCCCAGCAGCCAGCAGCCCCTCATCACAGGCTCAGGAGGAGCCTGTGCAGGGCTGGGAAAGGCAGCCTTGGCTTTGCTCTAGCAAGAAGAGGGAAAAGGCTTTCTTTCACAGGCGCCATCTGGTTCTTTCTTTCCTTTTTTTTCTTTTTTTTTTTTTTTCCCTGACGCTGATGGGTCATTTCTGAGGGATTTAAGACTCTCAAGCCCTCTTTAAAACTGGTTTTTATTTCACGCATGCCTTGGTGAACAGAGGCAGCAGGCTTTCTGCACGCCAGCACTCTCCGATAAGCAATTAAGCAGCCCCACCACATCGGGCTTAAACACTCTGCTGTTTGTTTTGAGACCCTTCTAATTGCTCCTCCCTATGCCTCTCTCCTTCATCTCAGCCCTCCCATCCTCTCACTCTCCCCATGAAAGCTCCCGGGTTCCTGGACAAGAAGTTAAAGAGCACAGGTGACGCCCCAGTGCCTGCCTTCCAAAAACTGCCCCACATGACTGGGGTGCTTCTGCTGACAGATGTCACTCACATTCCCCAGCTCAGCAAAGCGAGGGCTTTTAAGGCTGGCTCTGGCACGTAGGCACTCAGGTTTTCACCACGACAAAGGTGCTGGTTTCGGCTGAAGGAGGGCAGAGAGAGGGAATGAAATCCTAATTTCAGAAGCTCATTGTAGGGTAATTATCAAACAGCAGCAGTAGGCTGGGATGCTTGCTAATTAGGCCACATTCTTTATGACTAGTTATTCTAAGCTATAATTTGACAGACTTGGGGGGGTGCAGGGGGGAACGTGCACATAAAGTTGCTTTTAATTACATTTGGTATGCTAATTTCTGATATAAAATAAATATTTACCAGAAGCAATATTTCTTCATTTCACGCTGGCTGCACCCTGGCATTTATCAAGGGTTACAAACAGGCTGCTATCACCCGGCCCTCCCTGCTTGCATGTCTTCCCCTCTCTCCCCCTCTCATCTTGAGATGGAGGGGGATGGATCCAGCTGTGGCCTGGGAGAGGAAGGCAGCAGGGAGAGGGAGCCATGGTGTCTGCCCAGTGACAACCTGTCCTTTCACTGCCAAATGGCCCTTTGGATGAAGGGTGCTCAGGAGAAGCCCTTGGCCAGCTCCCGGCTGCCACTCCAGGGCTGAGAGCCTTCCCCAGCATTCCTCTGAGGAGGTGGGAGATATTGTTCTCCTGTCAGACAACCTGGCTCTTGTGTGACTAGTGTTCCTCTCCAACAGCTCCAAGGTTACAGACCTCTATTCATGCAGCCTCTTCAACCTTCAGAGCTTTCAAGGTCTTTTTTTTCTTCTTCTTCTTCTATGTATGAATTAACTAACATTTCAAGAATGGAAAGCTGCTGCAAACTGAAAGCCCTGAATATTTCATCACGGTTTTGACAGTCTGAGAACTTTTCCTTCCCTACGAAAGTATACTCTTGTGCATGGTTTTTTTTTTTCCCATTCACTGAAGTCAGCTGTTACCTTATGCAGTCTGGGTTTCAATAAATTGGAGCTTTCCAGTGGAAAACTATTGCTGTGGCACTTCTTGATCAAATATTAGCTCAAAGTGCTCAGGTTATTGCAAAGCATACTTCTTTCCCAAGCAGGTAACTTCTGACCTGGTGCAAAATAGTAGCTCACTGTTTGATCTGACCTAGGCTGTCCACCAAGAGCCAAGACAGCCAAGAGACACTTTCAAATCCATGTCCTGATGTTCTGGTGGTATACCATGGAAGCTGGAGTTTCAGACACTTGGATCACCTGGGATTGTGTATTACTCCCACCAGTCCTCCAAGCAGATTATTTCCATCACTTAGATCGTTTTGATCTCTTTGATAAGTTATGAACTTCTGTGGGGTAGAGGGAGCTCATACTACTAACACAAAAAAGTATGCAAAAAAGTATGTCAGATGCTTTGAATTTCTGAATTTCCTAGCAACTGGAGAACCATCTCCTTATAACCAAACCTCCCTTTTTTTTTTTTTTTGTGTATGTCAGCCACCTCTCAGAAAATTCCTGCCCTTTTGCAGTGGCAATATTTGAAACGAAACCCTCCAATGGCTTACCATCTTGAGGCACTAAGGGAAAAGACATGGAATTTTGGAACTTGAGAAAAATGTCTACACGGGGATCAGAAACAGTGGAAGGACTGGAGTTCTGGGGATGCCTTACACTGTGTGCACAAGCATTTAATCCACTTGGTTGACACAAACTACTGTTTCGCACATCATCTGCTGATTAGCAGTTCCATAAGTTTTTACTAATAAACTGAAATTTCTCAAAAGTGTTTAATGGCTTTATACCCTTTACTGTTTAATGCATACTTTTCCCTCCCTTGCAGGCTAGTTGCATTTGGGCTGATGGCACAAGCAGACTGCTCTCAGTCTACTGCCTGGCTGTTGGGTGCACACAGATCAGGAGTGATGGAAGCCAGTGGCATGGTGATGGGTGAGTTAGCTGACATTGTCCTGCCTTGCAGTTTGGCACACAGAGTGGAGCCAGGGCTCGGCGGAATTCCTTTTTTAATTCCACCTTCCCTTCAGAAGAGCCATTTATCTCTTCCCTGCAGCATAGTGCTCCTTTCTAGGAGGAAATTACGTGATGGGATGCTGTGATGGAGATGGTCTGTTTATCCTGTCTGGTCCATTGCTGAGCACCAGGGCATGGTTCCCATTGTTCCTCAGCATCCTTCCGGTCCTATCACCAAGCACCCCAAGATAAGTACCTCCATATCTTCTCTCCTCAGAGGAATGAGGGACAAGATTTACAGCCTGCGGAGCCACAATCACAGATAGCCATTTTTCTCTGCTCATGGTGACTCCCATTGCTCCAATCTCCCCAGTTTTGCCTCAGCCTCTCTGGCTTCTGCTCCTTCACTGCCTTCAGCAGGAGTCAAGACCTTCCTCAAAGCCTTTTCTAAGTTCTGCTCATGATAGTGTTTGAGTGCCACAGGTATTAATGAATCAGCACTTCTCCTGTTGAACCAGGTGGCTTCATTATCTTGATACCTAGTGAACTGAGGAACAGAAACAAAACCAAATTCATTCAAAATTATCATTCATTTGGGATGCTAGATTTGCGAAGATCTTAAAGTCTGATTTTTCAGGGTTTACATGGGATTTTACTTGTTTGAAGCATTAATCCATCTGGTTATAATCATGGACATCACAAATCAGGCTCATTACTCAGGAAAGGAGAAATGAGCTGCTCTCAATGAACATCTAACCTTAAGCCACCTTTACTTAAAGCAAGGACAGCAGTGACAGAGGAAGAAAGCCAGTCCCTTGGGGTGCATGAGATCATCTTCCTGCTTTTTGCATTTTCCTAATTTAGTCCTTCCTAATATTCACCATGTGCAGCAACTAGGGCAGCACTTGGTGAGGGAGCCTCCTCTTTCCCTACCTCACCCACCTGCATCCCAGGGAATACTCCTCCAGAGCACAGGAAGGTGGGGAGACAGCTTTCATCAGTAGTTCTGTAGGATGCTTTGTGGGCTGAAAACTTTACCATCACACAACAGAGTAATAGCTGCACCAAAAAAATCACCCCGAAGATGTTGGAAGTTAAACAGGCCTGCAGGAGCCACAAGAAGGCAGAGCAAGCAGGACATACAGAGGTGCTTCTTAGGATAGAGCAGTGCAGATACAACCAGTGCCTACAGAAAATAGATGAACCAGGTAGTTTCCAAAGATGCATGGCTTTTCACTGGGGCAGCTCTAGTTAGGCTGAGTGGAATTTCACAAACATTGATTCTCATCTCCATATAAGCTTGCACTTTCCAACCACCCATCTATCAGAATTTTGTTCAGTGTGGTCAAAGCAGTGGTGTTTGTTTTTCCCCTAATCTTCTCTTTGGAAACGAATGACCCACTTTAGATGAAACATTAAAACAGCCCAAGGCATATTTTCAGCTTTGAAAAGGCCAGCTTGCACAGTTAACATACAGATAACTTTGGAGTAGGCACAGAGGAACTGATGTATTGAAACTAGTAGCTTCAATGTAGCAATGAGGCTGGATTTAAGGAAAAGATAGCAGTCAGGCTAGTGATCAAGCCACAGGATTTCTAGCTTCTCTTTTTGTTTTGAGTACCACAGATGTGCCATCTTGCTGCTGTTGGAAATCCCAGAGATGACACAAGACCCGTACTGCACCAGAAGGCTTCACTGGCAGAGGATGGAGGTCCCCAAACACTATTTTCTTTCTCCCTCCCTCTCTCAAGGCCAAAGCAAGCTCCAACTCTTTTGTGCTTCAGGTATGGATTCATTTTTTTTTCTTTCCTCTGAAGAAAACTTCAACATTTAGGAGAGACTTTACCACATAGATTCCCATACTCATGCTTATTTTCAAATGTCATCCCTTACTCCTTTTAGTAACCCTTTAATCTGACTCAGATAACAAGCCTTTATTAGAAAGTATCTGCTTTCTCTCTCACCAGGCTCCCCAGCAGAAGTGCAAGGGCCCAGAAAGCCTCTAACACATCAGCCCTGGCTCTACCAGTCTTAACATTTTGAGCATTGACCTACTGATTTCTGGAGATTCAATACCTCTGGCTGCCAGTCAAACAAATATCTGGGACAGAAGTCCCTGTCTTGTGCCTGCTGCTGATGTTGTCCCCTCAGCAGATGGCTTGTCCCTCATCCCTTGATGTCCTTATTTAAGGGCAGCACAGCCCTTTGTCAGCAGTAGGGGACTGGGATGCAAGGTGGACTGCCCAACTCTCTGGGCTTGCCAGGATGAAGCATCAGCAAGCAGGACACAGGCAAGCTGAGGTACCAGCTCAATAAGGCAAAGGTCTTTCCTCTTGAACTGATAGATTCAAAATCCCTGGGTTTATAAATTCCTACAAAACAGTCTGTGCTGGGAAATGGGAGGTCTTTTCCATTTTTTAACTTTCTTCTCCATATCACTGGTAAAGACGGACATGGGCAGTAGATAAGTGAAGCTGTGTAGAAAAGGAGATAAGTCATAGAGGCAGCTCTAGAGAGGAGAAGGACATGTTATAAGGAGTGGCAGTGTTTCCTGCAGGAAGCAAAGAAATAAGTGGAGCGGGATGGATGCAAGCGAAAAGCCCACCTGCGGAGGTGGTGTAGGCCCATAGGGTCATTCACATGGGATTACACAAGAGCCAAATCACCTGGTCACCCTGAGTGTCCACACCAAGCTGTTTGTTGTTGTAGGGTAGCGAGTGTGTGCTAGGACCAACCAGACCAAGACTGTGATTCAGTGATAAACTGGTCAACTGTGTATCAACTTCTGTGAGGGAAATCTGAGTCTTGCTTTATTGTTTGGGAGGAGGACAGAGATCTAACCCTGCAGAAAGCTTTCTCCATGCTCCCGGACTGATTTCCCTTGGTTCCAAAGTTCTCCATCCCCACATTCTCCTTCCATTCCAAACTCTGCCAAGTCTCACTCCATTTGAATTAGTTTTAAAGCCACTTAGAAAGGGTTTCATGATGTGTTCCAACAGGAGCCATTGGAAAAAATAAAAATCCCCTCCTTTATTATCCCAGCTGGAGAATGCTGTTTCAGTGCTCTATAAAACAGTTGTGTATCATGCCCAGAGGGTCTTTGCTGCACATTAAAGCCCAAGGTGGGTGAAATGTCAGCTACAGTTCAGCCAAGATGGGATATCTTAGGCTTTGAAATGCATTCTGTGGCTCACTTAATGTCACCCTGTCTTCCTAATGGGTATAAAAACGACACAGGGGGCACCAAATGATGAGAAATTAACATCAGAGGCTGTGTTCATCCTTTCTCAGTCTGGAATGTCATCACTCCTAAAACAGCACAGACTGGCAGACAAGAGAGATATAGGGGCCAGCTCTGTTAGCAGAAGCATGAAATCACATGGAGAGGACACATATCACTGCCTCATGTATGCTACAGGCTAGTCTCTTAGCAAATCTCATAGAATTTTACAGGTACCAGTTGAATAAACCAGAAGATTGATGACTGGGATCAATCCCCCTGCAACTCTTCTGTTCATAGACATCAGCCATCCTTCTTCAGAAACACACTGTGGAGAACACAAAGCACACTGAAAGACGGTAACTTCTCTGTAACAGCCAAGAGGCAGGGAAGAAAAGACAGGACTAATGAGACTTGAGCTCCTGTCCTCAGCACTAGACTGTGGCCAAGTGAGAGCCCAGGCACTCACTCCCTGGAGTCTGGTTGTGAGATTGTCCTGTCTGACACCTTGCCCAATGCATTGCCTTGAATGTGTTCCTGGCTAATGAGATGACAGGAGACAGACATGAGGAATGAACCTCACATGGCTAATCCTCTACCTTTCAAGTGAACAAAAAGCTCTGTCAACAGCCCTCAAACAAAAGGAAAAAAAAAAAAAGGATGGTTTATATTTAGCTGATGCTGTGGAACCTGCAGGCTGCATACTAATTAGCTGGGAATAGTAAAAAGCTCAACCTAAAGCATGGGGAAGAAGAGGGGTCTAAAAAAAAAGATTTTATCCTAACTGTTGAGATGGTAGAAAATTATTTCTGTTGGTTGTTTGTTTGTTTCCTTGTTTCTATGGGAAAAAAATCATAAAGACTTCAATGGATAATGACAGCCTGGTAAATACCTGGTCTCTAAAGAGCTGTTCCATTTAACACTTACTGTTCCCAGTTGGGATTGCGGTTGGATACCTTGTTGAGTGGAGAGCAGCAAGGCCATGAGTTGGTGCTGCTGACTGTGATTATATGCCACAGGTACTGGAACAGGCACATAGCTTCCTAATCCCTTTATTTAGATCAGGGCTGTGTGTCACCTCCAGGCAGGAGGAAATCCGTGTTAGCATCTGGTATTAACCATAGAAGAATCATAGTCAGTGCTGTGATAATAATGGATACCATTTCCCATGTTGTTTAGAGATCCCTAGGGTAGTATATAAAGGGTAAGGATGATTCTCTGCTTTTATTTGGCTTTTACTATGGAGCAAAAACAGGTCCCCTCTGAAATGCTGTGGCATTGTGACAAGTTCTCCAAGAAACAGTCTCACCTTAGGGAGCTTTGCACCAGAGCAGAGGGCCCACTTATCAGGGAAAAGCTGAGCAGAGATCCTCCTGGAGTCAGTGGAAGCAGGAAAAAAAAAGCCTTGCTATTCCCCTGCCCAAGGGCCTTTCTATTCCCCTTAACTCAAATATTAATTCGATTAGATCTGGTCAAGTCAAGGTAGGTTTCTCGTTTGGTTTGGCTGAGGCTGGACTGATGAGGTCTGTTTGAACCTGGTTGGCCATATCTTAGCTTTTTGGGATTTCACAGAGTTTGGTTTAGCTTGATTTGCTTCAGCATTCCTCAGCAACTCACGACCAAAGGTTTTTTTGCCAGGTTGGCAGGTTCCGCCACATGAAACATCAATAAACATAAAATGAAAAAGAAGTTATTTTCTGAGCAGACTCAAAACTCTAAGAAGAAAAAACCAAAACCCCTCCAGATAAATTCAGATCATTGCAACCAGCCAAGCTAACAATGGCTCAGCAGCAGCCTTGGAAAACTCAGGCTGATCTGCTAGGAATAACAATAAGATCAGCTGCTGCTTTAATCAACACGTCGAACACAGTAGGGGGGCTCTTCCAACTTCTTTAGGCTAAGAGCTTCCAGTGACTTTTCCCCAGGGCACAGAAAGGCCTAATCCCTCTGTTCCCTGCCTGGACGAGAAAGAGGTCGTCTCCTGAGGGTGCCAGTGTGGGACAGTCCACAGCTCAGGGGAAAACTGCCTCATCCCAAAGTCTGGGTGGAGACCATGGGGAACACCACAAAGTGTTGAAAAATGCAGTCAGGTTTGGCCATACAATGGGCCACATCCGAGTGCAGCAAGGAAGAAAATCACCAGTATCCGTGATCCACCACACGCCTAATCCTTGTGTCACCCAATCACCCTTATCCAATTCCTGCCTCATCTCATCTCTCTGCTGTCTGGTGCTTTCCTCTGCACTCTTTTTTCACCTGCCGTGGAGGCAGGAAGGAGTCTTTCTTCTGGACATCACTGAGGAAATAAATGATACAATAACAGTGATAATAAAAACAAACCTTTATTCCTCCTTCATCTGGCAAAGAAATGATGCCGTGTATGGGTGCTTGGATGAACCAGCTTGAGGACTCCAATGGCTCTTAAGCTTGCAGACCTGCCTTTTGCACTGTGTGAACCTGGGCCGCCTCATATGCATACAGGCTTAGGAGCTCCTTGGATCGCAGTGACCTTTCTGTCTGAGAGACAATAGTCCCAGCTCAATTTGAGATGTTCTGGCACTTTGTACATCAGACCAAGGCAAAGGGAATTGCAGTCTAATGAGATGCCGGTCCCAACTGGCATGCTGCTCAAGGAGGGAACGGGCAAAGGAAGCTCTGACAGTAAAAGGCAGAGAAATTAATAGGAAGAACAGCAAGGCAAAGTGACAGACCTGTTGCCTCCCCAGATAACAAGGGGGCAAGGAATGGAAATGAGGAATGGAAGGGATAACGCAATAAAGGTTAATGTAGAAGGGATGCTGTGTTGAACAGATAGCACAGTTAAAAACAGGTGAGCAGCTGGTGTGCTCAAGAAATTTTCATAACTGCTGAAACAAGAGACACTGTAGTGCTGGAAAGGCTGCCAGGAACCCCAGGTCATGGGCTAGAAAACAAGAGCTGCTGAAGGTGGGAAACTGCAGCTCTGTCACTGGGCACTCAGGTTATCTGGGCTACACCCCTGTTCAGGCTGATTGTTTGCCCAGACAAACAGTTTCTGCTGGATGCTCTGCTAGAGATCAGGAGATAACCACAGGAGACAGTGGTGGGTAATGGAGCCAGAGGAGAGTGGCCAGTGAGTCCAGCATGTGAGTTCACTAAATCCATCCGGAGGGATGCAGCAGAGCAGGGGTGGGGGGCAGGGGCATTGCTCAGGAGCCTGGGATGACTGTGAGGATGGAGTGGGACTAGTGCAGAGATCACATCACCTGCCCAAAATGAAGCTTGGACAGAGAGATGTGGATGAGACCAGGGAAAACCATGACTGGGACAAAGGTTGTACTCACTGAGCAGAGGATTCACTCCCTCATGGCAGGTCTGGCTCTCACACTCCCAAAATCTTCTTCCCCTGGGATCCTGGGCTGACAGGGTCCAGAGGAACATTTTATACAGCAGACCCTGTCTGCAATAGTAACTGACTATGCAAAGCCTCATCTGAGTCCCGACTCTACCTGCAACCTTTCTCCTTCCCTCTACACCGGCCCCCCCAGTCTGCAATTGCTGCCTGGCTCCTTTCCTCACAAATCATTTTCTTCAGCAAACACAATTTACAGGGATAACAAAGCGGTGGCTGTGGAAGGGAAGGCTATTATTGTTCTCTCTGGGTAAAAGTGGGCCTCATTATGAGCTCTCTCCATGTCTGGTCAATATTGCTTCCCCAGAGGCTGAGGGACATTTCATTATTCTTCACATTACCTTGTTCATCTCCTCCATGTTTCAGGGGTATTTATCGAACACTTTGCATAAGCAGCTTTGGAGCCGAACAGCATGCAGAAAGAATGGATGGAAAATACTCTTGACTAACACGAAGTAAGCAAGTGGGGTCTCCCAACAGCAAGTGAGGTCTCCCCCCTGGCCAGCAGCTGCCACCTTGTGCTGTGGGTGATATCACCATCCTTCTCCCATGCTGCTGGAGAAACCAGGTTCCTTCTCCAGCTGTGCCCTGGTACTGTGTACGGAGACAGAGGTGGCAGTGAGGATGAGGGAGCAGAGTTTGTTTCTGGTTTCAGTCCCAAGCCACAGAAAAAGTCTTTACATTATTTACACTATAGACACATCAGAAGCCCCAAGATGGGGCTGAACACAAACTCATAAAGCACCTTCTGTTCAGATTACAATAAAATGTGTTAAAATGCTGCTCACCATGATTATTTTCCGATTACATTCCACTTTAGCTCAATTACTTTCCCATTACTGCTCAGTGAATCTTCTCCATTTTTCCCTTTAAATGGCTGCTCTGTTGTTTTTCCCCCCTGAGGCCTGCTCTGCTCTCTGACCCTCTGATGGAGCAACAGAGACCATGTCTTATGCATCCCACAGGCCTTCAGCTCAGCACTTGATCTCAGGGGGCTGGGATACCACACAGTCTGCCCCTCTGGGGTGGGAGCTTCTTTTTTTAACCCTTACTTAGGCCCTGGGAGCTTCCTCCTTCCCCCACTCCTGATTTTGCATCCCTTCCTTTCCCTGGCATTGGATCCAAGGCCGTTGTTGTAGAACTGCCACACATTTAGGAGGCTCAGGAGCCCCAAGGGCTCAGAGCAGCTCTTCCCTTTGCAAGGCAACAACAAAGCTCAGTGGGCATTAGTCACTCTTTCCTTTTGTTCAGTAACCCTCTCTCCTCTCCGCTTTTGCACAGGCTTGGGAGACACAGGGATCTTTCTTTGTTTTGGATACATTCCTATTTAGGAGGTTAATTACAAAAACTGTAATTCTATGGCCCTCCTAATGTTAAATGGAACAAAGGTTAATTGATGTGATTACTGCTCAAAGGCTGAATTGCAGTTTATAGTGGGATGGATGATTTCAGGCATATGGGCTGCACTTATTTCTCCCTCTTGGCTCATCAGGGTTCTGCTTAACCCATAGTAGAGACCTAGTGATACTTAATTGCATGAAGATGGAGCCATTATAGTTACATAACTTTCTGAAGTTTAGTATTCTTAAAGCTGAACTGACTACCGTAGGGTGTTTTTTGAGCAATGGACAAGAAAGTGCAATAATAGTCATATCAAGTAAGATCAGAGACCCATCTCACTCAACAGCCTGTCTCCAATCAGCGGCAGGTGAGGGCAGGGCAAACACGACATGGGATTTCCTCAGATTACTCTCTCAGCCACCTTTGGCTTCCAGATGTCCTAAGTCACATGTGGCATTCCTGTCTGTATTACTTCATGGTGGTTTTTTCCTCCACAGAGTTGTCCACTCACATTTAGGATGCTCCAGATGCCCGCTGCCCAAGCGTTTCACAGCTCATCAAAGCCACTGCCATAGAGTCACTTCCTCTGGTCTCTTCTGAAACAACCACCTGCCAGTTCCCTCTGAACCCTCCTAGTCCTGATGCTAGGACAGAACAATTGCTCTTTGTTCTCCTTCTCTGTGGCACTCACAATTTCACAGCTCCTCACTTGTCTCTTTCAGACAGGAGAGTCCTAGTCCAGTTAATCATTTTTTGCACCCAAGTCATTCCCCACCTTTGGTCATCTTTGCTGCTCTGAGCACTTTAGCTCTATTATATAAAAGGTATTTGAGCTGAAGAAGTCAGAGCTGTATACCCTACTCAGCACGTGAGCAATGGCATAATGATGTTCTCTGCTTTGCTTTATTTTCCTTCCTATGGCTGGGCTAGCAGGAGCTTCCTCCACCTCCAAATCATCTCACTGAACTGCCATGCAACAGGCTCAAAAGCATCACATCAGGTTTGCAGCAGATAATGACCCTCTGTGGTGTGATATATAGATGAAGAGCTTAAAGAAATGTAACAGACCCTTCTAGGACTCAGATATGAAAAAGAAACTTCTGCACTCTTCCAAATAAATTGTGTCCTCACAAACAGCTCATTCATTGCTGTCAGTTCTCCATAAAAGCCATAAAACAGGTGAATTAGAGCAAAAGATACCTGACTGGTGCCAAGTTACACCCAGATAAAATTCTTACAATGTACAAAAAGCACAGTTATAGAAAACCTATAGGTTTTCCTCGTCCCTTTCCTCTGTATTTTAGAATCCTGTTTGGGCAGAGAACAAGCACAGGAGGGACTCTACGTCTCAAAAGAATCAATATGCGAGAAGTTAGAAAAACTAAGAAACTGTATTTTCTCTCACAGTGAGGACATTTCAGCATTACAATTGTAGTCACTGGATCCAGTCATTCTAGATATACAAATATTGAAATTCCACACAGTATTTCCATGCCTTGCTGGAAAGACCATTTCCACCAGCCATGCACTAGGATTTCAGATGTGTTCTCTGAATTTCAATGATGACCATGCAAATGAACAAAATAATGCACATTTTTGATGGCACATTTGGCTAGAATGGCATATTACATTTACAAGAATAAATTCAATTAGTAGAACCGTTCATTCCCCAGCATTTAACTTATTTACACTGAATAAATACATCAGACAAGCCACTCTCTAGAGATTATGCACGAACGCTTGGCAAGAGGAATGTACTCCTTGGTGCGTGTGAGTATAATGAGAAGAAAATAATATTTTTTTTTTCAAAATAATAATTGGTTTGCATTTATATCAAATGTTGCATTCAATGATCTCAAAGCAGGTAAAGGCAGGTGAAGCAGGTGAAGATAGGTGAAGAGTGATACAATGCTGCCTTTTTGGAATCTTGAGCATTAGCATTGATGAACTTACATCTCCAGCATCGCAGTATTTTACTAGCTGCAGTACATAGGTCCCAAACACAGAATTCCAGCCATCCTGCAGGCACCACCTCTCTGCCCAAGCAAAGGCACTCTCTGAATCATAGATACCACAGAAAGAGCAAGCAGATCTCTGGGCACCCACTGGCTCTTTGTTGGTCAGAGCTTTGTGCAGGAAAAACGCTTGGATGGTGCTCGGGAAGCAGCCAGGCTTCACTGACACAGGAGGAAAAACAATAATATCCAGAAGATCCTGCCAAGCAGTCCCAGTAGAAGTTGTCTCTAAATCCAGACATCATCTTAACCTCAAAGGGCTTTGGCACAGAGAGACAGGGTGTCCAATCTAATCTTATTTTCTGTTCTCATATACAGACCTTTTTCCTCACTGCTAACAGTGAGCAAGAGGCAAGATAGGCTCACACACAGCCTCTGTTGTGTCAACAAGGCAATGTGATTTTGTTGGGACATACACTCATTCTCACCTGCTTCCTAACAGCCTGAAAGAGCCAGGAGCTTGCCAACTTCTGCAGTGACCCTTAGGTTTCTCTAGATCCCTTCTCATGCTTGCCATCACGTTGCCTCCTGGTGAAAGCTGCTCTCCTCCAGAGGAGCAGAAACCCCAGCAGAAGCTCATGCTTCCCATACTGGGGCTGAAGGGAGGGGCTCTTGATGCCACTGGGGCTCTGTGTGTCACTGTCTTCATTAGGGAATGCAGATGGGAATGCTTGAACTCTTCACAAATGGCTGTCACAGAATGGCTGACTGATGCGTGGCGAGAGGCGTCACTCTGAACTTGGTAGCGGAGAAGAGCTGTAATATGGGCCAGTTCTTCCCTTCCTGCTCTCCACCACTGTGCTTTTTGTTTTCAACACCACAGGCCTCCACTTTGCTTCCAACTAATGGCTCCTCCAGCAAGTCCCTTCAATAGCCTGCTTGAAAGGCACAGCTCCACTGCAGAGGGAGGATGAGATCAAACAGGAGGGAGAGACAGGAGAGAGGATGAGGAAGGCAGGTGGAGATCAGGAAAGAGAAATGGACATATGAGAAAGTAGGGTGCAGAAGGCAGTGAGGGACAGATATAAGTAGGGATGGAAGGCTTATTTTCAAGTTAACAGCATAGTCCCAAGCATGCCTTCCTAAGCATGCCCAGAGACACTAGGGTTTTTGAACAAGAGCAGAGAGGAAAGTAGAGAATTTGGGCAGGCAAGCCAGTGTAGTGCCAGCAACAGGACAAAGGGTGCCTACAGAAGAGATGCTGTTCTTTTTCCTTTAAGTGAGATGCTGGTTATTCAGTGCTCTGGTTTCCCAAATAAGGACTCTCTTTTCTCCTTCCCCTACCAGACAGCTGGTCCTGTCCCTTTCTTCCCAGCTGAGAATGGAGCCTAGGAGACCCCACTCCCTTGGATGCCAGCAGTGTTTGGAGGGATGACAGCCAAGGCAGAGCAAATCCATGCCCTTTTTTGTTCTCTGTCTGCATGTTCATTTGCTCAGTCAAGCCTTGGCCATAGCTTAGCTGAGATGTCCAGGGTCACTTTATCTTGCCTGTTTGTTTAGGCAGCTAGTCAAGCAGCTAGTAGCAGAAACAACAAGATTTTCTCTTTTGTGCTTGCAGGCAAAATTAAATGAGATTTAAACTCGCTGCTGGATCTGCACCAAATGAGTCCCCCGGGTGCATAAGCTGTCAGGCAGTTGAGGAGGGGCCGCAGCAAAGTGAGAAATTTCCCTGCCAGAGAGGCACAAGCAGCACGGCCAGAAGACCATCTCTGCTCCTTCGGATTGCTAACTGCCAGAAGGCTGCCCGGGCTGTCTGCCACAGAGAAGCTGGTGGTGTCTGACCTGCTTCCTCCTCCATCTGTGTTGAGTTGAGAGCAAGAGGCATGGGAGATGCACCTCTGCATGCTCAGAGATGCATCTCCAGCCCATGCAAGCTCACCCATTCCCCAGCCTTCTGAGGGAACTTGAGCGTCCTCCACAAAACTCACTGGACTCAGGCCCTTCTCATGAATTTTGCTTTGAGCCAACTTCAGGACCACAAGGGTCTCCTTGGTCAGCTCCAGGAAGAGCAATCAGCATTGTTCATATGCAAAGTTTGCCTTGCAAAGATGCTGGCAGTGGCTTCCGGGAGTCTGAGGCTCCCTCTTCTTGGCTGACTGCCCTCGGAAATCCAATCCCTGGCTGTCTCAGTAGCCAAGTGATGCCTTGCTATGCTGTGCCCTGATCTGCAGTGAAGGAGAGGTACTAAATATGGATCTGCTCTGCAGACATGACTCACACTCCAGCAGGGTCATCCTGCTCTCCATGTGTGCTCGGGACTTGCTTTTCTTACTGCACTGTTCTCCCCTCCTACTGTCCTTCCTATCCACCCACCCTCCTGCCAGGGCTGTCTAACGTGAGCATGAAGATCATTAAATCTGTTCTGGTTCTTAAAAGCACCACTTGTGCACAAATTTCCTGTTTGAACCACCTCTGGCAGGTGCCACAACTTGCAGCTCCTGCCCTTTCCCAGCCAGGCTTGGTCCAGCAGCCAGTCGATTCTTATCTTCCTCTTGCCTGCTCTGCTGACTCCAGCTGAGGTGTAGAATGCCAGGACTAACACTCACAGTGCCAGACTCCCCATGTGCAGGTGAGGAGTGCAGGCAGGAGAAGTCCTCTACAGTTAGGGCTGTTCTCCTAATTCTGTAGCTGGAGCACATATGGACATGGGTTTAGTGGTGAATTTGGCAGTGCTGGATTAATGATTGGACTTGATAATCTTAAAGGTCTTTTCCAACCTAAAGGATTCTACAATTCTAACAGGCCAGACAGGCTGCATCAGTTTCTGTTGAAGATGCTTGCTCCATAATCCCAGCCTCATAATAGTCCCACATCCATGAGATTGCTCTCTGGAGCAGCTGTTTGGGAGCAGTCTCCTCTTCCAGCGTCCTCTGCTGGCTGCTGGCAGATGGGCCTAACGACATCTGCATCTCTTGGAGGGCTGACAGAGAAATCGAAAACTGACCAAGGTGCCAGGCTTTGCAGGGAAAAGAACATGCTTTGCCAGCTTCATTGCCTGGAGAACCAGTCTCTCCTTCCCCAGGTCCAGAGAAGGAAGGGGTGAGTGAGCAACACTAGGCTGAGCCCTCCTTCCTCCCACCTCCCCACCTCACAGCACAATGCCATGATGGTTGCGAGGCAAACTAAATAGACCAGAGTGTTTCTTTCAAGCATATGCCAGATTTCCAGGGCAGGAAGGCTGCAAGCCTCTTAGAAAAGGCTTCAGATACGTCCTAATGCAAAGCCCCCTAGGCCACCCTCCATGAGGATCCCTGGGCTGTGAGGACCCTACCCTCTTTCCAGGGGCATCTATGGGAGAAGTTTTGTTGGGGAGTGCAACACTTCAGAGAGGGAGAGAGGCAGCGAGAGAACTCGTTATGGGGAAAAGTCAAAGCGGCGCGTATGCTAATGGAAGGATGAGGTGAGGAAAGACAGCATCCCAGACAGGCAGGAAGGTCCCCTCCCTCCTGCTCCCTCGGGGATTCATTATAGGCTGGTATTTCTGAAGCGGCACAGCCATCGGATCCGATGTCACTCCCTGCCGCCCTGCATATCAACAAATCCCTTCCCACGGGATCCTAGTTAATTTGCTTCCCATCTATTGATCCCTGTGGCAAGTCACCATTAGTGGCTGCTCCGCCTGCCTCTTCCTCCTCACTCTTCTATGTGCTGGCGAGGAAGGGGAGCGGCGAGCTCATTACTGGAGAAAGGCGTTTAGGGGCGACTGGAGATGAAAGGTGCTGAATTGCTGCCTGGGCCCACTCCCCATCAGAGAGACCCTCCTTATTTGTAAGGCCAACAGCATTCTCCTGATTACCAAATGCTTTCAGGCTCCCTCTCCCCTGCACTCAGCATATTGATTACCCTTTATTCGTTGCTTTATGAACCCATTCCGTAATGGGCTGGGAGCTTGTAAATGTGCTTTGGATTTCCTTTTACATCTGCCTGAAGGAAGGAACTGCTGACGGTTTACAAGGGGGAGAGGTACAGCCCTGCTGCCACGGGCACCACACTTCACTGACAGCTGAGAGCAGGGTCACCCCTTCCCCACATCACATCCCTATCCCACTCCACCTTGGCTCCTCTTGAACAGGGGCATGCTTTGCTGAGGGAAAAAAGAGAACGGACCAAGGAAGTGACTGGGTGACTCCTGCCCTTTGTGCCTTACTCCACACCATGGTCTCTCCCAGGCTGAGCCAGTCAGGGCTGTAGAGGGGACCAAGGAACACCACAGCTTTCTCCCCAGGCACAGGTGACACCTTTCTGCTCTCCCTGGCTGGTGTTGCTCTCGTGACTCTGCCCATTGGTGTCAGCTCTGTGGTGGCACCTGTGGGATCTTTCTCCACCCCTTGCTGATGATCCCATGGTTCTCTGAGTTACCAGCAGCATCCCCACCCTCTGCCCCATCCCCGATACTGAAAGGAAGCAGAAGGCACCAGTCCTCAGGAGACAGATGGACAGGTGACTTATGGCAGGCAATTTTCTAAGCAGCTGGCAGAAGCAAAGCAGATACTACATGTGTCTCAGGGAGGGTCCCTCCAGTGCCACACACAATACTCCCATGAGTGTAGCCAAAGTTTGTGGACTAATGCCAGAACCTTGCCACAAGCCATGGCAGATCAGACCCTGGCAGTTGATCCTTTTGCTTCCACTTATAAAAAACATGATTATTTCCCTACTTCTTTGCAAGTCACTCCCATTATTTTAGATGCTAACAGGATTCAGTGAAATGGCAGATGGCTGGCATTCCCCCCAGGAGGAAAAGAAGCTGAGTTGCCTGATATATATTGTATGTTCAGTTCCATCTGCTCGGCTGTAGATCTGCCTGTACTGGACTGTACTAATCCATCCATCCTCTTACTATCAAACACAGCCAGGACTACATCATTTAGCCCTAAAAATTTGATAAAACTGACTCCAAGCATTATGGCCCAAGGTGCTCCTTCTATTGGTTATACCCTCCAGTTTCAGACTGCAGAACCTCTTCCTTTCCTCACAGCAGTTTGATTTATGAAGCTGTAAGGTTTCTTTTCAATGTCACCGAAGTGGCTATTCAGGGTCATTTTGATTGCAGATTTTCCAGTTTGAAAATGTTGAAGTGTCCGTCACAGAGCTCACAGCATCCTCTGGTAAAAGGGAACCTTCCCTGACCACAGATACATCTCTGTTTCAGCAGAAAGTCAGTAGAAACCTATTAGAGCTGCTTGAGCTGGCTATTGTAGGGAAACTAAAGCTCATACAGAGCTAATGTATTGCTTTTTCTGGCAATGCTCTGATGTATTGCTTTTGCTTGCAGTTCGCTGGGTCTTTCCAGGAGCCACAAGCCTAACATTGCAGTTGTGTTTTCCAGGTATACTGTACTGTTACCTACATCCCTTATTCAGAAAGCAGAAATGTAAAAACAATAGGCTTGATGCAGAGTTCTTGGCACAGTGAAACAATAATAAAACCAGGATTCTCCAACCTCCATTTTGCTAGGAAAGCGGGAATCTGATTTGTACCATGTAAAATAGAAAAGGTTCAGGACTTATATGAAATGACCCAGCACTTTGAGATATGTCATGGGTCTCTTGTCTGTGAGAACAGGGAAGCAATTCTGTGTTGCCATATACCCAGCACACACCAAAAGCAGAGACATTTTATCCAGGTATTTCTTCCCAGATTGCACCTACCTTCATTGCTGTGGCAAGAGACTGTTCCAAAGAGTTTTCACAGAGCAGGGCTCATTCTCTGGTTCTATTGTCTTTAAAATTCCACTGTGGAAGTAGTTGGAGTTGGTTTTTACTCCAGGATTGCACCTACCTGCTGTTCTTGCTGGAGAAGGAAGCTTGCACTATCCTCTGGACCATGTGTACACACTGAGGCGATGTTCACAACCTCTGCTGAATCCTCCGTTGGCCCTGGGACAGGAACATGTCAGGAGAACCCAGAAGCCACGGGTAGCATTGGGGAACCAGTAAGAGGCTACAATAGTCTGCCACGAGGTTCCCCTATGGATCAGTACTGATCAGTGCATCCCAGATCAGCTTTAGAGAGAGACAACTTTTGCTGAAGCTGTATCACTGATAACTGATAATCATTCAGGATCTCCTGGTGCTTTCTGGAAAAAGGGCTCCAGTGTCCTCATGAAGCTACAAGTGAGGTGTTGATCTCATGAAGTCACAAGTGAGGTGTTGATCTCATGAAGTCCTGAGGGTTCTCACAACAGCCTCAGTGTAGGCAGGGACCCCCTCAAATCAATGTCTGATGATTCATGCACAGGAAACAGGGTATAACTTGCATCACTGCAAGAGCAAATGCAAGCCAATGCAGAAATCGTTCTGAGGCTAAGACAGAAGACTAACAAGAAGTTATTTATCAGATGACATAGCTGCTCTAGGCTTACCAATGATGCTCAAATCCTGTTAAGACTCACAACTCACCCTGAAACCGAAAGAGAAAATGTGACTGGAAGAAACTGTTAATCAGCAGGAAACAAAGTCTTTTGGAGTTTTTCTACTAGATAGTAATGCCTAAGGGGACCTCAAGAAGACTGATTCTTCAGAGAGAGAAATACAGAGCTAGAGACCTCATTTGGGGATTTTTTATTTTCCCATCTGGAAACATAACAGAGTAGAGATCTTCAATGCCAATTAATTTAAGGTTGGAACAGAAATTGCCATCCATCTGTAGCAGAACTAGAGGAGACTCATCCAAGGGCTTGTATCAGGAAGTCAGAGAATGGTCTTGTGGGTCTCTTCAATGAAGTTGCCTGTGTTTTTCTATGTCTCAAAAATTCCAAAAGTCATAAAAACAGCTGACACATAAGTTTTCCTTTTTAGTGCATAAAACACAAGAAAGGGGTATGTTTGTGCATACAATCCACAGATAACCCAAAGCCTACTGAGATGCTCTTTAGAGGGATTCTGGCTGGAAGCCAACAGCATTTTTATGAAAGGTTTTATCTCCTGAGACTTTAAAAAACTTGCTGCATTCCCTCAAGGGTAACTCCTTCCCTAGAAGCTGCAGCAAGACCTCTAGAATAAACTGCACTGAAGAAACACTGCAATTTGTCAGTGTTTTCATTTCTGCCTGTCCTGCTGCAGCATCCAAATCCATCCACTCATATCTAGTCACATTCAGGCAGCACAAAGATTATGCAAGTTCAAGGGACCTTCAGAGCTGACTTTCTCAGAAAACAAGTTTTTTCTTTATATCCGTTTATTTTTCTATGCAAACAAAAGACACAGAGACACTTTCAGCCACCGCCCTTTTTGCAGCAGCTGATAGCAGTACATTTTACCTGAAGTCTGTGACTTTGTCCTTCATAAGAGTGCTTCAGAGTTGTCACCATCGGGAAGGCAAAGATCAACAATATGTTGGATAGGGAGAAAGAAGTAGTTCAGCTGCTCTAAGATGATGAAAGGCAGAGAGAAGAGAAATATGCTTTCTTCACCAGAAATGACCTCATTCTCAGCAGTCCTGTCTAGGAAGACTCTGGCAGCCTGCTCAGGTGCTCTGAGTCTGGCCGGCACTTTGCCCACGTCATCACCTTCAAGGTGGGGAGGCTTAGCTCAGGACTCTGAGTTGAATCCTGCTGTAGTGTCTGGGGAGACAAATCATCCATCCCGTGGGCCAAAATTAGGAGGTGCTGATCCTGAAGTAAAAAGCAGACAGCACAGAGGCTGCCCTTGCATTGCCTTGGAAATGTCACACAAACACTGCCAGCATCTTGTGGGACTGCTTCCCACCTGGTACAACCTGTGAGCAATGGAAACACAGAAGGACAGGAATCCAGGAACATGTGAGAGATAAGAGATAGCAAAGGGATAGATGAATAGGATAAGATTAGAGCATAAATTATATTGGGGTGACACAGAGGTATCCCGAATACTGTAAAATGCTGCAGAAGGAGAGACAGACACATAAAATGTAGCGGCAGTGTAAAAATCAAAGTCTGGCACTAATGGCTGTGATCTTTTTTAATCTATTGATTAAACTAGTGATCCTTTCCAGCCCTAAATACTACTAATCTATTGTCCTGGGAATAAACTTGGAGCTGGGAAGGAGTAAGTTGCCCTCTTAGGAACATTTTTCAAGGTTTTAGTGTCTTTATTATGCTTTTGAGCTTTCTATTAAGGGGAAAAAAATAAAAGGAAATAATCACAGGAAAGGTGACACTCTCTAATAGCTGAGGAATCAGAGTATATGGAGGGGAACAGTGCACCCCAAATTTATTTGGTACCCATCTGACAGGTTAGGGCATACTGACTAAGCCCTCACTCTCTCTCCCGGTGGAGCTGTCCCACACGACACAAGTAGAAGAGACCCAAGTCATGTAACACACATACAGAGAGAGAGATACAGGTAACCTGGTGAGATGTACTTAAATTACTGGAGTAACCTGGAGGTGCCACTTCTTATTGCAGGTAGAGCTGCCATTTGTAGGCAGCTACAGTGGCTCTTCAGAGCTATATTCAGCCGGCACAGGAGAGGTGCCCACCCTTGCTGTGGCACCCAGTTCTTTCTACAGACTGTAAATGGAGCAAGGCTCAGGCAGTGAAGGACTGGAGTCAGATAATCTCACCCAGCCAGACCAGATGTAACACCTGCAACAGCAGAGATATCCTGAGAATGATGAGAAGAAAGGAGAATGGAGTCAGCTAGAAGCAGAACCCAGACTCCTTTCACTGGAACTAAGTCTCCATCCAGACATATTGGGATCATCCATGTGAATGTCAGTGTTGCTAGACCCTTCCCAATGACAAATGCATGTGCAGATGTTGTCCAGCATGAGCAGTCCATTTTTGTCTCCTCATTATTCTCTCTGAATCACCCCCTACAAACAAAGATTTTTCTCTCTCTCCCTCCACTTGCTCTTGTTGAAGTCTAGAATCGCCCCAACTTCCTCCTTCCCCTCATGCCTGGGCCAATTTAGAGTGTTAATTAGTGATTAATTAGCAGCACAAATCCCATTTGAAGCCCCAGACCCACTATAATGAATTCCTATGAGAGAATTCCTATGCACAAGACAAATCTTATGTTTTTTTTTGCCTTTTCCTCATCAAGAAATTACTTCTCACTTCATTTGTCTGCAAAGGCTAAGCTTACACCCTCAGCTGTGGTGCTGGCATGCGGAGTTCGACTTTGTCAATTAATTATTGAATGGTTTAGTTCATGCTATTAGACTATTAAAAGAAAAAGAAAGAAAAAGAAAGAAAAAGAAAAAAAAAGTGAAAGCATATCCTTAATTATTAAATTTCAACATGTTGGACATTAGAGCTCTTACAGGAAATGCTGACATCAGCCTTTCCCCTTCTAAAACTTCCTGCCATCACCCCTGCAGCTGGCTGTTTTAATCACAGTGGCACTTCACTTTACCACGTAGAGACCCTGATGAATTCAGCCCTGATCCAAAGACTGATGAAGTCAAGGAAAATATTTATGTCATCTTCAGAGGGACTTGATACCTTCCCAAAGACTGATGTGCTCTTAGAACATTAGTGCTTTGGGGATCTACAACCTTTCTGATAAGAAACTTTAGGAGACTAACTATGGTAGTTGAGACCAAAGATCCTCCTCCATCTGGGTGTTTCACAGAAGTACAGGGCACAAGAACCTTCTGATTATCTTTGCTCTTCCTAATAGCACAGTTTGTTGAACTGCAGTCAGCAACCCTTGAATTAAGTCCAGAAACGTACTGTCTAGGGGTTTTTTGTTGATGAAAGAGATGAGTCGCAACCTTAGTCTTAATTGTCCATACCCAAATGGAAACTATGTCTTTCTTCCCTGCCCAAGTTGCCAAAGGGGAGGATTCAGTGCCAAACAGTCCCTTGCTCTCAAACCAAAGACTCCAGCTCCTGGTACCTCTCCCTTGGGCACTTTTGTTCAAAGAGCTCTTGGCTTGTGACTCTCTGAGCTTGAAAAGAACAAGGGTTTGAAGCAGATGTTTCACTTTTGCCTGTCAGCTCTGCTCAGCATCCCACTGGGGAGCTGTGGGCAGAGGTCTGACTCACTCTTCATGAGCTTCATAACAGCTGACCCATCTCTTCATGCTCTCCAACTGACTGCCAGGATGACTAGTAGCTTCAAGTGACAGGCTGCCCCAGGAGACTCAGTAGTAGTACCCTATCCTACAATTTCTTTGCCTGGCTTTCTCCAGGGTCAGCAAAAGAGAAAGCTCTCCCGGCAACAAGAGCAGCCTACGTACCTCCTACTGAGCCTACTCTCTGGTTTCACCCCATCTCCCAAGTGCATTTAGCAGGAGAATGCATCTCAGGACCCATGACCACCATGGTCTTGCATGCCCACCTCCCTTTAGCACCAGTGATGCCTACACCACAGCCTCCAAAGTGGGGCAGCTGCTGACACCTCCTGCTGGCATTTGCTCAGTCCCAGACCAGCTCCCGGGAGTACTATGCTGCATCAGTTTTTATGGGGAATCAGACTATACAAGCTGTAAGGAGGCCTGCCTGGCCCAACTAAACTCAAGCAAAGGCAGCACCTAGGTTCAGAGGAAGGGACTAATACAAGGAAAGGGCTGTGAGGATACAGCCTACAGCCATGCAAGCCCCTGCAGTGCAGCGAGTAGCGGAGCCCAGGGCATCCAGCACTGCAGCACTGCAGCCAGCCCCACACTGTGCTTCAGGTACTAAAAACAGCTACATCATTTGAGAGCAGAGAGTGAGAAAAGCAACAGGACTGTGTGTGGGAGGCAAGAGGTGAAAAGGAGAAAAGGCAGCCTAAGCTTCAGAAAAGCCTCCCTCCGTCTCCTCCACAACGGATTAAAGACTCCAGAGCTGTCTGCCCATCAGTAAGCAAGGAGCATCTGGTGCACAGGCACCAGAGACTGAAGGAGATGCTTTGACTGCTGTGGCTGGGATTTGCTGAGCCTTTCCTTTCACTGGCATCCAGTTTGGAGCAATAAAAATGCCCCTCTGTTCCCTTCAGCTGACTTGCAAACCACAGCCCAGAACATCAGAGAGAAGCGAGCAATTAAAGAGACAAAGTCCTGAAAAATACATAAAAAAAGCCCTACAAATGGATACAGGGAGCCTGGAGAACAAAGGCAAAGCATGTTAATGACGAACATGATTCAGTTAATTTTTAATACTCTATAACAGAAGTGATGGAGAAACAAGCGAGTGTCAGACAGGAAACTCTTCCTTTCTTCACCGTGCTCTCCTCATCGGAGGTGACAACCTGCCCCCTCCATTCCCTCCGTGGACTATCTTCACATCTCTGACCCAACAAGCTTTCAAGGGAGGCATTGCAGAAGGTTTTTTTAAGTTTTACATACGAGCTCTCTGCACCCAGAAATGCAGCTCAAGAGCTCTGAGAAAATCTCATGATGCTTTCAGGAAGTTTAAGGTCAAAGACTTGTTAGCCAGGCTGAAGGCATGTGTGACACGGAGCTTGTGTGGGCCCTTTGCCCCATTGTCTTGTCGCAGGAGAGGTACCACAGCCATGCACATACCGATATAGACTGATATACCAGATATACCAGAGCCAGGGATGTGCATATTGGCTCCTAGCTGGATATGTACATGCATATCCCTAAGTTTGCATGAGCACATCCCTGAGTTTGCAGTAGCTGTTTCTTGGTATCCACCAGCAAATATTACCTCACATACATTAGAGCACCATAGCCCCTTGATCACAACTCCTACCCTTCACAGACATCAGCAGAGTCCCTGCAGTGTGCTGGGCTGGGAAAGGAGGGACAGAGTGACCCTGAAGACATCCAGTGCTTTGCACAGGTCCATAGCTTCTCTTTGAACTTCTCTTCATTCCTCTACCCTTCCCCACTCTATTTCTGCTGTCTTCTCTGTGATAACTAATGAGCCTCCTAACGCTGACTCTTAACTTGCAAAGACATTTTTTGCACACTAAACCCCCTACATG
Source organism: Calyptomena viridis (assembly GCA_013390005.1). Classification (NCBI taxonomy): domain Eukaryota; kingdom Metazoa; phylum Chordata; class Aves; order Passeriformes; family Eurylaimidae; genus Calyptomena; species Calyptomena viridis. The sequence continues at coordinate 84,428 of WEIV01018608.1, forward strand.
AAAATTCCAGACAAGCTGAAGCAAACTGAGCTCATGTATTTTGGGCTGAATCCCTCACCCTCTGCTGGGGGGATGGGTGGTAGGAGGATATCCTCCAGTGCTAAGCAATATGAACAAGTCTGCTTCTCCACATGTACAGTTCAGTCTGCTTAGAGCTCTGTGAGTCCAACACACCTATATCCCCCCACGGCAGCAACACTCTATCCCTCATCCCAGCCTCTGCTGCCATACAGGAGAGCAGGGACAAGGCAAAATGTGAATAGAGCAAGAGGTGGGCAGCTGGGTGTGGATCTGGACTGTAAGCACGGACTGAGTTGATTTTGGCAGTGGGACAGCTGCATACTGGAGAGCCATGAAACTTGGATTGTCGATCAAGCCATTTACTCAGGTCAAGCAGGAGTCTGGCATGGTCATCATAGCCAGCTCTTGTGAGAGACAGTCCCAGAGAGAGCCCAACACCCTGGCATGAGCTGTGTGATGATGTGAGCAGACATGGGCCACTCACACAGCAGCTTGTGAACCCACATGAGTTGGTGAAGGAGCTTCCACACATGATGTGTGTGGACACACTGTGCTTTTCCAAGCTCTCACCAGGTACCTAAGCCTCCAGGAGCATAAAGTCCACCAGGGAGTGGTCATCCCATCTCCACAACAGGAGAAACTGGCACTACAGATTCCAACCAAGGGGGCTGCCATAGGGACAGGAGATGGAGAGGACGCATCTTCCCAGGAGCTGCAGCCTGATGAGATGCTGGGGAAAGGATTGTCAAAAACTAATTTAAAAATGTAGCGCTTCGCTTGATTTCATGTCTGAACATGTCACTTAACAGCAGTTTAGTCATTCCTTCCTGTCTTTTGCTGAGGCACTGACACTTTTTTAATAAAAATACGTAGAGGAGCTTCAGGCACTTTATTAAGCGCACAGCAAGGCTGCCGGCACCCATGGCTCTGCCCTCCATGCTCCCTGTTAGTGTAATGAGAGCTTTGAGGAGCACAGAAGCAGGCAGACCCCCTTCCCCAGCTCCAGCTGAACACTCACAATGTGATTTCCCAGAGAACATGCTTGGCTTCTTCTAGAAATCACATCTTCAGGGTGGGGCCCTGCCTAGGTGAAAGGCGTTCAGCAAACCTGATCTGCCATCAAGTTTATATAATTATTAGAATTTAATTGGTTTTCTTTTTTTGTTTTGGTCCTTTTCCTTTTTTTCCCTTTTTTTTTTTTTTGTGTCCCTGAGCCATGTTGCGATGCAGAAGCTGCTGCTGCCATGGTTACAGTCCCAGCCAGCCAATACCCAGCTCTCAGCTACATCCTCCAGAGGGTGCTGAGCCTTGGGAGCCTTTGTGCCACGCTGACCTCTTCCCGGGGGACAGGTCAGCCTGGCACCACCCCCAGGTGACAACTTCTCTTGCCACCTCTGCATTGGATCTATCTGCAGACTTTCTAGTTTTGAGCAGAACACAGCCCTGTTGCACCGAGGCACTCAGCATATCCCATTCTAAGGTGAGCTCTGCACCAAGGGAAGCAGTGGTGGTACAGCACACACGGGTCTGGCTAATGCTGGGGCTGCCCATCAGGAGACGAGCCCCAGGCACACATACTGCAGATGGACACGTGGTGGGCTGGAGCTGAACAGGAACCTTCCAGGGCCTTGTGGTTAATTTTGTAGGCTGTTTATCTCTTAGTCACACATACACATCTCTCTTCTCTTTCTAAGAGGAAAAGACAACCAGGAAGTGGCCAGGAAGGTGTCACTGCACATCAGCTGATGTGATCCAAAGGCCCTTTCTTGATGGGGAAAAATGACAGCCCTTCCTCTACAGTCATCCAGCAGCATAGCTCAAGTTTCTAGCTGGCTTTTTGGGGGCTCTTATTCATATTGAGTGCAGGTAAAGTGTGCTCCGTGTCATTCCATTGATGGCCCAGAGCATAGCCTGAATTTGGGCTGCATAATCATCTTCATGAATCTCAATCATCAATCTGCATAATCATCGTCCATGCACCTCTTCTAGTGGCCCTAAAGAGATCTAAACTCAATTCCCCAAATCGACTGGGAGATGTCAATTACCCTGCAAATCCTGATCTGATCTCAAACTGGGACTCTCAAGGAAAGCCTTCTTTTACCCTCAGCTTTCCAGACCCATATCTACATCACACACAGCCCAGCTAAATTTGCAACTAATCTCTGGATGCTCTTTGCACTCTTGCAGCTTTGCTCATGTTTGAGCAAACCCCCACATTGGTTCTGCGTGCCCAACTGCCCCCACCACTCTCAAGGCTGCTAGCTTTGGGGTGGCAGGGACATTTTCCATGCCCAGGTCAGAACATATAAGAGATTAAGCCTAGGACAAGCAGATTACTGTTCCACTCAGCTTACTCCCACTGCTAGGAGCACCCCTGGGCTCTGGGAGATACCTTTGCTCTGTTTGCCAAAGCACTGGGCAGCTGCTTGAACCTCCCTCCTTGCAGGGATGGGGAGTAACTATGGAAACTGTCTCCAGCTGCATCCCAGCTCCACATTTGTCTCTCCTCAACAGTATTTGTGTTTATCTTCGGTGCTACATTTGCAGTTCCTTCTTTCTCATGACAAAGGCAGAAAGTGCATTCTTGCAACAGCTCCCAGCCTCCTCTCCCACAGCGTTAACCACAGACAAGCAGATCTGCATGTGTAAGGCACAACCTCACTCAACACCTTCCCTGCTCATCATCTGAGATTCCCCACGGGTTCACAACCGAGATGGTTAATCACCAAAGCACAAAATAAGTGTCTGAAGCCTGGCAGGAGCCTGGAGGTGCCAGCAGGCATCAGCAAGCACCATACAAGGGGCACACTGCAAAGGTTGGTGGGGTGCTATGCTCACAGCTAGCTTGTGGACACACACCAGCCTGAGCGGTTTACAGAATTACCTAATAAAATAATATAGGTGCCACCCTTAATCCCTGCATAACTTAATCCCTCAGATGTAGGGTGACTGAGCCTCCTCCTGCACCTACACATTCATCAAAACCTCTGGGGCACAGTCACTGCTCTGTGCTGCAGCTCCTGGCACCAAAATTTATGCTCCAGTCTCAGCTGTGACTGTTCAGGTAAAAATTTTCAAAAGTATCTAAATGACTCAAACATGGCAATCAGATTTGGGAGACACTTCTGAGAATGGATCTTGGGCTCTTGACACTTTTGAAATGTTCCCCACAATAATTCTAGAATGTCTAAACTACCAATTAGTGCTTGATTAACAGTGGTAAATAGGAGCCTTGTGTTCTGCTATTTCCCTTGCTGTTTCAGCTATTAATGACAACTACACCATGAGCTGCCAAGGGAAACATTTAATATGGGAAGCCATGATTTCTTTTTCCTTTTGTGTTTAAAAAAAAAAAAATAAAGAAAAGATGACATTTCTTTTCCCTTCTTTCTCTCTGCTTTTTTTCCTCCTTTGCTTTGTCATGCCAAGCAGCACGTCTGACACCAGCTGAAAACATCTGGAGTGGTTCTGATAGGAGCAGAGCCAGCTGCCTTTTCCTATTTCTCTGACACTGGGAGATATATATCAGATGTGAGTGTCTCTCTGCACTAATAATATGTTATCTGAATAAATAACTGGTGGTAGCTTAGACCTGGCTAAAGCATTTGCTCTCTGCCTCCTTTTACAGGATTTGGTTTACAATGTCTTCTCTTGCTTCACACTGATTCTTATTTTACTTTAGAGTTTTTTTATTCAATCATTTCTTTTCTGCTCCTCCTCTCCCTCCCCTCTCCTTCTTAGGCATTCAATCACAGCTGCCTTCAATGGGGGTTGCAACCCAGTTTTTCACCTGTTTGTACTGCAAACAGACGAAACTTAAGAAGCATCAGTGGAAATATTTTCTAACAACTCCTGGCCCAGATCCATCCTGAGGATCAGAGCTTGTCTGAGAGGCATGGTTTGGACCTGAGCCTGCCAGCATGGGAGGAAGTAGAGTAAGATCTGGCTGTGCCCAGGAACACAGAAGTGACAGGGAGACACGATGTGATTGTCCATGAGCATTAGGGGTGTTGGCAATGCAGTCCTTGTGGGACTTGCTTTCCTCTGTCCCCCACATCGAGAGTTCTGCTGTCCATGACAGCAACCCTTTTTGGTGCCGCAGGGGGGCCTAGACACCCAGTGCCAATACCCAAAGAAGTCACCTTCCTTCTCCCTGCACCTGAAGCACAGCTGCCACCCCTCCCTGTGAGCAGAGCAGAGTTACCCAGCATGCAGCTAGCAGGAGACTGAGCTACACAAGCACAGAGTCCCAAAGGCATTCCCACATGTCCCTGAGCCACCAGGGTTTCCCATCACAGCTCCCTTCCCTCTCTCATGACCCCACCTTTGTGTGGACATCCCTGCCATGCTCAGATCATCAGATCATGCTTCTTCCCATGATGAAAGTCAGTGCTATTATCTCCAGCTGTAAGAAGCAGAGGACTGTTATGAATCCTTCCTCTCAAGTCATCCAGGGGCTCTGCAAAAATACAGAGGTGTCTGACTCTAGAAAGCCATCCCTGGCTGGGTGCTGTTGAGGGACAAATATACCTTGGAATGCCAAGGGCATTTTTGGCAGCAGGAGCAGTTTCAGGCAAAGAGGAGACCAAGTTATATGACAGTGATGAAATGTGAAACCAACTGCTTTTAAGGCCTTTCATCCATCATCCTTGTGAGCCGGTGACAGTGAAAAGAGGCAGGGTGGGATGAAGGGAAAACTGAGAAAGAAGCATACTGAAGGGAGCTGACTTTGAAGGCTTGGCATAGATTAAAAATAAACAGCTTTTCCCATGTGTCTCTGCACCTCCATCCACTCCTGGCTGTACAAATAACTCCCTGAGAATGACACTTGCAGTGTCAGGTCTCTGTGCGGGTCAGTGACAGCAGAGAATGAGGTCTAACAGATTGTCTCAGCCACCTCACAGATCTCCTCCCCTCCTAACACTCTCCCCCACACAGGTCCTCCAAGATCTCCATACAGGGAGTTTCTTCCACTGCAGATACCAGGCCTCAGCTCCACAGGGCAGACCCATAATACAGCAAAACAAAACTCATCACAGTATATGTTGGGCCACAGACTCCATTGAGAGCATCAGCTGGGAGCTCTGGGAGCCACGACAGCTTAGGTTGCTCCTCATCCCCACCAGGACCTCCAGAGGGTATGGATAGATGCACTGGCAGTGCCATATTGGAAGAGGAGTTTGTCCTCTTGCACTGTATGTCTTCACAGAGGTACCACATGGCTTCACAGGGCCACCACATTTTCTGATTGTTGATGGGAAATGCGGGTAAAATCAGGTTCTGCCTTTCACTACAGAAGAAAAAGTGTGCCTCCCAGCCTGGAAATGCAGCCACTCTCAGCTTCTTCCATCTGTTCAGAACTGGGAGTCCACTGTGGACGAAATTGTCTTCTCCTGAGGATCAAAGTACCAAGGACAGCCCGGCCATGCTGTGTAGAGAAAACCACCCTGGAAAGCACCCTGCAGCAGTCAAGGCTGTGGTAGCCATGGATCTTTGCCCGAGATCCTATTTTTAGCTCCTTAAAAAGCTTTTGCTGGATTAACTGGAGACTTGAGTATGGAAATACATCACCTGCCAGAGGTGAAAAGCAAGGCAAGGGGCGTGTTCTACCCCTGTGAAGGGCTTCAGATGAAAAGCAACCCTGGAATTGCCATGCAATTGCTTGTTTGCGTTATTTTGGGCTCAGATGTGTGCAATATGACCTATTATAAATTGATCTTTCTTTTTTTTTCAGACTGTGTGTGATAAATGTGTTAATTTTGCATTCAGCTCTGGGAAGCAAGAAGGGACTGAGAGGAAGAGTGGCTGAGAGAAGGGACTGTGCTCGCCTGGAACGTGGTTTAGTGAGCACCCTGATCTTTGTGAACATAGGAGGCGTTTACAGGGGACTAATCACTACTATGCCCTCCCCAGAGCCTTCCCCAATGCCACTGCTGCACTCCTCATGGACCCTTACAAATCCATCCTCACAGCCCCCAGGGAAACAGGTTACCCTCCCTGCACCACTTGCAAGGGACAGAGACGAGACTCAGATAGAGGAAATCCCTTTCCCAAGGACATGCAATCCATCTGCAGCAGAGCATGCAAAATGTGGAGCTATGTTGCAGGTCTGCATAAGCACCACAGGATCCTAGGACCTTCAGCCAAATGAGGTGCACACCATTACCCCTCCTAAACAGCAAAGGTCTCCACAAAACTTCTGCAACCCTTGCTGCTCTTGCTTTTTTTGCACTTTCCATGTCGGCAGCAAAGCAGGAACCATAACGAGCGCTGTGTGCTGTCCAGCTGAAAGCATATCTAAAGCCACCCAGTCACTTAAAAAAAAATTATGAAGACTCTTGAGGACAAGAAGGCTGGAATGAGGCAGAATACCCTGTCACAGCTTATTTTTTAGAAGACCTTCACCAGGGAAGCAGCATCTCAGGGATGTGCCATAGAGTTGATTAGTGGCAAGGACAGCAGTGCAGCTGCAGCAGTTGAAAATCCTCGTGGCAGAAGCAGGAGTATATTTTCAGGGTGATCCTGAGCAGGAGAACAAACCAATTTTCAGGGTCATTGTTCCCCACTGAAAGATTCTCCTTTGGGCTACCCAAGCAAAGTCACACATCACTGCAAAAATCAGCAAATTATTTCAGCTGAGGGTAAGAAAACTGAGAAGTTCAAAGGCTCCAATTCAACATTTTCTGAATTAGCTGGTTTAGCTTCTTGAAATAGTAATTTATTTTTACAGATTTCTAATAGCCCATTAGACCTTTTTTTTCAGATCCCTAAGCAGAACATTTGCTTTCAAACAGAGTAATTTACACAAGATGGTTTTTCTGCTTTTCATTTCAGCAGGAAACTGAAAAATAATGAATTTTCCGGTGACCCCCAGTTGTGGGCTTGTTTTGCTGTTTCGTTGTTTTGGGGGGGGGTGGTGTTAATGCTGCTTTTCCTGTAGCAAGCCAAAGCAATGCTTATTTGCACAGCTATAGTCAAATGTCACATTCCTCATAAATCTCAGCTGACCAGGTTAACAGCCAGAGACTGCACAGCTGCCAGTGCAAGTGGCACATTCACCCAGGAAACACAGAAGCTGCTCATTGTCTTAGCTAATGGCCTGACAAAAGACAGCAGGTCTTTTATTTGCCATTTTGCGATGGAAAGAGGTTTGCAGTGAGGAAAATGCGGTCCCCTCCACAAGAACATCTGTACAGTATCCCACAGGATCCCAGGGTCCTATCAGGGACCAGGGACTAGGGCAGAGCAGTGCAAGCATATACAAAACTTGCTCTTAATCTCTTTTCTTTCCACACAGTTTCAACACACAGGCTTGCTGAACCAGAGGCGGTTTCATCATGTTCAATAACTAGCTCTGGGTTTTCCACTTTTGGACTTAATGGACAATTTAGCATAACATCCTGCAGCAAAGAGTCAGGCAGAATAATCATCTCTTTTGGGAAGAGATGCTTCTTTTTGCTTCTTCCAAGCCCAGCTCCTACTAACTTTATTCACTGCTGCTTGTTCTTGAATTGGAAGATAGAAGAAACAAGCCAAACTCCAGTGGCACTGTTGTTCCTTCAGAAATTTTGGGACACTCTGTGACCTGATTCCCAGATCCGCAAAGCTCCTTCTGGGACACCGGGCTGGGGTGAGGAAAATCTTAGCTGCAACAGAGAAAGGTGGAATCTGCATCTGGGAGATCAAAACTTAGGCAGGGAAGCCTGCCAGTAAGGAAGGAAGTAATGTCTTTCTTGACTATTTGTGGTTTGTGTAAGGGTGGCAGGAGGCAAAGGGCATAGCTTGAGCAGCAAGCTCTGTCTGGAGATCAAGAAAGGACTATTATGGGAAAAGCTGGCTACAAAATGTTTCCACCAATAAGTGGCAGAGTCTAGATAGCTGTAACCAGGTAAAAATTCGGGATGGAGAATTCTGAAGTCACCCAGTCTAGCCTTCTGTGTGTAACTCCAGGACAGAGATTCCAGACTCTCCAGGCACCTCTTCCAATACATGGCCACTCTCATGGGGAAGATCTTTTCTCCATTTATGCCTGATCAAAATTTCCATGGAAGCTGTTTGTGTCCCTCGTCCTTTGCTATACATCTCTGAGAACAACTTGGCTCCTTCCTGTTTGCAACAGCTCTTCTGACAGCTGAAGACAGCAAAGAGCTCCCCAAATCTCCAGACTGTTCTCAGATGCTGGGTGCTCCAGCTCCCAACATCTCAGTGTTCCTCCTCTTGGCTCATTCCTGTTTGTTGGTATCTCTTCCCAGGGAGCCCCAAATCCAGTATTCCAAATGCAATCTCACAAGTGCCAAACAGAGGGGACTTCTGATTGAAGAGAGTATGCTTTCCCTGGGCTTGCAAATACTATCTTTGCACTTTTGTGAGCTTTCCATTAGGATTATTAAAGGTATCAGTGCAGACCATGCCAGCCAGCTTTGCCTGCTTGTCTTCTGAGCTCAACACCAGCCAGCTGTAATCCAGAATCCATGCAGCCAGTTTATCAAGGTGTGACACTTAAATTCCTAAGCCATGCTGAGGAGACGGGTAGGACAGGTGCAGCTCAGCACCCTGCTAGCAGGGGTTAACAGTAGGAGAGGGCTAACTCACTGTAACCAGGAGAGGAGAGTTGAAAGTCTATGCTCACATCCATCTCCAAAACACTGTGCAGACATCTCTGTCCTGTGGATGTCCAGTGGGATAAAGATTTTATCCTGCCTGACATAGGCCTCTCACCCACTCAGTGGTGGAGATCAGAACATAATGCAAGAGTGGAGTTTCTGACAGGGAAAGTGGGTGTTTTAATCAATCATTTGAGATGCAGAGCCATGAATGTCCAGACATTCTTGGAGATGTTTTAATAAATAACAATGAAGATAACCATTTAAACATTGCGAGCAGGAAATGCATTATTGAACATGCATAACACAGTACAAACTTAGAGCCCTTTCAAAGCCTTCAAAAAACAGCCAGCAAAATTCAAATGAATAGAAGCAGACAGGCACATTTGTGCTTTAAAGTCTGTCTGTGGCTTCCAGAAAGGAAGCACCGTAACATTGACCTGCATCAACTTTACATATTTGTGCACCTGCCTGCTCTCCTCACCCTTCTGCAGGAGTGTACTTGCCCCTCAGATGGACAGAGATGTGGGATGTGGGTGCACGCAGCAGTTTTTTGTGTCTGCAAGTTGGGCATCAGCCCAGCCCCCCCATCTGCCAGAAAGAAGGGATGTCATGGCCAAAGAGGAGCACAGGTACTTGTCGGGAGCTGCCTGTGGGTCCGGTGTCTTTTGGACCCATAAAAATTTTGACAGCTTAACATTCGCTGGTGAGAAATTCCTCATTTTCAAAGACGCACAGATCTTCCCTGCATTGGGTCCACTTAGAGAAAAACAGATTATTTTCATATTCCTTCTGACTGTATGGATCTCTGGGCCACTGATGGATGATAAAGATCACAAAGGAATCACTCCCAAGGAGTTTTCAAAGAGGAGGAAGGGTTGATACCAAAAATGCAGTGGGTAAGAAGGTTACGAATTGCATGTATACATCTGCAGGACAGGCTGACTTTGAAGAATGTCACTTTGATTGCATGGTCTCCTAAGGCAGGGAGAGATCCAGTGGATGGTGTTCAAAAGAGCCACAGCCAAAGAAAGCAGAGAGCTCTGCTGCCCCAACAGCCAGTGCAGCATTTAGAAGAAAAATTCAATGTTTGCACCAAGTGCCAAGGGAGCTGTATTACTATGCAACAGCGATGCCAAATTAGAGCATGATCCCTAGCTTAAGGTCTCAGTCTTAATATCCAAAGATCAGTGCAAAGTGCAGAGTGAGATAATTAAAATTTTGCAGAAACACAAAGGGAGGGGAAATCCCGAAAATTGCTTACAATCTCTTACTTTTTTATCTTTGGGGGGCTTTTAATGACTACAAAACATGATCTGAGTGATTTAACTCAACACCTGTCATCAGCCAAAAGCTCAAAATCTTAATGAAACTGAGCCAGGCACACAATCTCTGTAGGCTTTCTTGTTTGTATCTGCTATTATGGAAAAGCCACCTTTCCTTACAGCCTTCTGCTTTTAATTACGTCATGCTGCTCCCTCCCTAGAGGAGGTGGAGGCAAGAGGGGACTGTTGCCTAGAATAAGGAAGAGCAAAGTATGCTGAAGTTTGGAGATAAGCCAACTGAGCTCAGGCACCAGTTGTTTGCAGGGCCAGGGGAAAGAGGTGAAGCCTGTGCACTGTGCGCTGCTGGGTAGGACCACATCAGTCGTGTTAAACACTCTCAGTGCTGAAATCAGTGTGACAGTCTCCTGATGGATAAACATCTCTGATGGTAAGAACTTTGTATCAGCACAGCTCTGGTCTGACTACATCTGCCAGCGCTGGGTTTACAAGAGTGGTTTCTTTAGATGGTCAAGGTTTTAGATGGTCACTGTCCTGTTTAGTAATGGCAGGCGTGCTGGGGGTTGTAGCTCAGGGCAGCCAGTCAGCATTAGGCTTCTCCAGCAAAGGGACAATGTGCACAAGGTGTAGCAGCTGCCTTCCTCACAAGTGCTACCTGAGTTCTCAGTGTTAACCTTTCAGCTTTCATAACCCACCCAGTGAGTTGGTGGAACACTGCCTGTGGCCTAGATGTATGCATTCTCCTTCCTTTGCTACAGATTCCTCATATTCCAGTGGCTGGAGCTAGATGGGCTTCCAATCACTTCTCCTCCCAATGGGCAAGAGGCCAAACTTCCAAAAGACAAAGGCATAAGGTGAAATACCAGGAGTATCTCATCCCCCTGAGATGGAATTCTAGTAGTTAATATAGGAGAGAACTCCAAATTGATTTTGGTCTGGACAAACTTTTCCCAGTCCCTTCAATCTCAACTTCCAGACAAGGGTCTGCTGCATCCCTCTGTACCCTTGGGGGTTCACAGCTAAAGACTCTGCTGTGGACACATCAAGCATGAAAGAACTCAACCCCCAACAGATTTCAGGTGCTGAGATCCCATGAGAAGCTCTGTTTCAAACCACCATGTCTGATTCATTTGTGACACTGGCTCTTTCGAAATAATTTCTCCTTTGCTGGAATGTTCAGGGCTGCCTGTTTTCAAAGGCTACTTGATGCTCAAACCAGACTCAGGATGCCCCAATTTCTCACCAGAGCTGCTCGGTCGCACCAAGTCCTCCTCTGAGAAGTAAGCAGTTTCCCACAGGGAGTGTTGTATTTTAAGCCTAGCCCTGCCATAGCCTTACTTTCCACTGAATAGCTGAGGAAGTTTTTATTTAAACTTGGTTTCTATTGCACTGCTGTCTGGGTTGACAGAGAATATTCCTCAAGTATCTACTGAAGCAGCAATCTCCAACATGTTCCCAAAGACTTTAACTTTGCCAATTTTTTTTCAGATGGGCTTGATTTTCCTCTCGCTTACACCTGCTTCACAGCAGGGTAACTCCACTAAAAAGACTCCTCATTTACACCTGCGGAAGGAAGAGAAGAATCAAGGCCATCCCCTGCAGGAAGACTGCACATAAAATACTGGCTGCATGATGTGCTGGGAAAAAACAATCCCCCAGCTGCTTCCACCATCTCAGCACAGAAACTCCTCTCTCCAATGTTGTTTTTAATAAAAACCTTATGAAAAGGAAACTGCCTTCCTGAGCCATCCTGCACTGACTCAGGAGAACCGTTGGGTTGGATCGTGATAGTATAAACTGGTTTATTGCCAGAACAAGCAACAGATGCCAGCAGAGTGACACAGAGCGAGGATTTGGCAGTTTGTTCAAACACTCTGACAGCAGCAGGCATTTTAGACTCTGACAGATAAGAAATTGGCCAGCAAAATGCATTGATAGAGTATGTGGACTGTGGAATCTGCCCTGCCACCTCCCTGAAATAATGCAGGACTCAGTCCAGTGGGAGCATGTGTCTTTTCAGGCTGGCGGGACCGCTGGATCCTGTACAGCAAATAACTTTGTTTCTGCAAGAAGCCTTTGTTTAGAGACATGGCATCTTTTGTATATTTGTCTGGAGGTTTTCAGAGCTAGAAGATGGTTCATCACCATATTTCGCAGGTACAGAGCCTTTTCTGAGCCTTTTCTTTTGTACATAGGTGATGCCATGACACTGTAATGATTGTCCCTACAGAAAGGGAGATGCTACCATCAGTGTAACGGGGCATTTCTCTGTTAGAGAGAGATGGATGGATTGGTGTAACAGTAGAAGGAAGGTTGGAGTGAAAAATAGGTAAGTAAGTAGATAGATAAACAGGTAGACAGAGGCATTCCACCATTTATGTTCTGCCTATTTGCCGTGCTGTCTGGCCAGCAACACCCCTGCAGGATCTGTCTTCTCACAGCCATGTACCTAATGACAGGATCAGGAGACAGAGGACAACTGGTCTTTCTGGCTTGAACCCATGCTTCCTCGGAAGTAGAAACCCTTTCAGGGTTCCTAGTTCAGGCTTCTCATTCTTCTTGAGAAGCTGACTCCTCCCCCCTGCAATGTAACAAGGAGACCCTCCATGGGTTTACAGGGTCTCATAGGAGGCACAGGAGCTGGCACTCATCTATCTGGGAAGTTGGATCACTAGAGGTGAACAAGGACAGCAGGTTCTTAAACTACTAGCTCAAAGGGGCAATGAAGATGGATGCAAAAATTCAATGTCCTACTGAACAGTGTGGCCTACCTTTTGACAAAAAATGGCATAGTATCTCAAAAGCTTCTCTGCTCCCCTTAAACCTCCCAAATTTCTACACTCATCTCCACCTAGTGATGTAAGTGGAGTGTTGGAAGTCCCTGCAGATATTGGATCCAAGTTTTGCTCAGTGCTATGCTCTGCCACTGCTGGTAGAGGCTCTTCAGCCCTGTAGCACATCTGGACAACATTTCCAAGAGATACCAGCCTCTTCCTATGTCTGGGAACAGTATCAGAAACAAGACCAGTCCAAATCCAAGCTCACACCCCTCCCTTTGGTACCAGACTGTCACCTTCCAACTCTTTCTGCCCTTCCTAAAAAAAGGCTCTCTGTGGCAAGCTGCTCACAAGATCCCTTTCACACTCGCTGCAAACAGCTCCTTGTCATAGCAGGGGCTGGATTTTTCCTCAGCACTACAAGATGTAGAGTAGGAGTATCCAGGACAGCCCTGCCCAGCTTATGCAGCCACTGCCCCATCTCTACCTGTGGCCACCCTGCCACATATGAGAAACCTCCACCTGTGCAAGCAGGTTCCTCACCCACCTGTTTTCCAGGATTTGCTGGAGGGCAAGTGGCATAGCCTGACACAACAGCAATGACAGCCAATTACTGGCTTTAAAAATTACCCCCCAGGTGAGTAGGTTGCTCAGCTGCTGTCAGACTGATTTCAGGTTAGGCTGGAAATTGTCAGCCAGCTGACAAAGCCTCTGGTTAGTCTCTGCTGCCTAGGAAGGATGTGCCACCACTCCCCATGCTGTGCTCCACTCAACTTTTATTCCCATCCCTTGCGTTTGGGAGGGGATCATAGGGAAAATGCATGATGCCTTGTCAGCTGTGCTACACAGAGCAATTAGGTAGAGAGAAAAAACTCTCTTCTGCCTGCAGCCAGGCACAGACAGTGCTGGGAGAGCCTTGGGGAGCCTGAAAGCAGGAGAATAGCTGAGGACTGGAAGAAGGGAGCTACTGAAGAAGGGGGCAAGGGCAGAAAAGAGAGGGAAGGGGAGTCAAGCAGCATGGGCAAGGCTGCAGCAGCCACAGTCAGACCCAAGAAGAATGGGACAGGGACATGTTGCCACAAACCCCGACACCAGCTCTAAAATGCAGGTGGCAGTGGTGTTGTCCAACAATGTGTGAAAGGAGTCACCAGGAGTGCTTCATCAGGTAGAAAAGACATCGTGGGAAGGGGCTGAAACCACGGATGTGAACAAATGACCTTTGCAGAGCAGGGTTTCCCAGAAGGGAGGTTTGGGGTGCCATAGAGTGTTCTGGGGCACCAAGGAAGTTTGAGATGGAGGTGCTGAGCGTTAGTGCCACAAGCAAGGTATATGCCACACAACCCAGAGAGGAAGCACCAAGTCCATTTATCCCTGTGGTTTAGAGTGCCACAGCAGCTGTGGAGGGAGCCAGTGCAAGGACAGGACTGTCCCTGCAGCATCACCAACTCTGACTGGCTCCTGCCCCAGCCCCAAAAACAGACACATGTCACATTTGATGTGCAGGGGTTTCCACTTCAGACACTGTGATTCAACTTTTCTCTCCAGATAAAGTTATTAAGGTAAATTTGATCAAAGTGACACATGGATTATAGTGTGTGTTGCAGACTCTAATTCTGTTTACTGTTCTGGGGGAATGGGCAATTATTACAAAAGCTGGGACAGAGTGTTTTTAATAACATTTCTTGTTAAGATTTAATTATAGGAAATTGTATTTTCTTAGTCACTGAAAACTCAACTGCCTGGGAATTTTTTTATATAATTTTGTTTGCAGTTTATTAAATCCTTAGGTTATTCCTTTTCTGAGGCTTTTAGTCACTTGCTAAGTGCTTCTTAACATGTGTAGGAGCAGATTGCTCAGAAGTACAAAGAAACTAAAGGGAGCAGACTCTGGGAGGTAGGGCTGACCTTTGACAAAGCAGACTTCTGAATACAATTTAGAGGTCTTAAGGCATTCTTTAAAAAAAAAAAAAATTATACGTACATATATTCTACCACTTTTCACTGCCAAGACCTGCCAGTACCAGCTGCTCCTCTGCCTCTCTCACTTTCCAGTGCACTCCTCTGAAGCAAGAGTATTCTGGGGGACTATCCAAAATGAGGCCAAACTCCTACAACATGTTGAAACAGGGAGATGAATGACCAGAGGGAAGGAATGAATGAATGGAGGCCCTGAAATACAGGACAGGGAAGAGTGAAAAAAGGGGTGACTTGTCCTAAGCATCAATGCTTCCTGAGCTGAGCTGTCCCCCAAAGACTGACCAAGGAGAGAGACCAGATCACCACTCCCTATCCCTGAAGAGTGAATGCACACCAAAGCACTGTTCCCAAAGATGGGGGCCAGATCTTGGCACCTAAACTGACAAGGGTGCCAGGTCAAAGCATTAGGCTTGGCAGGGGTGCCAGCACAGGGATATATGTGCAGGTGAGGACAGACGAGGACCCACCTGAAAACCATATCCTTGCATGGGGCCAAGATTTCTCCCGCAGCTGCTACCACTGTAGCTGTGTCACCATTTCAGTGCTGCAACTCCTGGTAGAAAGAACTGCCTATCTGAAAGGAGCCAAGCAGCTGCTTCAAATAACCAGGGCAGCAGATCTCCAGGCCAAGGGCTCCCTACCCCTGGGCTCCCAGCAGCCCGAGCTCTGCTCTCAGCTCCTCATGAGAGTTCAGAGTGGAGAAAGGCAGCTGAAAGCAATGAAAGGGGCAATTGTGCTGCTCAAAGGCCAGGCTCGCTCCTGCTGGTGTGCAAAGCAGTCTCCTTTTGTGTGCAGGGCTAGAGCTGAAAGGACAGAAGAGCCCGGGAGAGACGAGCTGCCGCTACTGCCGCTCAGTGAATCGAGTAGGGATGCTTTCCGCCCACCCGCAGCCCTTCAGAAGGTGGATCAGTCCCATCAGCTGACTGCATTATCTCTTCCCTGATGCACATTTCAATGAGAATGGTCTTATCTCTGCCTCATACTCTGTCTGGGATGAAGTATTCAAGCCCCATGAGTGGCACAGCCAGACAGGGATCCTATCTGCTCCAGGTGCCACTCAGACAGGGAGCCTACAGGGGCATGGGGGCTGCAATACCAAGAGCTCATCACAGCTGCGATCTCACCCTGGCCTGGTTCAAGCTTTGCCAAGACCTCTTGAGCAGTTTGTGCCTTGACTGGCATTTCATGAGAACAGATGTACCTCGTGATGTCTCCCTCTTCTTGCTAAAGATAAGCTGCAGGGTGACATCTGAGTCCAGCTAATGTGGAATCCTTAAAGTGATGGGCAGCCTACAGCCTGCAAGGTGAATGCAGCCGAAGCCTGACCTTAGACTTGCTAGGGTCTAGGGTGAGCCAAACAGATTTCAGTGCATTTGCCAAAGGCAGAGATGTTTGCTGTCTCTTCTTATACCAGAAATAGGCTGAGGAGCATGAAATGAATGTAGGAAGTGGTTGGTCTGAAGCAAACAAGAAATGGTGGTTCTTCATGTAATGCTTTGTTAAGCTGTGGGAGTCCTGCCACAGAGTGTTGGGGATGCTCAGCATCAACATGGATGTAAAAGGCAGGGAACCAAAGTCGAGGAGGAAAAACCTACTGATGGCTTAAAGAAGCAGCTCTGGTCAGAAAGTCTCCGAACTGCAGATCTCTGGGAGATGGGGGAGTATTTTGGAGAGGCTGCACTACACACTTGTCTTCTTCTCACACTTATCCCAAGGACACACAACAGCTGCTGAGATGCTGAGCTGGATGGGCATTTGGCTGGATCCTGCACACCTGCATAGGATGTGAACATATGTAGGACATGAACACTGTGTTGTGCCTCCTCCACAGCAGCCATCAGCTCTACTCTGCTGGTTGCTCCTGCATTTCAGTCTCCACAAGAGCCACACATCCTTGCAAGCCTGGGGCATGCAAGACAAACAAATGTTCCAGGATGTGAGTTGAGGCAGAAGTGTGTTCTGGTTTCAGCTGGGATAGAGCTGATTTTCTTCCTAGTTGCTGGTACAGTGCTGCGCTTTGTATTTGGGATGAAAATAATGTTGATAACACACTCATGTTTTAGATATTGCCAAGCAGTGTTTACACAGAGTCAAGAACTTTTCAGCATCTCACTCCACCAGTAAGGGGGTTGGGGGGGGCACAAGAAACTGGGAGAGCACACAGCCAGGACAGCTGGCCTCCACTGTCCAAAAGGATATTCCATAACTTATGACATCATGCTCAATACGAGAAAAACTGACTGGGGGCCAAAAAACTGACCGCTTGAGTACTGGCTGGGCATCAGTTAGTGGGTGATGAGCAGTTGTATTGTGCATCATTTGTTTTGTATATTCTAATTATTTTATCATTATTTTTCCCCTTTCTTTTCTGTCCTATTAAACAGCTTTTACCTAATGCACAAATTTTACTTTTTTTCCAGTTCTCTCCCCATCCCACTGATGGGCTAGGAGTGAGCAAGCAACTGTGTGGTCCTTGGTTGCCAATAGGGTCAAACCACAAGTGCGAAGTTCGTCAAACCAGTCAGGTTCTGTTTTGGGCAGCCCAGTCTGACAGCCCCGTGGTCGCTGCTGCACTCTTCAAGACATCCATGACTTATGCCACTGGAAGGGAACAGAGGATTAAGACAGCTACACGGAGGAGGGCAGAAGGGTGCATTTCTTCCATCTCCTGCTTGATACAGGTGGCACTCCTTGGGCCTTGTAACTATTTACACTCTCTTCAACATATTGATACTCCCCCTCGGGCAGACAGGGTTGGCTGCTTTGACACATTGAGATAAAGGGTAAGGAGAGCTATGCCCTCCATCCCAACCTTTGCTAGACACTTCACATAATGCTTTGGCTACCATCATTTTAGGACATGGCTATAGTTTTATAACAGCATCCCCATTGCACTTGCTTCTGATTATTCTGAACAACATCAGCCTCAGCTCAGGGGCCACAGCTCTGTCCCTACTTCAGGACAGTGACAATTAGTGACTTGCAGCTTCCCTGAAATATCATACCTTTCATTTCAGGACATAAATATTGAAAAGAAGCAACACCTATGAACAAACACGCTAAACACTTATGCCAAGCCTATCATGTACTGTAGATCAGCCCCAGCAGATCCTAGTCAGGTTTGACATGAATATCTCAGTTCTTTGTTCCAGCTCTCTCTGGGTGTTTCTCAATTAGGGCTGTTTCTTTAAACCCATCACTACCTTTCTTTGTCTGCTGTCTTAAACCAGAGTAAGTAATTTCTCCCATGAGAAATTTCTCCTGTGTTTGCAAATTAGAGACTTGCATTAACACAACAAGGTGGACCTAGTTGAGAGGGGCATAGTAAAAGCAGGAGGCAGAGATCCACCCCCTTCATTACCCCATGCATTGCTTGCTGCAGGTGGTAGGAGGGAAGAAGAGCTGTGCAGCAGCCTAACTCCCTCCCTAGCTGCAAGCCTGCTGCCCCATTTCCTCCCCTCTTCCTCCAACCCACTGCGTCCATCCCAGGGGGCTGAGGAGCCCCATGATACATAGCACTAAGGGCACTGATGCAAGAGTCTTTGGAGTCTCTCTGTGTGCCTGGAACAGATCACATCTCAGGGTAATTGTCTTTGAAGTTTCCTTGCTTCTAAGGTCTTGCATCTGTCACAAAGGAGTATTTCCCATCTGCTGGGATTTACTCAGCATTCCTGGGATCCAGCTGATTCCTGCCTATTCAACCTCAATTAAGAGCAGTCACATCAGTCTCTAACCTGGCTTCAGCTAATATCCCCAGGGCAACAGGGAGTCCATGGGCTCTCACACCATGAGTTTCAACTGGTAACTGCACATTACTTTGCAGAGGCCACGGCAATCTAAGGTTACAAAAGGGACCCCCTCTGCTCCCAGACCTTGTGTTTTGGAGCTTATGAGCTCACATAACCCAAGAGGGTGGGTATATGCAGTGCAGAGGAAGGACAGACTCAAACCTGTGGCATGTTCTGGGACACATCTGGGAGTGCGATACCTGCAAACCCTTTGATTCCCCAGGATGGAAAGATGACATTAGGAACAGCCATGTTTTCAGACCAGGCCCTGCCCGCCATCGTGGGGCCAGTGCTGAGGAACCCAGTGGCACAGGCAATGCAACACAGATCAGCAATGATTTTCAGTAAACCTTTGACTCCACAGTGACCTTTCAGCATCCATCCCAATCCATCCTAATTAACTGGTTCCTCAAGACTTGCTGTCAGACAGCAGAGATCAGCCTCCACACCTGTATCTTCACTTTCAGGAGCCATGGGGGGAAAGAGAAGCCCCTCTGAATGTGCAGGTCCCTCCCTATGCTCTGGATTTGTGGGCTTCCCTCTTTGGAAAGCTTTGCTGGGAGACTGCAGGCATGCAGCAACATCTACAGAAATCCAGGGTGTACTGCAGGCAGCAGAGTACAGCAACAGAGAAGGAGCAACAGGGAGTCACACCGGCAATCTTTTAATATACATCAGCTTTCCACATCACTACCTTCCCATGGCAGCCAGAAGTGTGAGAGACACATTTCAAACACTGAGCAGTAATTAGAAAAGGTGAAGATTGGGTTTGCTTCCATATTTTGCGTATCAAAGCTCTGAAGCGAGGGAGGCTTTGGTGCAATGAGTCTTGAAATATTCTCTACAGCCTCCTGAATCTTAAGAAGCAGCAGCTTAGCCTGCTTACATGAGAAAAGAGGAGCTGATGAGCTCAGTGTGACCAGTTCTTGGCATTGTTTGGTGCTAGATTCTTCCAAGGGAAACAGAAAAAACCTGAAGGTATCACCTATCCCTGGGGAAGTTTCTCCCACTCCAGTCAACTCGTATTACCTACTGTGAGAAAAGCAATAAGAGATTTGTGAGGGTCATGAGCCCTTAGGGCTCTGTGAGCCACAGGTTTTTGCTCATGATGATGCTGGTAGCTCAGGCTTAAAACATATACAATGTCTGTGGGAGGTACCAAGCTTGGAATACCAAGCCTTGTACCCAGGCTTGACTCAGTATGGGCTCAATTTATCCAGCACAGGATAGCAGCCTGTTGCCTGTGCTGGGACAGTCTCCCAGCCCAGGCCGGAGTGCAGATAGTGGGCAAGCCAGGAGTGGCTTTGGACTATAACTAAGTGAGGGCACAGACAAGCTCCAGACTTGGTCCATTGAAAAATTATTCACCTGCACAGCAGAAGCTCAGGCACTGCTCCTGGTGTTGCTCTAGTGGCACCAGTGAGCCTTGGGCACATGAGTGAACTTTTTTTTTTCAGTTAAATCCCTTCTGGGCTAAGATAGGAGATGCAGCAGCATCACATGCTGTTCCAACAGTCTTTCTCACCTGGAAAGCTCTTGTGTGTTCCTAGGAAATCAAGGATTCAGACTAATCTGAATACAGATTAGAGTGATGAGTACATGGTCAGGACCCTATTGTGCACACATCTTCTGAGGAGATACCAGGAGCTCAACAGAGAAATACCCCTCACCTCCACACTGGATGCCACGCTGCCTCCACAGGCTTCTTGGCACAGGGCTGTTCAAGTAACAGCCCACTGAAGAGGAATCTACAGATTGCTGGATGGGTATCCTAGATGACCCTATAACTGTCACCATCACCTGCTTGCATGAGGGTAGCACTTTGAACAAGTCAGCCAGCAGCACAGGCAGGAGTGAGCTCTGCAAATTGGAAAGAGTGGTGGAAAACAAGAGGTGAATAAATTATTTGCTAGTGGACTCGTTATTCCCTTTTTATTGATTGGGGGGCTGGCACAACAAATGAGGCTGTCAGCCCTTGCTCGGGAAGAAGTTAGCCCAGGAACACACGACCTCAAAAGCTCCAGCTTTTTCCACAGAGCAAACACTGCCAGGCTCATGAGTTGCTCTCTCTTCACTCCTGTGGTGCAAAGGAAAGGATGGCAGCTCCCAGTCACCTCTGACTCAACCCCCAGCTTTGACAGGGTTCCCAGAGAAAGGCAAGGCTGGAGAAAGCTCTGAGCACTGGCTACAAAGGGGACTTCCTGCTGCTGCATCTCTTTCCCAGTGTGAACCTGGTTAGACAGGAGCATGACCATAGTAAAAAATACCATTATTGTCAAGAGCAATGCAAGCTGGATCCTTTCTCATTCTTCAGTTTCTGCATGTTCCCAGTAGCACTAGAAAGCTGAACCAAAAGCCAGCATCCCAGTCTCTCTAAGCCTACCTCACCAGCTAACCAGACCATGTACCACAGCTGAGAAAGCCAGAATGCACACAGCATACTCCCAGAAAGGAGACTATCTCTGAGTAATAGTCATGAGTGCAATGGCATCATTACTCTGAGCTGCAGCATCTGGGCTGCTGTGGTGGCATTTCTGTTTGGCTAGGGAGATGCACTGTGACATTACTGTTATCTATGATGCAGAGAGCAGAGTGGCACAGATCCCCAGCATGTCACAGATTACAGTTTTCTAGAACAAACATCTTTCTGTTGTTCCTTTACGGCTGAAGCCAAAATATTAAAGGGGAAAAAAAAAGGAATTATCCTTCTCCACTGGTAGATACATCAGTGTTGTGTTGTTCCCTTTGCCTTGCAGTTAAGTGTATGCCACAGCTCTTCCATTATCTCAAAATCAGATGTATCACTGACCAGCACCTGAGTGCGGTGCTGGGTACTAGGGCATGCTTGCCACATCCTTGCCTGGATGAAGGTACTTGAATTTCATCTCTGTTTTTCTTGTGTCTACAAACTTCTAGCAATCTGCAGTGGCTGGCCCAGGGTTCATTAGGGTGGGTATGAGTAAATCTGCCTGGGATCAGCTTCTCTCTTGGAAACCTTGTCTCCTTAATGCTCCAAGCACTGCAGCAGGCTGGCTGGTGCTCAGGAGGCTCTGCGTGCAAGACAAACACCAAGGTTTATACCAGGTGTGCAGAGAGACACAGCAGGAAGAGGAGGGACAATGGAGCCTATAGCTGGGAGTCAGGCCACAGAGATGTCCCTGACCTTCCTCTCCCCCAGCTCCTGTCACCTCCAAATGACACAGGACCTGCACACCTCCACCTCTCTCCCCTCCAGCATCCCCTCACATGGCAGACTGTGACAACTCCAGGAAAGCAAAGGTGGATGCAGAGCAACCTACTAAGGATGTGAGCCACTATGACTGAGCAGGAAAATTCAGAGTGGGAATACAAACATTTCCTGGTGCAATGTGCAGAATGAGGAGCTTCAGCTCACTGCTCATGCCCTCAGAATGCTACATTTCTTAGCAGGTGTCCCAGAAATGTGGAACTGCTGAATGGAGTAATTTTCCCAGAGAGCACCGTTAAATATATCTGGAATATTATAGTAAAAGATAATCCTCCAATAACAAGAAATGCTGCACAAATCTCTAGCAGGAAGCAGGGAGCATCAGGAAGGCAGCCCAGGCCAATTATAGTGACATATTTGATTTCCCAAAACTGAGACTTACAACAACCTAGTCTGCTATACTTGTACTTTTCCCCAGTTTAGGATGTCAACAAGAAGAGGCGAACTTTTAGCAAGGGCTTAAAAATTATGATCTAGAAAAAGAAAGCATAATTAACACTGGCCTGCTGATACTGAGGGACCCTCTCTGAAGCTTCAGGTTTGGAGAAATACCAAAAAAGGTGGATTCATCCTTCTTGACAGTTTAAAAGGCTTACAACTGCAGTATCTGAGCCCAATCCTCTGTCCCCTCTGTCAAGCAAATAACCATACTCCTCTTACATATTGACAAAATCCTTCTTATATCCCACCAGAGCTTTTCCTCCCCATTACACCTCCTGAGAAACCATTGCAGAACTCCTTTCTGATGCTCATAAAATCTTTTTCCAGCCTACCTTCATTTGCAAGCAGCCCTTCTGATGGCAGTAGTAATTCCCGTGCTTTCCAGGAAATACCTTGTTTGAGAGGACTAGCATTTGCATTTTTCCTGGCTGTGCCATTTTCACGCAGGCTCACAGAAAGATTGAAGTTGGAAGGGTGGCCCTGGATTGTGTCCAGACAGCTTCTGAATAACTGCAAGAATTGAGACTCTACTACATACTTAGCAACCTCTGCCATTTCTTGGTCACACTCACAGTGAAAAATTGTTTCCTAATGTTCGAGGAACATTAGGATTGAGTGTTTGAGTTTGTGCCCATTGCCCTGTGTTTGAGTTTGTGCCCATTGCCTCTTGTCCTGCCACTGAGCACCACTGAAATGAGCCTGGCTCTGCTTTCTTTGTACCTTCCCCTCAGGTACATGTACACACTGATGAGAACCCAGTTATCACTTTTGCCAGCCAATATAATGCAGCAGCACCCCCAGGATCTCTGTCGTCTTGACTTTCAAGGACATAGACCCCCATCTTATAGCTGAGCTTTTCATAAGCAGTTTCTTAGACTTTCTGGTATTGCAGTTAGTAGTAGCAGACCTTACACTTCTCTAGTCTTGAAAGCAACCCAATTTCTGCTGCATGATATTCTGATGCTCTTCTGTCATGCTGATGTCTCCTACCTTTCTGTGAGTATCAAATTCTACCAGAGGACACCTATGCTTCTATTCATGAAAACATTGTATCAGTCCTAAGATTCATATCTAAGAAACACCTCTAGACCCTTAAGCTTAGTCACTACACCCTTATGAAACAGGTTCTGCTGTCATCTCCTCTTGAGTCAATTTTTTACTCTGTCAGCTCCCCAAATACTTCAGTTGCACTGGTTTCTCAGTGGCATCCTATCAAAATTGTATTTGAAGCATAAATAGATCTCCCACACCTCTTTTGTCTAGAAAAACAGCTGCCTCCTCAAAGAAAGATATCAGACTGCTCTGTCATGATCTGCCAAGGGCAAAACTCAGGTTTCATTGTATGACCTTTTCTATTTACCTCTGCTAATTTGTCCATCCTTCACAAGTTGCTCAAAAACTTTAAATATTGCTGAGGTCAGACATGGCCATGAACATGTCCAGAGCACATTTATCATCCTTATTAACTAGAGATACTACCTTTGCCAGTCTCTAATCAGGTGTTATTCACAGTTTGAAGGATGTATCAAAGCTCCACGCCAGATGTTTGTCATTTGCATGCAAGTCTTTCAGAGTTTGAAAATGCAAACTACCCAAACTGACCGCATCCAGCATTTGAAGTCTGCTTCCACCCTGATGTGATCGCTCTGACTGTCTGGTACCTGATGCTCTGTCTCAGCTGGCCATCTAAAAAGGGAGATGGCATAATACAGCTGCCTCTATCTGAAAAGCAAATTGAGAAGGGCTAGAGTGGGAATGAGATGGCAGCAGCCCTCAATGGCTTATGCCCAGAGGGTGCAAGATGTTCAGAGCCTCTTCCATGTGGCACCAGGGCTGCTTTCCCTACAGGCATCACCCACAGGTTTGATCTAGGCCTTTCAGGAACTCCAGCACAGAAGGAGATGGTTCAATTTATTCCCCGTGTTAAGAAAGATTGTGCAGCTGGCAGATGGGTAACTGTTGTGGTGAAAGGTTGTGCTAGAAATAAAGTGGGTTAGGAGTAGTAGATCAAATTAAGAAAAAAACATGCTAGTAGCTTGGATGAGGAACAAATGAGGACAGCATGTAGCATTGACAGTTAAAATTAAACACAGTCCTCATTTGTCCCTTAGATATCCAGGCAGGTTTCGTACGTGTTGCTGCCAGATTATTTTCTATACACACATAGAAAGAAAGTCCATAAAGTATGTGTGCAATAATCCATCTCTCCAGAAGCTGTGTCATCAGTACCTGTCCTCAGGACACTGACTGTGTGCAGGCATTAGGTAGATGGGTATAAAAGAGGTACCTGGCACTTTGTTGAGGATATCAGCACATGACTATTTTATGGCTTTTATTCACCCCCTCTGTACTAGAAGTCCTGTTGAGCAAAGAAGCAGATCCTGATGCTTGTCAGTGCCTACAAAAATGGGTGTTTCTATTGGCATTCATAAGGACTCTCTTTTTTAAGTTTGAGAGCTATCTAACAGGTATTTTTTTTAATCTTTTTCTCTCCACATCCAAACCAATTTGACACGATGCAGCAGGGTGAAGATGTTCAGATACCATTGTCTGAGTTCACACCCTGAGATTCTATGAATGCCTTCTGTCATTCTATCAATGTCTATGGCCACTTACCATTTGATGTTAATAACCATTTCCCATCTCAAAATCAGTCTGAACCCAGCCTAAGAGTTCAAGGTAACATGTTTCCCACATAGTTAAGCTATTCCCTATTCTAGTATGATGATTCGGTGGACTCACAACCTCCCTGGGCTGCTCCTCAGGGAGCTCTGGGTCCAGTCAGAATGCCCTGGACCCCAGGGTGTCTCAAATGGCACGAGGCATCCATATTTCAGCAACTAAATCCTACCTTTGCTGAAGCAACCTGCAGAGATACATGCCTCACTGTGTGGCATTTCCCTCCAGACTGAGCTGTCTGCCTTTATGCCATCTCTTCTGGTTGAAATGGGAGCAGGGAGCCCCTGCTCAGCTTGGTACCTTCTCCAGCCTACCCCTAATCATTAGGCAATCCAAACTGGATCAGTAGGTTGCCTCCTGTGGAACACAGCAGATGACAGTATTAAACCATGTTTTCCCCATCTGCAGACAATTTTGGACACAGAGATTTGACACTGCTGATGGTCATGTGCCATTAGCCATTACAGCTTATCTTGTTCCAGCAAGACTGAGTTTATGTTTAGATGTCATACTCAGACACACACACTCAGGTCTCAAACACATTAAAGTCCCTAGGAGTGACCAGGGACCAGGAAAAGCTAGGACAAAATTCAGCCAGGCATCATCTGAGTCACTGTTTATAAATCACCATCAGATTTGTGATCTCTGATATAGCAGCCTACAAGAATGGAAAAGGCTGTTGAAAGGCAGATGCACACACAGAAAAACAGTCTATTAAGAGGCTATTTGACAAATAGCAAGCATGAGAAAATGAAAAGCAAATGGGATGCTAAAACGTTTTATGCTACATACTCATCACAGAGAAAGAGAGTTGTGTTTTTAATGAGCAAAGATGTATCATTTCACTTACTGAGCCTTCCAGCTGATGATAAAGAGACTTGCTTTAGAGCAGCAGGATTAAACACGGTAGAGATATGGATTATAAATTGCTATGTACCAAATGTGAACAGATTGCCCTTAAATGTCATTCTTATGTAGATAAATCAATCCTAGTTGAAAAGAACAGTTCAGCATGGGAGGAGGTGAAAGAAAAAGCAATGTACCTGCCTCCCCTTGTGCCTCATAAAGGATCCAGTTTTACTAAGAGATCTGCTGCAGGATTTATTCACCTGTAAAGTCATTTGTAAGGCACTCAGCATGTGTGTCATCTCTTTGTGGTGCTGAGGGAAGCTAGACAACAACAGACCCTGACCCTGACTCTGACATGGCCTGTGCAAAGCTTCTTCAGCCCCCTGCACCTGGGCTTGGAGGTACCATAAACCACCTGGAGCCTCCAGGAGGAAAGACTTTTGTTTTGCCCCACAGTCATTCACAGCCCAGCCTTTCCCCTGGCTTAGACTCCCAGCAAGCCCTTCAGCCCTTCACATGAGTCAGGCAGCAAACCTTGCAGTCTTCAAACCTAGAGGATCTTTTCTTCTTTGGGGCCCTTCACCTCATGTCGTGAGAATTCAGCACTACTGAAAGAAGCAAGAAACAAGGTAGCAGCACTCTGAAGACCCAGAAAGTGATTTAAAGCAGTTTATCCTCTTGCTTCCATTGTCTGAAACGCAGGTCCTGACTTGGCACCAGCCTACAGCAGTTCTGTAGGCAGTTCTGTAGGCAGTTCTGAGAGAGCAGACATGGGGAAATGCTGGCCCCAAAGCCTTGCAGAGAACCACAAAAGTGACAGCAGAGACTCAAGAAATGAAGAAATGAGATTTGCAACAAGGCATTTTCCCCCCACAAACCTTCGGGCTCTCCCTGAGGATGTAAAGAGGAGTAAGGAATGCACATTGGCCACCTGAGGCCTTACATCTGGTAGGTACTGGTCTGTACCACCACTGTGGCACCACAACTGTCAGTCCTTGGATCAAAATGGCTGAGAAATCTCTGTTCAAGGCACTGCCAGGACCAGGCAGCATTGCCAGGAGTCGACTACATGGGACAGAAAGGGACTGCTAGAGTGAGGAAAGGCACTGCAGGGAAAGAAGGTGATCTCTCCTCAGCATCCCTCACAGCACACGTTTGGGGGACAGGGGAGTAAGAGTATGAGGCCAACCTAAGATCACTCTTTTTGAGCAAAATGAAAAAGGGATTGCAAAGGACTGAGAGGCTCAGAGAGTAAGTGCTGGAACAACCTAACACATCCAGAGATCAGGAAGGCATAGAGCCTCAATCCAGGTCTTCCAATGCTTATGATATTTCATTAAAATAAGCTACTGTATTGAAGGAGAATTAGAGGGCAGTAAAAACATACCTATCTTTACAATTGGCATTAGTGATGATCCCGGGAATTACAGACCAATAAGTCTGACTCTGAACTGGGCAAATTATCTGAAAAGATAATTAAAGCTCAAAGACTAAAACATCAAGATGACAGTAGTGATATAACAACAATAAACCAACACTGCTTCAGCGAAAGTATTCATGTCTCACACAGCTTCTAAGATGCTTTGTGCATGTCAGCAAAAGACCAGATAAAGGAAAAGTGAGATGGTTTATTTGGACTTTCAAAAAGCCTTCATCTACCCTCCTCATGCTGACTGGCATCATTTGAAAGCAAAGCAGTCAAAAGGAAGATGTAAGCAGCTATTGAAGATCAAACAGAGGTTCAAAGAACTGCTAAAACACAATCAGTGGTCAATCTGGTGAGTGATTTCCTGTGTAGCAGCATCTGTATGGGCAATAGAATTAACAAGTGATCACAGCCGCCAGGAGTCTTTATCATTCTCCTCCTCCCTTTATGCAGCTCTATTACAGGAGCACCTCTGCCACCTCTTCAGATCACACAAGAGTGTCTGTGTTCACCAGACCTGGAGGAAAGCCAGTTGAGCCTGTGTTATCAGTCTTCACCTTTCTTTTGTAAATCTTACACTATTCAATGATAGGAAAAGGGGGAGTCTCAAATCCTCACTTCTGGTGGCATACCATTTCCTGAGCATCTCCACTTGTCTTGTCCCTGTAGATTTTCAAATCACATGATTACAGAAAAGGAAGCTGAATGTTGCATTTGCTAAGCACTTTAAAAGCCCAGATAAAAGAAAAACAATCTGAAAACAAAAAGTATTTACAGCAACATGACTTTGAAGCCAACTTAATTTTGAGCTGCCTCTTGCCTTACGATGTGTTGGGGGACCTCAGCCATGGAGATGCAGGATTCTAATGACAGACACAAGTGGGGCACAGCAAGCAATGCTGACAGAAAGCACCTTTCCTTGCCAGATGTGGCACCCCGAAGGGTAAGGCAAATACCTTCCAGGCTATGTGTTGCCAATATCAACACAGCATTTGTGTGCATAAAGAATGAGATATAAAGAACAAAAGCCCATTAATGGCCTGTCCCTGCTCTGTCACTGTGTCACACAGATCTTTGACTCTGCGGTATTGAAGCCTGGGACACTGGGGGATGAATCCCACCTTCTGGCTTTGCCTATGGCAGCTCTGCAAAATGACACAGTAGAAACAGAGAGTGTAGCAAAAATTATTAGAAGCCAGTAGAACCTTCTGAATGGGGAGAGATAGGCAAATTGAAGTAGGGTAGTATAGAAAGAAGATGAATACAAGGGATGGGAAAAATAGGTACAAAATAACCTCTGGACAGGCAGAAGCAAATCATTCCCTCATAGAGACTGCCCAATAATACCAGAACAGAGGACATGCAATTAGAGTGAAAGGTGATGATTTTGAACTGATAAAAGGAAAGACTATTTTTAGACAATAAATACTTAAAATATAAAGTTCACTGCCATGCGAGTTTACCACGGACAGAGGCTTAGAAGCATTCAGAAGAGAAAAAAACATTGATATGAATAATGAAACTATCCACCATCACACCTGACAGACTAAAATCTCTCTGAAAGGGATTTTTAACTCCTTCAGGCCCAGTGTAGGACCACTGCTGCTTGACTAGGGGGGGAGAGAGGAGATGTCTCCTGGGCACATGCTCTGTTCTAGACTGTGGATGTCCACCATGGTGGCTGCCACCTTCTCTGCAACTCTCAGTTCTGGGAAGAAAAAGAGGAGAGATACCAGGCTGAGAGACAGCTGAGATGCTCTTGTATGATAATTCCAGTGGTCTGGTAGAAAGGATTTTAATTGTTTTTCATTTCTATCTCTGCATTGTTCAGCCATCTGTTGGTTTCCAAGGCCAAAGAAGAACCTTAATGCCTCTGGAGGAAAGGAGAATTCAGCATGCTTTCTGCTAGATGAGACTGTTACTTTCTTTCTTGCAAATATGACCACTCCTTGGCAGAAGAGCTGGCTGGTTTTCAGCTAGTCATCTTGACATTACCCATAACTTCAGCATTTTCATAGAAAAGCCTAAGTTATAAAATAACTACATTTGTCTGAAGCTGGAGAGTAACTACTTAGGTGCTAATGATTCTTAAAGGGTCATACAGAGGAGACTGACCCTGTTTCTGTGCCATTATGCATTCATTTAGCCTCACTCAGAAGAGCTCAGCCTTGTTTACTGGTGCTCACTGAGATCAGCATTGATGGTTCCATGTGAGACATGTTGCATTATCATTTCTTTCCAGAAGGAGAGAGTGTGGCAGAGGAACGTAGTTCACCATCTGTCCCAAAGAGAAAATTTGTAATAGATTTCCTAGGTCTTTATGCTAAGGCCACCTTTCCTTCCCTAGGGATAATCATATGTCAGGTCTTGCCTCTGTGAACCACCTTCCATCCCAAGAATGCAAAAGATTTCACTAACATTACCTAGGCAGCCCAACACACAAGGAAGCAGGTGGGTGAAAATCATCTCCATTTGGACCTGAAAAATTAACAGGTGAATTAAGCAGCATGTGTGAACACAAAACACAGATCCTTAAAAACATCCCTGCAGAGCCTATAAGGCACAATTAATGCTCTGTGAGCAGCTAAAAGCATTGAAATACATCAACCAGGCAACCCTCTACATGCCTCCTTCCCCCTGATAGGCCTGTTAAGAGTGTGCAGCCAGAGCCAGCCACCCTAAAGAGCACAGCTGGGGAAAACTCTGCTGCTGCCACTCCTGCAATGCCTTAGCTCAGCTCAGTGGGTACACGCATAGCCAAGGCATGGCAAGCCCAAGTCTGGCTTCTACTTTTGTCCCTAGGGAAGGCCTGGGGAATGACCTATTGCCACCAGCTCTGGTGTTCAGCTCCTGTGGAATTTGGGCTTGATCGCCCCAAGCACATCCCTAGGAGCTGAGCCTGTTTCACTATTGGGTCAAAGAGCATAAGAAACACCCTGAGGCTGGCTCCATTACACCAAAGCCCATCTAGCCAATTACCCTGGTTTGTCTAAATTTAGTAAACTAATTTAAATTCTTTTTCCATGAACCTATCCAATTTCCTCTTGAACAGAAGTAAAATTTAAGCACACACAGCACTCTGCGACAAGGACTTCTACTGCTTAGCTACATGATGTGTGAATAATAGGTGGTTCCTCTTTTGAGCATCCTAGCTGTCAGCACAGCTTGATGAGCTGCTGGATCTTGCACTGGACAAGTGAGAAGTGGACAGCTGTTGTGAGGAGAGGCTGTGTTTCGTGCAGGGAGGATTGCAGAGGCCAAAGTGGATGATGAGCTCCAGAGGTTAGCTGTGACCTTCTCTCATCCTATCAGAAAGCCAAGGTGCGTAATCCAGGGCTCTGTGGGTCCAGGTGCTTCCAGGTGAGATACCAGAGATCATTGTCCTTGCAGGTCCAGGTGAGTGGCAGATGCTTGCTCACTCTCATGCACAAAGCACAACTGCACTCAGTAGCCCTTGCTCCCAGGTATTGTTGAGGGATACACGAAGTCACATCACAGGACCATCCACAGGGAATAAATCAAATACACATCACACTAGAGCGGAAAAATAGGAAATTACTAAGAGCAGAATGCATAGCAAATAAAACCCAACTGTTTGTGATGGAGTGCTATTAAAATATGGGAAGCAATGCTGAACTTAGCATCAAAGAACAGTACAGGATATACCAAGCATAAGGAATAGTCCAGCACCCATGGGGGTTATGATAAAACCAGGAAATTATTAATCTGTCTAAAGAAAAATTAAGAAAGAGATAAAAATGTTCTTCCTACAGAGGATAAAGTGGATTTTTTTATAACCCATGCAGGAAGATATCAGGACTGTTTTTATGGATTACTTCAGGTGATTATATACATGGCTAAGTAGGATGAAGTCAGAAGATGGTTGATCATCTTCTGGGAAGACAGGAATTAAAGGGATTTTAGAAGATGAATAAAGAACTCCAGATAAGGCTCTAATGGATCAGAAGATACTGATGCCATGCTGTTACCACATTAGGGTAAGAGCTGCCTGGGGAAGGCTTTTCAGCAGAAATTAACCCTTAGTCAGTCAACCTTCCTAAAATGAGTAGCAAAGGCATAGTATCATTGCACTGCCTACAGATTGAGCCTACCAGACCCTGAAATGCCTCTTCTTGGCTGTCTTGTGTAGCCCCAGACGAAGGCAGCCAGCTGAAACATCCAGAAAGCCTGTGATTTGTCTCCAGAGAAGCTGAGAAAGAAAAGCTGAGAAAGAACACTGCCTGCTTCTCTCCCTCTGCCTACACTTGCAATTGATCTGGCTCCCAGGTCTTAAGGCTCCCAGATCACAAAAGTTGTTGCATTCTTCAGTGACCACAACCAGGCAAGAGACAGCTCCAGTTTCTGACACCTACACCTACAGTCTAGGATGTAAAATGAGCTTGCCAAACTCATTTCACACAAAAGCTGCCATGCATTCACCAGGCCTTAATAACATTAACTGAAAAATACTTTTCTAAATAGAAAATAGACTCTTCCAACAGAATCTTTTCTCACGTGAATAGAGGACAGCTAGCCTTTTCCATGCATGAAAGGTCTCCTTTACTGAACTTAGACAAGACTGAAAAAAGGTAACATAATTCCTTCACATCTCCCTCCTGTGTCCAAAATTCCACTGTCCTTCACAGCAGGGCTTATGCTAGTTCTCAGGGTGGCTACCCAAGCAGAATGCCTGGAGAACAGGTTCTGCAGAAGTGGTGTTCAGTAAAGGGGCTGGTGGGAAACACCAAGCCTATCACTGCAGAGGCAAGAAAGCCAGCAAGAAAGCCAAGACTAAAATGCTGGGAATATTTCTTCAGGAGAAACAAACTCTCCCAGCTGGCNTTGCAGAGGCAAGAAAGCCGGCAAGAAAGCCAAGACTGTTTGGCTATTTGACTATTTGGCTAATATTCCCTATGCTGGGAATATTTCTTCAAGAGAAACAAACTCTCCCAGCTGGCAGTGAGGAACAGAGCTCAGTTAGGACAGAAAGGAGCAGGGGAATGGATTTCAATGGCTAATGTGTGACTGTTTCCACAACTGGACACAATGCAGGGGGCCAGCATGAAGTCTTAAAGCCTATTTTTTTCCCATGGAGTGAGCTACTGATTTGCTTGGCCTACAAATCAATGGCTGTACCTGCAAAAGCTCTGAAAGACCAACCTTCAGCATGGCCACAAAAGTCATTGCCTGCATTCCATCCATGCCTCCCTCTCACGGCCAGGCTGAACCACAGGCAGGAAGTCAAACTCCACCTCAGGCACACCCAGCCTCACCTAAAGACCAATGTCTGGAGAGCGAAGTCCTGCTCACAGAACTCTTCCAATTAAAAGCACTCCATTTGGTGTCTTCATTGGGTAGGACAAGGGGGATTTGACTGCTTGTTGTCCACTGTTGAATGTGCTGGGTTTGTAGCCCAGCAAACAGAGAAAGGCATGTTTGGTAAGTCATGAGCTTGCGATGAGAAAAGCTTGCACAAAGTAATTCTACAGAGGCACCAGCTACGCAGTGACAGGGAGGTATCTTCTTTTCCTCACTTCTCTTTCCTCCTTTGACCCTCAGCAGAGGAGCTTGCAAAGCATTCTGGCAGGTAGTCAGTTCAGCTTGTCTTTCAACACACGAAACAGTTTTACTCATCTCTGCTTCCAGCTTTCTGTCAGAGCAGGGCAGTGAGAGCTACCGCGGTCCAAGCTGAGAGAGGCAGACAGAAAAGGTCAGGATTTCCTACAGTCTTGCAAGGTGCTCCTGACACTTTTCTCAGGCAATGGATGCAGATCGCCCTGTATTTCCTGTGCTCTCACGCTGGCCTGCTGTGAGCAAACAGGGCTGCTTGTTTCCCCATCCCCTTCAGTGCCTCCAGTCTATTCACCTGCTGATTTGTGCTATCCCGGCATCATGTAGGAAATGCGTTGTCCTTCTTCCTCAGTTTCCCTAAGTATAAAAGACAGATTAAGTTTTTGCTGTCTTTTTCCAGGGAGTTGCAACCCATTACTAATTAGTGTCTGCAAATTGCTTTCAAGCTCCTCAAAGGAAAGGTGCAAAAGAATGACTAAATATCATTAACAGCTTTATTTTACACACAGCAGAAAATTAATGAGGTGTTGGCTCCTTGTGAACTGCAACTGCCATCCTGCTGAGTAAATTTTGCTTTCATACCAGGTATTGCCCACATCTGTGTTCCTGGAGTGCTACCATTTGGAATGTTATCCTCCGAACCAAACTGCTACCAGCTCCTGATGTCTGCTCTCTAGCCAAGGCCAGTGGATCTGCCACAAACTGATTTTCCTTTCATTACCCTGAAGGTGCCCTGGGACGCTGGTCGCAGGAGATGGAGACTAGAGGAGAAGAGTCAAGAGACATTTCAAAGGGGTGAGGTGTCTGCTTCCAATAATAAATGGCAAGGGGAGGCAGAAATTAGTTAATATTAGTCTCTGAATTGGATTGCTCTGAGGGGTTCTCCAAGCAGCTCATCCAGATTGCTTCTGTTGCCAGTCTCACGTTGTCAGGGCTTTCAAATGACAGCCTTGGGTCCCCGCTGCTTGCAGGGCTGGCAGCCACTCAGGGACCGTGAGAGAAGTCATAAAAAACTGTTCTTGCTAATTTAAAAGTCAGGTCTCCTGTCGAGCATGTTTGAAGTTGGAAGTGGCATTGCCTCGATGCAGTTCACAGAGTAGGTGACGTACCTGCTGCCTTCATATGCCAAACATATGCCAGCTGGGGAAAATGCATTTCCCTCAGCAGAGACAAGGACACAGTAGGTCTCAGCCATGCCCCAGGCTCCAGTGCAAGGCACCTGGGGTTGGGTGTTAGGGACTCCTGCAATTAGGCTCTGCAGCACTCTCTGTAGCACAGGGACCCTCTGCTCCTGCAGTGAGGAAGGACAGCACCAAGGGCTTCACAACCACTGCTCCCCCTGTCCCTCTGTTTCACCCAGAGGTCAGCTCACCCGCATGCTCCACGACTCCCCACAGTCCCTCTGGGCTGCCAGAGAAAAGCAGGCAGGCTCGACACAGAGTTAGGGCTGCCAAAAGTTGGATTCTCCATCACACCATTTTTCCATCTTTCTTGCCAACACGCTGAGTTATCACCGGATGCAGAGCACTTGGACAAAGCTGTCATCTACCAGGGCCCCCCAAAGTCAGGACAGCCTACACGGGAAGTTGCTGCCTTCAGTGCATTCTGATGAGAAGCATGGGAAATGCATCTGGGAAATCCCAGGAGAACT
This sequence comes from Calyptomena viridis, assembly GCA_013390005.1. Taxonomy (NCBI): domain Eukaryota; kingdom Metazoa; phylum Chordata; class Aves; order Passeriformes; family Eurylaimidae; genus Calyptomena; species Calyptomena viridis. The sequence goes on from WEIV01018608.1 coordinate 118,741, forward strand.
GGGATCGCTTTCCTGGGCTCCTTGTCTCTAATCCACTCAAAGCTCTGCTGCTGGCAGAGACCTCCAGAGTCCAAAAAGTGAAGCAGGGGAACAGTATCTTTTTTCAGGGAAGCAACCACATGACCTCCATCTTCAAATTTTCCTGCATGGGAAGCAACTCATCTCACAAGAGGCAAGTGGCAGAAGCGCTCTGGGACCTCACGCTTTCATGGTATTTCAGCATTTCCAGTCCCAGCCTGGGTTCTTCTTCTTTAAAGGAATTTACAGCAACCTTAGTGGCCATGTTCCAGTAAGATATGTGTCAGTTTATCCATAAAGCCTTAAAAAGAGCATCTGCCAGAGTGAGTGAGGTCAGTAAGGCATGGTGGTTGCTGGGTTGCATGTCAGCCAAGACAAAGCCCTCCCCTCTGAGTTAAACTGCAGAGATGAACATGCACAGAAAACACCCGAGTATTCTCTGCCTGACAGCAAAGTATGTCTAAGCCATGTTTGTCAGTCTTAGCAGCAGCTGGTACACAAAATGGTTCTGTCTACTTGTTTCCCTTATACATTTCTTCCCCTGTTTCTTAGCACTTTTTCATTCTCTTCTAAACCCTCACAGCAGTTCTGAAGGAACATGCTTGATGTAATTTCACGGAGTGGCCATTGGAGGTTGGAGCTAAGTAGTTCAGCTGACTTCTTTCCCTTTCCAAGTTGTGAAATCTGGGAACAGTGGAGTTCTTTTGTAAAGTTATCAAAAAGCATTCAAACCTCACCTGCATGTGCCACACACAGTTCAAATCCCAAATTAGAAAAGAAAATGCATGCCTTGTGCTGCAGCCTCTTTTCCCTACTGCTTCCTTCCATGCCCTGGTCTCCCTACTGCCTGTCAACACCACATTCACAGCCAAGACAATGGCTCCAAGACACAACCTGGAGCAGCACAGACATCATCTTTTTCCTGAGAGAGAAATAAGCCAAATCAGGACAGCTGCTTTATCCACAATATGTAAGGCAGGAGAATCATTTTCCAACTGCTCTAACTGGAAAAGACAGATGAACTTTTGGACACTTAAAGCTTTTCTCAGGTCTGAGACACAACCTGAAAACATCAGATGAAGGACAGAATGAAAGAAATAGTGCTGATGTTTAACTTCTTTACATTCATCAGCCAGACATTCTGAGAGGAGAAGGTAATAAGGTTATCAGCCTGCTTTGCACAGCCAAAGCCTCTGCTGCGCCCAGAAGGAAAATGTCACAGCAAAGGGAAGTTCCCTTTCACACCAGCATCCTGATGGTTGAGGTGCCATCCTTGAAACAAGGCAGGAGCACATCAAACTGTGCCACCTCCCAGCTGAGCTAAAAAGTCTCTTGGACTATATCCAAGAGATATATTGCTCTTCCAGAGAGATTCCAGAACCAGCAACAAAAAGGATGTTCCTGCATTCCTCCAGCACAGCTCGTAGACAATCTTTAAGACTATGTTTAACGTGTGTGCACAGGTTCACCTGGTCTCCTAGAGGTTCCCATATTTGAACATATTTTGCCTGGGTTAAAAAAATATACTGTCAACCTTGAAGAAATGCTGAGAGGCTGGCTGGAATGGGCTCCCAGCAAGGGAGCTATAAGTATCTCTTCCAAGTGTGAGTTCAATTCCTGCTCCCACAGTTAGCACTGCTCAGGCCCAAAGAATTGCAACATTGCCCAGCATAGCCCAAAACTGGTGGCCTGAGCCCAGCTCCCTGAAAGGAGCAGGAAGACAATTGAAGCTTTGTGTGTCAGAAACACAGTCTTTGTTCACCCAGAACTGGTTCACCTCAGCAGGAAAAGGGAAAACACTCAAATCTCAGCACTGACTTCAGAAAGATGCCTATCCAGGGAGACACAGCTGGCAATCCTGCTTGTTGAAGGAAGAGGATTGGGGACACTCCTTCAAGGGCTATTGTGATGCTCCCACTTCAGGAGCCTGCAAAAGCTGAAGGGGGTGTGAAGCATCTCTGAAATGGGGACAGTGTTACATTGCCAGGAAAAGGAAGGAAGTGGGAGACTGAGCTTCACGGAAACACAGTCCTCTCTTGCTAGCAATTTCACAGGAAGGGTCTTCATGCTGTGCCAGAAGCATCCCAGCAGCAATTGACATAGAGGATTTCAATCAGAAATCCATCTCCTCTAAGGACTGCTTTGGGGGCCAAACAGAGAAAGCAACCTGTAATCTACTTTATATTGCTGAGCAATAACGGAGCCAGGTCAGATGGAAAGCAGATGGAGAGAAAGCGAATAAGGCCCCAGTCACCAGGGAGAGTGGAAACAATCAGAGCTCTGACTGCTGCAGTAGAGCCCAGTGCTGCTTCAACCAGCTCTGCAATAACAGTCCCAGCTCTCCCTCCTCTCTACATTTGCCTCATGACATTCGGCCAGTGAGCAAACACTTCCCTGACCACAGACTAGGTTTAAAACCACTTTGTCTGCAGCTTATCTCAACAAATAAAAGACTAGGAGCTGGTTTGAGTGCATGACTCTGGTCAGCTCTGCCTTCAGGCAGCTTGTGCACAGCTGCTTTCACCCTCCCTGCAGGATTAACACTCAGTGTACTCACAAACTGATGGATAAGGTGCCATCTTGACCATTGTTCTGCGTGGTGCCTAAACCACAGCCACAGCAAGCTGGTCAGGCTGCTGCTGCCAACTGATGAGTGGGAAATGGAGGGAACATCTGCAGGGCAGTTGGAAAGGAAAGCAACAAGCGAGTTCACCATGCACATCCCACCTCTTCTCACCAGACGGAAATAGCAAGGCTACTTCTCCCAAACTCTCCCTCTCTAGGCTGGCTTTGGCTCTGCCACTCACTCCTGCCCTCCTGCCAGGATTTGGCCGGCTCTGCCTTGTCACCTCCACCAGCTGTCTACACTGCAGAGAAGCCTGGAGCTGCCTCTCAGCAGGTCAGCCAGGGACAGCATCACCCAGCCAGCTCCATCCAGGCACATTCCAAAAGCTGCCTTGCAGACAGACTCTTGCTCTGGAAGGAAGCCCAAAGGACACAGCAGGGCAGCAAAGCCCAGCTACCGCCTGTTTTTCTCAGGCTCCCAAAGTAGAGGACTGTGATCTTTTTGATGATCTCTGCGCCAAATGGAAATCTTCTGGAACTGATTTTTTTCCCCAGATCCCTGTCCCAGTAGGTTTAAGGTTCAAAGGGGCAACCTGGAGGGAACACGGACCATGGTAAGGTTGGAGAAAGGCTGAAATACATCATCTGAAGTAACACGGGAATGTCTTTTTGGTGCCCAGAAGGATTTCTGGCCAAAACAGAAGGAACATAGACCAATTTCAGGCCCTGGAGTATCTCACATGGAAAGGAGTGGCATCCTGCTCTCCTCATCGTGTGCTTTTCACTCTCCTTCCCCAACAAGCACAGTGCTTGCCATGGGGTCTTCCTGAAGCCAGACTGGACTCCACATCTGCCCCAATACTTCTATTCTTTCTAAAGAGCTTTGAGAGGCCATGGACATACCTCTCTGCAGGGAGGCAAAAGGCACTGCAAAATCTCTGAAAGTTTTACACAACTGTGAAACCATTTCCCAGGAAGCTGTCTGTATTTGTGCCATCTTTTTGTATTTCAAGCCTGTTCCTGTTCTCTTATCTTTTTTTTCCCCCTCAACACTAGCAGCAGCAGTGTACTTAGCCTGGTAAATAATGCATACTGCTCTCGCTGCTATGCAGACAGACAAAGGCAGGTAGTGTATCAAAGAATAAAATTGTACAGCGAATTGCAGTGTAATAGCTGTAATTTAGTGCCCTGTGGGCAATCCGGAGATTCAGAAAGTATCAGAGACCCATGCTCTGTGCTGACTGGCAAGGTGACTGGAGATGCAGCAGAGTGTTTGACCTTTGGATCGTTTCCAACACAAGCAGAGCCATAAAAAATTCAGGAGACCATGCTGTCTCCCAGCAAAATGGTTTGTGGGGTGGATAAATGGATGGATTTTGTGTGAACACACACACGGTATATTTATGTGGGCGCACAGAGATAATCAAAGAAACACTGATCAAGACCTAGACTACTTATATAACAGAAATGGCTTGGGAAGCTGGGGGTGTATCTGGGTTGTTTTTTATTGTCTGCTTGCAAGAACGAGGGGAAGTCTTCATTAGGGCACCAGCTGGATCCCAGCTCAGGAAATACCAATTCATTTCACATGCAGGCTAGCAGCTAATGATGTGTGCATGTGTCTGTCTGATTTCAGCTCTGTGGTCACCCCAGACTTGGGGACATTCAAGATTCCTTGCCAGGTTCCCATTTCTGGAGCATTTGTCTCCACCAATCACCCAGTAAGTCATTTGAGAAAAGAGAAATGATAGCAGGAGAAATAATGCTATTTTCATACTCCCTACTAGCCTCTTGCTCAGAGGCAGAGAGCTGCATGTTCCCTTGGAGCTCAGCAAAGACCTGGAAGGATCTAATCACTCTCGTTCTACCTAAACCAGACAAGAGCATGCAGGGATGCACAGGGCTGTCATCTCCCATTCGCAGACATCTTTGTGTAGGAGCAAACTCCTTTCTTCTGCCTCCTGAGGGAGCCCCAAGCAACCCCTGTCCTCCCAAGCCTCTCTCCCATCACCCCAGAGAAAATGAGAAGCAAAGGGTCAACTGCATCTTCCTAGAACAGGGGCCTGCCCACACGTACAAGCACCAAGATAAACAAAAGGGGCTTTGAAGCAAAAGAGTGATTGGGAAGGACAGTGCTTAGTATAAATATCTGGCACTTTCTTTTCAAGGAGCATCTCACCATCCAGAAAACCATAGGACACTTTAGTGGGTAAGTCCCTCACTGTCCCTGCAGATGAGGATGGACTCAGACTGACTGCACAGCAAGGTGTATGAACCAGGGAATACACTTACATGGCTGTCCTCTCTCATAGAAAATGATAGCTCTGTTTGGATTGGCCATGGCACTCACCAGCCTATCTGCCACATGACAGGCCTGCAGAAGAGACAATGTGAGACACAGATTTGGTTTCCACCTCTGTCAGCAAGGCTACAGAATCCCTGAGCACTTCAACTACTACAACAGCACCTGGAACCTTGTAGGACAAGTTCCCCATGGGAACTGTATAGAGGAGAGAACATGGTGTTTCTGACAAACAGCAGATGTGTTTCAGCTTCCTCATGCCTTTACAGCATGGCCAACTGAAACTGGAGACCTTAATGCCCCTGGGACAAGGACAGGGGGGAATGCCACACATAAATTGAGTGGAAAAGATAAGATGGAAAGAGAAGAGAATTGTGCACTGGCCTATTATCTCCTAACAGCCAGGCAAAGAGTTAGAGCAGGTGAAAATGGTGTGACTAGGATAGAAATGGAGACTGCGGTCACCAAATGACTGAGCCAGAAACAAGCTGCCCCAGTAAAGGACCACAAAAGCAGTGTGTAAGCTCTGTGTCACCAGGTCAACCTTACCACCCTAAATATCTCAAGCCTATTTGCCAAATAAGTACTTTTTGTACCCCTGGCACTTATTCAAGGGGATAAATCTCCAAGAAAGGGCTCAGGTTCAGAACGTAGCTGAGGCACCTCAAGTTAGAATATAGCTATAAAGCCAGTCACCTGATTTTGAACTGGCAGGGAAGCCCATGGGGGTCTTCTCAAGAGACTGAACACAGGTCAGAAGCAGACTTGTCCGGGGGAACTGCGATAGCCAGTGTTTCCCTCCCCTGATACTTGCCAAGTGTTAAAAGCAGGGCATGCTGTTCCACTCAGCCATGCCCTGATTCAGAAATACAGCTCCCCGTGACTTCCCAGACAACTAGCAGGGCTCTGTACTGCTTCTGCATCACACTGTCTGTCTCTGTGATGGATGTACCTCTGCTGGCTGCAGAATAAACCCAGCCACAGGGTTGTGGCCCCAATAACACAGCACTTCATAAAGCTGCTTGGGTCTCTCTCTCTGTTCTCAAATATTTATAAGGGACCCATCCGCACAATATATCTGACCACATCACACTTGAACAGATATTTTTTCTTGTAACTGTGCTCTTATCCTTGCTCAATAGAGAGAAACCATGTCCACACAGTTTCTTAGACCTTCAAGATGATGCAGTGTAGTTCTGGGAGGACAGCAATGCTTTCATAAAGCAAAGAACATAAATGACTGAGACAGACCCAAAAAAATGCCGCCAAACTGGCACACGGTGTAAGAAAACTTGGGCTGACATACTGGGGGAATAGGCAGAGACTAAAGCAGAGGGGAATCTCCAATTTTCAGTAATTCATTTGGGCAAATTTGTACCCCCATTCCCAAGTTTGCAGAGTGGGACACACCCACTAGACCCATGGATTCCTCTTAGACCACATCTCTAAAAGCCATTGTTCCAGTTCTCCTGCTTCCTTCACATTAACACAGCACGATTTGGAATTTGGCTTCATTCAGCATCAAAGTGAGGTCTGCAATTACATGCTGTGCCTGGCTCTGTGAAAAGCAGGACTCCATCTGTTCCCACTGCAATTACTACACTGCATGGACAGACGTGATTTTGCATGAGGCACACTCCTCAGAGCCCCTCATGTTTGACTGAGGCGTGTATGACACGGGATTTCATCCAAACAGAATCTATTGATGAGGGCAGGCATTAGCCTTAACTACAGAATCCCTTCTTGGCCCAACTCTGCATGTCACCAATGCCAGTTTTGTCTACGGGTAGGTTGTTTTGATTAATTTCATTTAATTAATTCTATCATCTCAAGCTGTTCCCAGAATCTGTGTGAAGCCCATCAAGGTGGGAGCAGAGAACATGATACACACAAACTGAAGATGCAGTCCATTGGCTTCTCAATATTTTCTTCCCAATATTTTAAGGTGGGAAAAAAACCCACCTTACAGGAGCATCTTTCAGCCAACTGAAATCTGACAGTGTTGCTCCTATGCTCCCTGGTGGATTTAATGCTGCAGTTGTCCCCCAGGGACATGTCTGCACTGGAATTTGTGCCCCCTGGTCATCAATGCAAAGGTACAATTTCATCCCTGCTTATAGTGCTTGGGGAGAAAGGAGGGAATTTATGTTGGTCCTCCAGGAGGGAAGTGGTGGAATAATAAAGCTCTGTAGCTCAATTCTAGCTCACGGCACCTCGCAGCTTGTTGTGTGACTCCCTTGCACTCACTTTTTTCTTCCTCCAGGAGGTCAACACACAACTTCTACACTGGTGGTATTTTCTACTTATTCCTTTCTGCTGAGAGTTGTCCTGTACCAGGAATCACCCATCCTTGGCTGCCCTTAGCAGCAAGATGCTTCCCTTCATGTCTTAACAGATGCAAGTATACAGGGGTAGACTCACCCTGCCTGCTCTCACCTCCACTTTTCCCTGCAGACAAGCTTCTCCACCAACATGATGCAGTAACTTCCTTCCTTCTGTGATCCCAGTGACCAGCTCCATGAGTTACAGCAAAGCTGGGAGAAGAGAGGAGACATGGCATTGGGCTAGAGCTGAGCACTCACTATGCTGGGGAAACTTGTTCTCAGGAGGTTCCTGGAAGGTCCCCTCCTGTCTCATGGCCCATGAGACATTGTCTGACAAGCTGGGGATGGACAGGCTTAGGAGATGAAGGACTGCTTCACATGGTATAGACAAGGATAAGAGGTCAGGTCTCTGATTCAGTGCTGGCCCAGCTACTTACTTGCTACAGAGATTGGGTCAGATACTGCCTCACATCTATAAAGTCAGATATCTGGTCTCAGCTTCCTCACAGTGGACTAATTAATTTGTGCTTACAAAGCACAGTGAATCTTGCAGATGAAAAAGGCGAAAAGAGGTAGGAAGGTAGTAAATCTGGAACATTCTCCTAACACATCTAGTAAACTAGCACCAAATGGCTCACATCCATATTAGTAAACTCTCTTCACCTCTGAAACAGTGACCTCGTGAAAAGCCTACTGAGAATGGTCCTCTGCCTATAACTCCCAAGTCATGCCTGGAAATTGTCTGGGACAGTCCCAGTGGGACCAGGGCACATCATGCCGGGGATGTGCTGACACTTAATTCTGATGATTGAATTTGTATTCTAGGAACGTTTCCTGATGTTGTTTAATTTACTAGTAAAGACTTAATTACTAGTGAAGACTTAATGTCTGTTCTATTAAATTACCCTCAAAGTCAGCACTGTCCTGATAAAAATCAGCAAGTGTCCCTAAACGTTCCTGAAAACTTTGATTCTTCAGTCCTCAGTCATTACCTTTCCATCTCCTCAATGAATGTGAAACAAATTATTAAATAATCAATTTGTTATCACTTAAAGATAATCAGGTGATAAGAAAAAGCCCACAGACAGAAAGCCAAGAACAAATCTCGTAAATCTGTTTAACTTTCTTTGCCACAGTAACTGGAAGAGTGGTGAGAGCAAGCCCAGCAATGCAGACTATCCTGATGTGTTGTAAGGCTTTTTCAAATAATCCTGGTATGGTATTTGTCACAGGTATTTGTCTGAAAAAAGCAGTAGTTTGCCATCAGACCAGGAGGACTTACAGAGATCAACCCCAGGCCTGCCTGGCCAGATTTATCGACTAGTTTCCCCAGTGACTTAGACAATGAAATAAAGTATGTTTATAAAATCATAGTTGGCCCCAAGTATGGAAGAGCACACAAGACTGAAGGCATGATAGGAAAAAAAAGTATCTTGACAAATGGGAGAAATAGCTCACAATCAGCCATCTAAAATTCATAAAGCTGGTGCAAAATACTACACTAAGAAGGAGAAGAAATTAAGCGCACGTGTCAGTTTAAAAGTAAAAAGGCAGGCGAAATGAACCCAGTTTAAGAGAGATTACAAGTCAGAGTTACAATTCACTAAAAAAGATTACAATATATACAATGATACAAGGAAAAACTGTTTTTAACCCACAACAACAGAGTATAACCCAGCACCCAGGGACAAGAACAGCACAGTGCTCCTTACCTCCTGCGCTGGGCACTGTGTGGTCCCCCTGGGTGCAAAGCAGAAGAGAAGGAAACCTGTTGGTCAGGATGATGGTCACAGTTCTGTCAAAGCAATGCTCAGCCTCGCCAAGAGTGGCAGTCACAGTCCTGTTGAAGTTCTGTTCCTCCTCTGGATCCGATGAGTGGATACCAGAAGTCCTAAAACCCAAAGGTTATATATCCCCAGGTTCAGGTGGGAATGGCCAGTACCTCCCCCAGGGGCAGGGAGTTTCACAATAGGTGGTTTAACTCTGTGAGTCATGGAATATTTTTGGAATCTTTGATGATCTAGGTCATTGCAACTGCCTGTTATGCCAGTGCAGTTGGCTCCATTATGGGCCCATTAGCAGAGACAAATCGTCCAGCTTGATGTGAAGGTGCTAATGCCTCCCCTGAGGGGAGTTATCACAACTGAGTCATTGATGTGAAAATAGATCCTCCCCTGCCTCACAGGATTTGTCTCTTTACTTCTCTATTGTGGCCTGAGGTGTCGGATGTGTCCTGGGCAGCTGCTACATATGATTAATTATTAATAGACCATCAGAAATTACATCGAGGGTGTAGAATATACAGTGTTGCTTATACCCACACAGTGGGTTTTATATGTGGTTATACCCACACAGATAAACTGGTCCCGGCCCCTGTAACTAGGACAATGCAGCAGTAAAGAAATGGGGAACACATGTCTAGACCTCAGCACTGAGGAAATGGATTGAGGAGTTACAGGACCATGAACTGAATATGAATTGCTATTGTGAAGGTATTGCATTAAAAAGCAAATCTCCTTCTTGGCTGTATTACTAGGGCACACAGTCTATAAGAAAAAGGGGGTACTTTTTTATTTCTCAGTACTCCCAAGTCAGAGAGAATTAGTCTAGATCTGGTCTGGAATAAGGTAACAAACAGTATAAGAAGTACAAAATGTACAGGGTTGAAAGGAGAGGATTGAGTCTACCAGGAAGAAAATAGAGGGAATATGATGATGCACCTCAAATAGATAAAGTTGTTAAAAGAAAGATGCTGATCAATCGGTTGCCATGTTTGCTGAGAATTGGTCAAGATGCAACAAGCTCAATTAGGTTACAAAGAGGAGGGAAACCTTCCCAGCTATCAGGCAATGAGCACTATAGCAGGTACTGAGGAGGTGGCAGCTTGCCTGGCACGTGTTAAGCAGGTAAGGCAAACACCTGCTTGGGTGGTATCAGGGCACCTGATCTTGCCTCTGGGCACATAGGTGGAGTGTCTTCCGAATGTTCCTTTCAGACTGACACTTGTATTTTTTTAGTTTCTGACATCACTTCATCACTCATTTTGGCTGCAGGGATGTGACCCAAATGCAGTAGGGACAGCCTAATCAGAGACCCTCAGCAGGATCTTACCAGGACCTTATCCAGTCTCATTACTGGAGACACTATTTGGTGTTCACTTGTATGGTGTCAGATTCTGCACCTCCCTCTTTACAGGCTTTTTGTTAGACCATCTCATTCAAGAGCTTACTAAAAACTATTCCACTCCTTTCCTCTCACCCTTCTGGCAGCAGGTGTATTCCATAATGATTGCTCTCACAGCTAGAAACTTCTGATTTCCAGCTTAGATATGCATATGGACAGTCAGCAATCACTTGATATGGAGTAGTTCAAATTCAAACTCATGTCTGTGGATATTCTAAAATACAGAAGTTGATGACATTGCATGTGGAAAAACTTCCGTATCTGTTCCTCAGGTTTCAAGAAGGAAAATATTATAAATTTGCTGAGGAAAAAGAAGAGCTTTTCTTTCTTGCATTAGCATGTAGATGACCTGAATGACATTACAACGAAAATGAAGATGTGGCACAGGGAAGGATGAAGAGAAGGTGCCAGATGAGGGCAGAACCAGGAGACCAAAGACCAGGAACCAGGCATAATGAGGTTATCAGCTTGATGGATTCAGGAGTGTCGGGAGGAGTAACACACGAATTGAAAACTGCTGCTTGCAACAGTGGGAATGGTGGCTTGCTTGTGAGTGAGGAACCAGTTCCCCCTTCTGTCTTCCTAAAAGATGTGACAACAAAAGTCACAGTCCTCTGCCCACAAAATGGTGTATGTTTGTCTTTCAGTGGAGAAGTTTATATGTGAGAATTGACAGTCCTCCCCTGAATCAATACTCACCTTTGTAAAGGAGAAATACTTTCTGCTGAACTGATGGCTATTCCAGCCCATTGCAAACCATAACAGATGGGTTTCTTCAAACTTCTATGCATTTTTAGATTGTATTTACACTCACTAAGCAAGTCTTCTGTCTAAGAGGGGAAAAATAACATTCTCATGTTTTTTCTTTTTCTCCCTGCCCCTGATGCTGTGCTTTCCCAGGGCTGCTGGCTGGGTCCTTCTCAGCTTCTTTACTGCCTTCTGACAGAGCTGCTTCTGCTCAGAAAGCAGTTATCTGTGTCTCACCTTGGAGGTGGGAGTTTTGGCTCCTTTAGGTTCAGCAGTATAAGCTCTGTAATGTGAAGTCAAATATCAGACTGGGAAGCAGAAGCGTACAGCTGTCCCTTGTTTTCTCCAGACATAAAATGAGATTGATGCTGTTACCAACACATACCACCTCAGAGATTGAAAATGTAGGGAGGGTGGTGTTCGAACAAAAAATTAAACACACTAATTAGGTATCAGTATTATCACTCTGTGACAGGCATCTGCACTCCTGCCATCTTAGCAAAATTTCAGTCAGCAGAGGGTATTTAGTCAAAATGAAAATTCAGGCTCTGTGTCTAATAAATGTGCTGCTACCCAACTTTCCATTTTTTGGTAAGCAAATAGATCTGCTGCTCTCTGTCACATAGTAGTCATGTCCCACCCTGAAGACAGATGCATTTCAGTAGTATTCCTTGCTTTTCTTTAGTACAAGATCGCAGTGTTTCATAAAAAGCTTTCTTGGGACAGAACAAGAGCTTCCATGCATATGTAACATCGTCATGAGTGTCTTGCAATGAACTGGCTAACACGGACAAAGTGCTGTCTTCACGGTAGATCACACGGCCACCGTTTCCTCAGCTGCTTTAGCATAAAGCTGTTTGGATAGGAAACCCCAAGGGCAGCCTGAATCACAGAATCACAAATTCACAGAATTATTTAGGTTGGAAAAGACCCCTGAAATCAACTCCAATCTGATCACCACCTTGTCAACTAGACTATGGCTCCACCAACCACGTTCAGTCTGTCCTTAAACACCCACAGGGACAGTAACTCCACCACCTCCCTGGGCAGTCCATTCCGACGTTTAACTCTTTTCTTAAGAAATTCCTCCTGATGTCGAGAAAAAAAAAATTTCAGTGACTCTAACACGCAGCAAAGCTGTCCTGTTTTCGCCTTGTGTTTCTGAGATTGCCTTCCTCCTCGGTGCACCCCGACCCGCAGCAAAACAAGAGCTGGGCTGGGGTGTCCTGCCCAGTGCACAAGTCAGGAGCAGGATTGCGCTGGCTTCTCCTGGGGGAAAACCAGCCACCCGGCAGGCCGAAGAGACAGCACCCCGCAGACCCCACGCACAAGAGAGGGGGTCTCTGAGGGGTGGAGAGGCAGGACCGGGCAGGAACAAGAGGTCCCACCTCCACTTTCCAGCCTGCTGGTCCTCCTCTAACCATCCCTCGTGCAGAACAGGCTCTGGGCACCACCAGCACAAGGCAGGAGGCACCGCCCTGGCTGCCGCTCGCTCTCGGCTGTCCCCGAACCACGCCAAGAGCGCTCCCATAGAGGGGCCGAGGCCGGGCACCAACCCCCCCACCAAGATGGCGCCCGCCGCTC
>WEIV01018608.1:131478-155601 GCA_013390005.1 Calyptomena viridis
GGGGCGGCGGGGCTGGGCTGGGCTGGGGCGAGCGGGGACCCTGGAGAGCCCGGAGCCCCGTCCTCGCTCCCGCGGCTTTGAGCGGTGGCGTTTGGTGTTCGTGCTCCCGCTGAGCCCTTGAGCTAGTGCCGTGAGGGGCGGCGGGTGTGTGCCCGCGGAGGGTGCTGCGGCCAGCTGTGGCCCCCAGCCCGGTGTGCTGTGCGGAGGTGCAAGTCAGTCGTGTGCCGGCACGGGCGGCTGCTGCTCCTGCTGCTGGTGCTGCTCGGAGGAGCCTGCTGGTGAACCAGCGTGTGAGGGGCCTGTAAAACACAGCGAGGAGAAGGGGTAAAGGCTGGGGTTTAGGAGTACGCCTTCCTTCAAAAATGCCTTTTTAGTGTCGCACTTGGGTGTTTTGTCTCTCTGTCCCTCACTGGACATATCCAAGAACTGTCAGGACACAGTCCTGTGCCATGTGCTCTAGGATGACCTGCTTGAGCAGAAAGGTTGGACCAGATGATCTACTGTGGTCCCTTCCAGCCTGACCCATACCATGAGTCTGTAATCTCCTGAGTGGCGGGAGCGCTGCTGGCAAGCTTTTTATTTGTGTGAACAATCCGGGTCATGCTGGTTAAGGTCTGTCTGAAGAATACATCATGCAGTGCACAGTGCTGTCTGGGCTGACTTGGAGGAGGCAGTGGAGAGCCCGTAGCTCAAATCTGAGGGTCGTGGGTACTTTGGGGACAGCAAAAGACAGAATGTTCATTACAAATGGCTGGAATGGGGCAGAATCGATCCAGTGAACCTCACTGGTCTCCTTTCTGTCCTGAAGCCTTTCATGTGAGATTATGCACAACAGACCAAGACAACCAGAGTAGAAAAGCCATGGAAAGGACTTGGGGCTCGTGTCATCAGTAACATAAAGGTGAGTGTCACAGAATCGTTAGGGTTGGAAGGGACCTCTGGAGATCATCTAGTCCAATCCCCCTGCCGAGGCAGGGTCACCTTAGAGCAGGTTACACAGGAATGTGTCCAGGTGAGTTTTGAATGTCTCCAGAGACAGGAGACCACAATCTTTCTGGGCAGCCTGTTCCAGTGTTCTGCCACCCTCAATGTAAAGAAATTCTTCCTTATGTTGAGGTGGAACTTCTTATGGTTTAGTTTACGGCCAGTGCTGCTCCTCCTGTCACTGGGCACCACTGAAAAGAGTCTGGCAGCATTCTCTTAGCACCCGCCTTTGAGAATATCGATGAGATCTTGTCCTACTGTCATATGAATGGAAATTCAGTTTACAGTAGTTTTCTGATCTGTGTCACTGGTTAGGCTTTCATTAGAGACACAGGTATTTCTGGGCACTCTAACCCAAATATAACCACCAAAGGGACTCTAGAAGAGAGTTTGCTCATTGTACAAGCTTCCCTTCAGTGAGCCTTTGATGGTGGTTGTTTGGGGTGTGGCAGACAAGGAAAGCTGAGATGTCTACCTTGCAAAAAGAGGTGGTAAAAAGGTTGAGCCTGTCATGGCCCTCTTGGTCACAGAACAAAAAGGAACTGATTTTAGCTGCCACAGAAAATTCTTGCAAAGTGTTTGGGGATTTATAGTAGATTTAGATTTGTGAGGTTTTGAGGGGTTTTTTTTAGAAGTTGTCATGGTGGAACACACTCATTTTGAAAGGATTGTAGAACTACTCTTTTTTGGTCTGTTACAGGTGAAAACGTCTCAGTGCAAAGATCCCTTTAAGCCAGAGGAAGAGGGGCTGTGTTTCAGATATCAGAATGCATGACAACCAAGATACTGATTTCATAATTTAATTTTTTATTCTGTTCAGTATTACCTTCTGAGCTGTTATGATTGTAAAGAAAACTTTCCAGATGAGTCTTAATATGCCATGATGCATGAAAGCTTTGAAAGGCTTCATCTAGGCAGGGTCATGGGTTTAAGTGAAGTCATGATGCTAAATGAATGCAATTTTCTATACGGACACTTGTCTGATTAGGTTGCACTTACAAGTTGCAGGTGTAATTGATATGATCTGGCTTAAACTGATATAAATGTGTCTCCATAATGTTGTGGTGGTTTAAACTCATGCCACTTCTTTCATATAGCTCTCCAGTCTTTCGACAGGCAGCCCTATTGACAATGATGAGCTGCACAGAACTCTCTTGAGGAAACTCTTCAGAGAAGTGAAACTGGGAAGACTGGTCCATTTTGTAGCAAAATAATCAAAATGGAATGAACTTAAGAGAGTGACAAGGATGATCAAAGGTGTGGAAGACTTTTATGCAAGAATCTACCAAGCATCCTGGGTCCTTTTAAGTTTGAAAACATGATAGCAAGGGGATCCGTTATAGGTCTATGTCCTCTGCATGCTATTTGTGACTTTCAACAAAGAATAAACATTCACCATCAATAAAAAATTTGGGCTATCAAATGAAACTAGCAGCTGACAAGACTTAGAACAAGCAGAAGGTGTTGGTTCTTCCCATAACCTGTGGCTGTGCTGTGAAAGTCCCTGCCAGAGGATGTTGTAACCCTTAAAAATACACTTGTGGCTCAGACAACAACTGAAAAGAAGTAATGGAAACAGAAGAGTGTGCAAAATGCAAAGAGAACACCCTGCACTCAGGCAGTGCCTAAGTTGCAAAATGTTGGGTGTGTGTTGCCAGAAAGTATTGTTACGTGTATTGCTGCTTTCTTACAGGGCAGTGGCTGATCAGGGTCTATGCAAGAGCATAGAGAAAAGGCCAAGGTAGTTTTTACTCAGTAAAACTGTTATTAACAGAATTTTTCAAAAAGCTGTGGGTCACATGCCCTGTGATCACATCTGTGTGCAATCCTGCAAAGCCACTGATCTGAGCTGAGGCAAGATGTAAGTCTCTGCAAGGCAGAAGGAATACACGCAGGTAGGATCCAGCCTTTTCTCCTTTAGCATCACACAGGGTTGTTTTGCAGGATTTATCTTAGGCTTTGCTGGTGGATCATCCTCTGGTGTGTAATAGCTTAGCTGGTAAATATTTCCAAGCACACTGTGGGCAGAGCACCTGTGAAATTATTTGCCAGCATGCAAAATGATGCCAGGAGAGGGGAGAAAATGCAAGTATGTACATGAACTTCAAGTTAGCACTTGAATTTAAATAAAACTTGTTTCTGCTGGACTGATACTAATATTCCAGCCAAAATTATGGATGAAGGAATCTGTGAAAAGAATAGGTCAAGTGTGCTGGCAGGTGATAAGGCATGTAAAGACTGCTTGGGGAAGGTTTTTTTCATTTGCCCCCACCTCTTCAGTTGGCTTTGATCTGTTTTATGAGGGTCAGAAGATGAAAACCTCATTACCTAATGCTGTTGGATGTCAACGTATGTGTGATACGGCTCTTTGCCAGTATCTTAATTAGGGAATTCATAAAAGCAAAGGGTGGGTGCCAGTTCTTGAAAAGAGCTTTTAGCCTTTCTGTTGGAAAGAAAGCTTTTATTAATTCATTACAAAATGTATTAAATGGGATCCAGCTCAACTCTGTAAGCAAAGCTGCTTCTTTTTCTCTTCTCTCTTTGTCTCTGCCTTTATGTGAGCCATTTTGGGCTCCCTGCCCAAGATGGTCCCAACAAATGAGAATTGTAATCAGCACGTAAGTCAATTTGGATTGAAATCCATTTCAGGTATCTCTGGCTTAAAAAAGTTTTCAGATTGTGAGCGAGTGTTGCCAGAATTCAACAAAAATAGCTCAATGCCGTGTCATACCTGTGGAGCAAAGGAAGCATCTGGTCTTAGATCCCTGATGCATCCAAAACTGCTGGGACTTGACTTTGTGGAGCATCTCTTGAGGAGCTTCAGAAGGGCAGCTCTGTGTGCCCTAAGCTGCTGCCTGGATGTAGATTTCACTCACCCCTTTTAACTGGCACTGCTTAAAGATACTGCTGGGAGTGAAGTCCTGTGTCCCTTCTGCCAGCTATGAACCTGAGGAGCGGTCGTGTGAGTTTTCTGCCTGCTATATTTCAGCTCTGTCCCAGAGGATCCCCTTCATGGCAAGCAGAGTTAAAAGGAGCAAAGGTTTGTCTTTGCAATTTATGGGACACTGTGCTGAGATTGCCACTAAAATGATAAAGCCCTGAGAAGTGCAGGGATAATAGGTCAGCTAATCGAGCTCAGCTTTTTGTTTTCCTGTGGGCTTCCAGTATACTTAGACCCTCTCATGTATTAGTTAGTAGGAGGGAAAGCTTTCCATCCACACAAGTTCAGGTGAACACCTGCTTCTAGGATTGCTCTCCTGGAGAGCTGCATCAGGGAATTGTGCCAAAGCTCTACGGATTTTCTTGTGCTACAGTTTTACAGATTATGCCCACCCTGGGAGTTTCCTTAGCAGCCCAGAGAGTAATCAATAGTTCCCAGGCATTACTCCTATTTTTCCCTGTGCTTATTTTCTATTTCTGTCTTTCCTTTGTCATGCAGTGAAGAGTTATTTGGATGGCTGAGCTGCTGAGAGACTCTTGGCGTGCAGGAACTGATTCCAAATCCCAAGCAAGGCAATGGCATTGTCTGAGGCTTCTTGTGCAAACGAGCTACCTTTGGGAGGCAGCCAGTGTTGCCCCAATTCACGAATGGAGAAACTGAGGCGTGGTGAATGGATAATATTTGTGAATGCTCATTCTTGTCCTTCCTCACAACCCCTAATTTCCCAGACTAGCTGGAAGAAAAGAAATGGTGAGATTCTGAAGGGAAAGTATTTTGTTCATTCAGCATTCTGTTCCTCCTTCCTTGCTTTTTTTTTCCTCTGATTATTTTTTGTTCCTTGTGCCCTCAGCTCAGCAAAGCTGATGGAGCAGTTCTAGGACATGTGGTTTATTAGCAAATTATTGCTCTCCAGCAGGGGACCCAAACTTTGGTTTTGATTTAAGAGCAGTAACTTTTAAAGTCTTAAGCGGAATTGAGATTTTTTGTCAGCAGAAAGTAAAAGCATTGACGGAGTTGGGTGGAATATCCTCCTGTTGAGCCTCATGAAATGAGGGAAGTATGGGCAGAGAATGTACTAGTGAGAGCAACTGCAGACTGAGCAGGAAGAGTAGTTCTGGAGGAGAGGACAGGAGTGCAATGACATGGATTATTTAGTGGTGGGGCTGGCACCACTAAATTAATTAATTTTAACCACAATGTTAAAATTGTTTAACATTATTTTTAAATGTATTTCCAAAGAAGGCATGGTGCATTGTAATAACTTTACTGGCTAAGGAGGAGCCAGATAACACATGCTGGAGCATCCCTTTCTGTGTGCGTATGTGAAGGTTCCCCACTTAAGGGAGCAGAGACAGCAATTTTTAAATGGTAGGAACAGATGAATGAGATGGCAGTTCTTAAACTGGACAGACACCCCATGTCCACTCTGTGGCACTCTGCCGTTAAATTAATGTGCTGATAACTATGGTCAGAGCTGACCTGGGCAAAGCCCTTACTTGGCCCTGAAGCAGACTGGGGCAGTGCATCATGCTGACTGAGCTGTAGTGGATGACATAGTGATGAGAAGCTGGAATTAAAATTCTTAACTAGCACAGCTGGAAATGGAGGAGGACAATTATCTTTGCCCTGACCAAATGCATTTTCAGCTAACATGATTCAAAAATATCTGTGTCCCCATCCAGGCAAACTCAAGCATTGCCAAACACAGAAGTGCTGTTCTATGAGCTCTGGAATCAGGTGATGTGCCTTAGTGCTCCCCGTGGGCTCAGGGAAAGCTGTGCAGGTGCCTCTGGGGAGCTTGGCGTCTCAACAGCCCTAGCAGAATTGCCTAATAACATGGGACTTTGAAACTGCTGTCTGGTAAACGAGATATATTTGATTCTTGTTATATGTGTCCCACTCCCCAGCTCTGCTGTGCTGCTTGCAGTGTGACTATTCAGCTGACTGGCTAAACTTCTTTTCTGTCTGTTGTGTCCTCCCCCTTTACATCAAGCCTCTTGTCCAGTCCTGCTTATTAATAACGCTTGCCTGCCTTTCCTGAGCAGAAGGTGTGAGATTGCTCATGGGCTCAGTGTGGAGCTGATCCCCAAAGCAGCAACAATTAGGGATGGCTACCTTTGATTTTGTTTCCCTTGTCACTGTTTATGGGAGTGTCTGTGCTCTGGGCCACTTCAGAGGCTGATGTCCAGGCATCTTATGCCATTTCAGTTCTTTATCTGGAACTGTGCTGCCTCTTAGTGTCAGGTGTGTGAAGGCTCCCATCAGAGAGGCCGGGCTTCCAGCCTTGGCCTTGCCTGGAGAACCAGGCACAGCAGGGGGGTTGCGCTAAGTAGCTAAAAAGAGAGGTCATTGCCAGCTCAGGGAACCGAGGCTGTTTTCTTTCAGGCTAGGTTGTTTGTTTTTGTATTACCTGATTAGTCCCACTGTTTCCCTGCTGGAAGCAAGCTTGAAAGACAGAGTTTTCCTAAAGATGTCTATGCTCTGGTTGCCAGGCAGAAGCGTGAAATGATTCCCAGAACTGTTGCCCCTAGTAGGATTCCCTTCTGGGCAATCCATTTGCATGCAAGTAGATCAACCCTATACTGTGTTTACCCCCAGTTACAGATACAGGATGAGGGTGGCTGTTAGGATACTTGATGAGGAGATACAAGGAGATGGCCAGTGTTTTTCTGCATGGAAACATGTTGCTGCCAAAACTTGGTGCAGGTGGAAGGTGGGGAGGCAGCAGTGAATGCTCTTGAGCATACTCTGCAGGCTGCTGTTGCTATTGTAGATTTAGTTGGATAGAAGAGATGGTAGTTATCAGTGTTTCTTTCCCCTTTGTCCCCTCTTCACCCAACCAAGCAGCTGAGGCTGCTTTGTAGTCACATCCTGTGAACTTCTGCATCCATTCACAGTGCTAAATCAAGACCTTGTCCCTTAAAATTTGGCCTAGGCCACTCTATCCTTTTATCCTCTTAATTGTATAAAGATGCCTTAGATCACATCTTTCTTTGTGGACCCATGTGCAAAGAAACTAGAACAGGCTGGAACAGAATCAGATCCTAACAAAAGTGCCAGCCAGCCACACAATTGGCTGGTTTGGCCGTGTCTGGAATTACAATGCCACAGTTGCCTGGGGTATAATACAGGGTGATCTGAGAGGTAATGGGCTTTCTGTGTTGTGACCTCTACACAGAGCCGGTATTCCTCCCTTGATTAGGGGAGGAAGAAGTTGGAGTGGCTGAGCTGCCACCCTTCCTCATCTGAGTGGGAATGGATCCATGTTAGCTGAGACAGGAATGATGATAACCGGCATGGTGTTTTTCAGATCGATGGACTGGAGGAGAAGCTGGCACGCTGCAGACAGAGCATGGAAGAGGTGGATCTTAAGCTGCGCAGGGAGAAGCTCAGCCCTGAAGGAAGGTATTGATGACCACCTCCTTTCACAGCTGTGGCTGTGCACTTCAGCCACCTGTCATCCTGTTGTAGTACCAAGCAAGAGCTCTTGAAGGAATGGGAATTTATGATTCCCCATGACAAGACTCTCTTCCCCCAACTTGTAACTTACTTGGGGAACTTGCCTGTGGGAGAAATTCAGTGATATGTGGGGAGAGCTTTATCTTATTAGCAGCCTGATTGCAACCTGCACCACAACCAGACAAGCAGAGCCTGAAACTTGGAAGTTCATTTGCAGATCTGACTCCTGGCCTGCTGGGAAACAGCTCTGTGAGTCTGGCAAAGGTTTGCTGCACGCTACTGCTCAAGCCTCAGTGAAGCTGCATGAGTTCAATCGGGAGATGTGCAGCAACAACTATTGAGGGCCAAACCAGGCTGGGATGCAACTACAAAAGGGGCTGAAGGAAATTACCTGTGCCTGTGTTGCACATGTGTCTTGATATAGGGATGTATTGACACACTGGGTTTTCTTGGAAAGCTTAGAGGGACAATTTCCCTGAAATCTGTCACTGCCATAGAGGTGGCAACTGTTGGCTTCTAGGAGCTGGGACTCAAGAAAGGACTTTGGCCTGGATTTTGTAGCAGACAGAGGTAGAACCTGCTTTCTCTTGAGTGTGCAGCAAGTGATCCTAAATCTCCCAGCTGATTCCCAAATCTGCTACTTGAGGACATTCTACCTGAGAGTAGTTCAGTTGGTTGGAGCTTGGTGCTATTAACACCAAGGTTGTGGGTTTGATCCCCATATGAGCCATTCACTTAAGAGTTGGACTTGATGATCCCTGTGGGTCCTTTCCAACTCAGAATATTCTTTGACTCTGTGACCAGCATTCTGCTGCTCTGCTTCTAGCAAAAAAGGCTGGGAATCTGCATCATAAACCCATTGAGTGGTCCTGTTGATCCCGGTGTTTGCTCTACAGTGCTGAGCTACAGAACCCCATTAGGAATGATCCTAGCAGTGTGATGTCTCCATACCCTAATATTTATCAGCCTCAGCTTAACTTTTTCATTAAGCTCTCCTCTGCATTCTCCCCACCTCCTTTACTGGTATTTTAGATCCCCATCCCTATTTAGACAGGGTCCTGTCTCTTCCTGTCGCTCATCTCTTTAGCTCCTCATCTCATCAGTCCTTTTTCAGGCCTAAATTCTTCTTGTTTACTGTGTATTCTTCAGCTGGTACTTAGGTGGTCAATAACCAAACGTACAGTTGTGATAACTTGACACATTGGAATATATGATGGTTTCTTTCGGAAATATAGGAAATTATTTCAGAAATATAGAGCAAAGAATTAGGGATTCCTGGGGCCTTTTCTGAATTTTACAGCTTGTAGGGAGATAGAAACACAACTTCTGTTGCCCTATTCCAGACCATTTGAAAAACACTGGAGGAAAGTACCATCAGCAAAATTATTGATTGAGTGCATAGCACACAAAGGAGACCTCTGCTTTCCCACTTTGAAGTTCAGTTGTCATGGTTTTTTCATGTCCCATTCTCCAAGCTTCTGCCCTTGACTCTCTTCACAAGGCAAGTTTCTAAGTAGCAGCTCATTCATGTTGGTAAATGTCTTCTCACGTCCTCCTGGCTGCTCTTCACATTGCCTTTCCCTCAGTTGTCTTTAAGAGCCATTTCCTCTCGTGCTGCTCTGATGTAGCTTGCTTTCTTGCCATCCCTTACTTAACTAGCTGTACACATAGATTGGGATCTCTTTGCTCCTACAGGTTCTTGGTCTGCCCCAGGGGGAACAACAAATGTTACACTTACCACCTTCTCTGAACCAGGAGATAGTTTGCTAGCGCATGTTTATTTATGTGCATAGTTGGAAAGAAGTCCTCACTGTCATAACAGAAACACTGCTGCTTTCAGGAATTTTATTTTGCATTTATATTTAAACTGTGTATTAATTAATCATCTTGTGTAGTTTAAGGCCTGACTTAGTCTTTACTGTTATTGTCATGAGTTCAGTGTAATAAAAGTTGTTTAACTAGTTGCTGCTGGGCTTGGGTTCAGCTTGTTTCCTTCAGTTCCTCAACGTGCATCAATTGGATACCTCTGACACAGAGATCCTGGCTTCAATCAATGAGAAGAATTACTGTTGCAGCACTAAACTAATGTGCTGAGGGGGCAGGATCCTGCAGAGAGCTTGTAGGAACCCAGCCATACCTGTAGCAGAGCTTCCTACCCCACTGCAGGAACTAGAGTAGGGGCTCTCTGACACACAGGCCCCTTTCTAGCCGCTTCAGGATACTGACACTGTCCTGAAAGGAGAGACAAGAAGTGGTTTGGGGAAGGAAAAAATGATCTAAAATGCTACATCTCTCCTCTTACATGACTGTCTCTAAACTGTCACCTCTCCACAGGGAAAGGTGAGGGGCTCATTCAGACAGCAGGTATCACCAGCAGTGGGGCAGTCTCTCTTCCATCATGTAAGCAAAGAAATAGGCTGTGTTGTGCCTTGCAGGTAATGAACTCCTCTTCTCATTACAGAAAGTCACTGGAGAGAGAAAGAAACTTACTAATGACCAAAGCTGACAACTATGGTAAGAGCTTCATTAAAAATGGTCCCTCTGGGCTGGATGGGATCAGTGCTGCAGCTTAGCTTTGTCTTCAAGCTCCTGCCACCTCTGACTTCTGCCTTTGAATTTAGGTTCAACCAAAGGGAGCTAGACTAAGGGAAATGTAGTCAGCATATTATAATAGGAGTCTGCATCCTCCTGCTTGAGCTGTGCTACCATAGGGAAAAAAAAATATGCATCAGCTAATGAAGTGGGGAAAACATCCCTTTCACAAACCCCAAATTATCAGTCTTTAGATAATCATAGCTAACAGAGTATCTTCAGTGGTTTTTAACAGCTCTCCCCACCTTTTTTATTTTCTTTTTTTTCTCCTTTTTTCTTTTAATAGAGGCTTGCTAAGCAAGCTGGCAAGTGCTATCAGGAGTGTTAGCAAAATGTATCTTCCCTGGGGAAGGTACTGCATTGATTTCTGGGGCCACTCAGCACGTGAGCATAATGATTCACACCAATGTGCTACCTGCAATTCTAGGGAGCCAGGATCTTTCCTTGCTGCAAGTCCTTCTGAGCTACCATGCACTTGACAGCACTTCCATTCCACTAGGGATGCTGCTTTGCACATCTTCAGGCTCCTGCTGTTGATGAGTGCGTGTTACCTGCTTGACAGTACTTTGTAGCAGTGCAAGTGCCAGAACTCACAGAAGAGGCAAAAGTGTTCTTTTAGGCATAACGAGTTGAAAGCCGGGGTACGGCCAGCAACGTTGTAATTATCACTCATTTTAAAGGACTGTTTCCAGGAGACTAAGTTACTTTAAATAGATTGAAAGCTGTTCCCTAAAGGCCTACCACTAGAGACAGAAGACTGCCACTCTTCGCCAGGCAGCAGAGCAGTCTGACCGCAGCTCAGACAGCAGTAACAGCCTCACCTAAACCGTGCTGTCTGCTCTTCCTGGATAAGAACACACAGAGCATGTGCACACAGTCTTTTTAGATCACTGCTCTGGCTTCTGATTAATTACTTCTTCCAGCCCACACACTTGAGGCCATGAACTGTTGTTGCTGACAATGGCATTGCTCCAACACTTTAAGCTAGCACTGCTTTGCCTGAGGTTATGTGACCTGCCCATGTCACCTCCTCTGTGGCCTTGCAGATTTAAGGAGGTTGCTTTGTGGTTGCATGAGAATGCTCATATTATGTGAAGAATGGGGACAGAAAGAACAGCTAAAAGTCTGCTTTGGTACCAACACCAGTTTAGGAACTGCTGGAGGCTGCTTGTGCAAACTGTAGAGGCAGTAACCTGTGCAGTCACTGCAGATGAACTCAGCAGCAAAAGCAGTCTGCCTCTGGAGACAGTCCCCACCCAACCTTGCCCTGCAAACCAGTTACTGGTGTTTGGCCATGCAGTGTGTAGTGCTTGCCTGTACCCATCAGCAAAGTTTTCTGGAACCAAATCAGCCAGAATAGAGTTCTCATCTTTGGAAATGAAATGGAGATCAGCAGGACTCCATGCTTGCAGTACCCACTTCCTTCATCTCTCTGCATCTGTGGTTCTTCTTCTGTGAACCAGGGCAAGGAAAAGTGACCCATCTCTAAAAAGCTTCAGACCCCAACATGAGTCTCCAGACTTAGATGTGTTCCACACTCATCCTTCTGAGGCAAAGGAAACCCACATTCTACAACATTCAAAGGCAATCACAGTTGTATTTAAGTAAACTTTAGCACTAAGCTGTGAGGCTGTTACTTCTAGAAGATGGTAGAAATAGCTCTGTGCCTTCTGTCTCCTTCATTCTCTTAGAGAACAAGTGCTCGTTCTAGTGACAGTCTGTCCTTAGTAGAGGCCTACAGCAATGTCATTTGCAAACAGGAACTGGTCTGGCACTTAAGTATTCCCAAGCACAGCTATCAAGTGTCAGGATGAGAAGTAGCAAATGAAAGGTTTCCTGCTAGTTTAGTTCTTGTTCAGCACATCTTGTAATTGGCAGCTTTGCATACTTCTCCCTAAGTTGTTGCCTGTGGCCAAGGTAGCATTGTGCTTTTAAGAGAGTTTTGAAAGGAGATGCAGCTGCAACATAAAGAACCTTCACAGGCAAGGCTTTTGTTTGTTTCCCAGAGAAAGAACTGAGTGTGCTTCGTAAGGAAAATCGCAAGAATGCTGCCCTTGCTGTGGCCATGGCATTGCTGATTGCTCTTATTTACACCTGCTGGACAATGTGATTGCACTCAAGAATTCTCCCTGCTGACGAAATGACTCTCCTACAAGCTCGTCCTCCTCTCACCACTGTGCCTCCCCAAGGGTGAGGATCAGGATTTCAAAATGCTGTTCTTGTTTATCATCTCCAAGCCTCATTGCAAGGAAGATTTTTCTCTGCAAATTGAGGGGAACAGGAGACAAACCACAAATCACAGCACACTTGCACTTGGAAATCAGGTCAAGCAGAACTCAAGGTGGTGCCATCTTAACCAAAATACAGTCAAGACCATCCAACCTGATGTGGGAAGGCAACATGTTTTCCCTTTTGAAGAGGACTCCTGTGGTTGCAGCTAGGGGCTCTCTGCCCAGCCCTGGTAGAACACACACCACCTTCTTGGCTCCCATGACTCAGCCATAAGCTGAAGAGACACCAAGCTCTTTGAATCAAAGGGTAATCTTTTACATAGTGCAATCTTAAGATTTTATGTTCCTAGAGCTACGCTAAAGATGTTTCCTTCTCCACTCCGACTTACAGGACCAAAGGAATCCCACCTCCACAAAAGCAGATGGGGCACAGGTATTTCTTTTTCTGCAAGCAGGTAGCATCCAACATGAGATCTGAGTGTTTGGGCTTTGAGAAGATCTGCCTACCTCTCCAGTGCAGAGCTTAGTAGCCATTTGGTGCCTTTGAGAATCAGCAATTGCAGAAGAAACTTTACTATTAACTGCCAGGGATGGAACTGCTTTTGTAGGGTTTTAAATAAAATAATTTGACCTTGTAATTTCCTGTTTGTTTTTTTCTTTTTTTTTTTTTCCACCTTGTTTTGTCCTTTTTCTCAGGCAGTGCTTTATTCCCATCTTACCATCTTCCCTGCTGGCATGCATTGCACACAATAAGCCTAGACTGGGCTAGGCACTTACCATCCCTTGTCAGTGAGGTCTCCACAGTGGGTTACTGGTCAGTTGTTGCCTGGAATGTACTTCGAGAAGAAAAGCGGCCTAGCATGCTGCAGAGGAGTGCTGCAGACTGGCCCCTGTAGTCTCCTCTCATTCCAATGCAGGCACATACACTAAGTAGTCCTCAGCATGCTCCAGCTTGCCAGGAAAGCCTTAAAAGGGACTGCCTTTTTGAAAATTTCACTGTGCAAGGCATCTTTCTGTCGCCACACTGATACACACTGCTGGCCAGAATTTGTGGGAAGCAAAGTAAACAAGCACTGCTGTGAACTAAAGGGGCTGTATTGGTAACAGAGACAATGAAAGCAGAAAAGTCAACACAAAGTGATACAAAGCCTAATAACAATACATTGTGCAATTAACATACATAACATTCCCTTCAGCAAGACCTTCCTCATTCTCCCTTCCCAACATAACCCCTTAGCTGGGAAGCAAGGAGAATGGTGGCTCAATCTTGCCTTCTTGAAGGGAGATTTGGAATCTAGGTTCAGTGCATCAAAAATAAAAAGCAAATTAAAACAAGGAGCTGGAGACACTAACTGAATAAACAAAGTATCCATTCATAAAAGCTAGTCTGCAAGCTAACCATGTTTTTTTGTACCCTCAGAGGCCTACACTCACTTTAGTGTCCTTAGTCACCCTTCTGTCTGCCAGCCCAAAGGAGGCAAAGCCCTGAGTGGAGGATAGGACACTCAAAGGAACCTGGCAGAGGGAGCAGCATCCTTTGCTGGCGTTGGAACCACCTCAAGGCAGGCCACAAAACTGCCAGATCTCAATTACTGGTTGGTTTAAAAAGCCAACTGTACACAGGCCTGGACACCACACAGTTGGAGGTACTTTATTGCCCACTGGGAGAGATTTCTCCTCATGGAAGTGCTTGTGCCAAGACAAAGGTACCAGTGATACACTTGTTCTTTCAGGGGAAGGGCCATCATTTCTTTCATACATGTTTTACTGATGCTTGAGAGCAGAGGGGGTCTACAGGTCAGCAAGAATATGCATTAACAGCCTCCATTCAATAGACCTGTGTCTAAGTGAAAATTTCTGTTTTCCTGCACAAGCTTGTTCAAATCATATATATGGGTGTGGAGAAAAACACTATCTAAACAACTGCTATAAATTCTAGAACTATAGCTTTCCTTAAGGCACACTTCAGACAACCCCTAAATCAGTTTCCTCTCTACTGCCAATCTGTTTAAAAACAAGAACAAACACAAAGGAAAAAAAAGGGGCAATTTTTCTGCTTGGTCAAAAACATTCAACTATGTGTTATCTTATGATTTATGTGGAAGACCGGGCAAAGTGCCATGGAAGCCAGAAGTGAAGGTAAAACATGCAACAGAAGCCAACTTTGAGCCTGGCACAGAAGTGCATGAAGTCTGGACACAAATACCATGCTGAGAGTTTGATAGCTCTATGCCGTCACCCCAGATGCAGTTCCAGGGCCAAATGAGATGGGAAGGGTTTCAAAGCCACTTTGACATTTAAAAATGAAAGTCTGGTAACCTTGTTGGGGGGACAGTATTTCTTCTAATTAACCAACATGGTCAAAGTCAAGATCTCTTTTCACTGAAGCCCTAGATCTTCTAATTAAGTCAGACATTCCCATAATTTCTTCCGAAGACTCCAGCCTTCCACTGTCTTCCCTTCCACATCTGCTTTCCTCCCTGAAGGTTTGGGTAATAGTATTGAGTACCAAGAATCAAAGCACCTTGGTCTCAGAAGTACTATGAGGCATGTACACCAACCATGGTACGTGCTCACAAATTAACCCCAGGCTGCTGGCTTGGGATCAGACACTAACCTGGAGAGGGGAAATCCTTGTCACAGTAGCTTCTAGAAGTCTGAGAAAGCCCTGGCACTGAGCATTACAAATCTGTGCCAGGTACTCTATTCATCACCTGCATTGGCATTTTTCCAACAGGATACCATCACGTAAGAATTGCCAGTGGCCAGCTGAGTGCCATGATAAACAGAAGTGTTGGAGACACCAACAAGAATACATAACTTGTGTCCCACAGCTAGCATTCCCCAAAGAGTTAACACCCTCCACTGGGTAGTGTAGGCCTTTGACAAGGCCAAGGAGACAGATAGCTGCCAGGAACAATGCAGGTCTGCTTCAATGTGCAGTTGCCCAGCTCTGTCATCAAAACATCTCTGCTCCTTCCCATACTGCAGAGAAGCACAAGCCTGGAAAGTTCTGGCACACAGAGCTCCACAAACCTTGCTGAATGTTTGAGCAGGAGCAAAGAAAGCTGCCAGCCCCTTGGCCTCATGCATGCAGTAGGGCAGGACAAAAGGGCATTAGGCCTTGGCTCCAGGAGCCACCATGGGTACTCCAGCAGCAGGTGCTACCTGGGCTGTACTCTTATATACACTGCCAAGATAGAGCCTCATCCTGTGCCTTCTGCATACCACCCCCTGGTTCAACCACCTCCAGGAAATCAGCTCTGGAGAAGACCAGGATAGAAGTTGTGGAGCCTCCCCAGTCTCATCAGTCCCTGAAGAATCCAAGCTGGGCTTAGACCCTCCCTGCACCCTCAAGGGAGCAGGGTTAGGGGTAGTGCGCTTGGATGAAAGACAGGACAGTCTCCTTCGATAGCTTCTCTGGATCTTGTCTTTTCTGAGAGTCATGCACTTTGACACCTTCCCCCCACTCCCAGAAGAGGCGGCTGTAATGGCAGATGCTGTGGGCAGAGAGGAAAGAAAGATTAGCTTGGTAGGGGAGGGAAAGGAAAACATTTTCATCCTAGTCAGAAACAGCTACTCTTGCAATGGGAGCCACACAGAGATACTCCAACAGGTACATTAGAAAAGACCAGTGCATTCATTGACCTTACGAACTCCACAGCTCCCAAAGAACAGCAACTGCCAAACCTAAGATTTCCATGGAAACAAACTTCTTAATTCTAGCTTCACTCAAATTCAGTCCAGTATTTGCTGGAAGAAGTCAGGACATTAGCGGAAAAAACCTACCTCCCCTTCCAAGTTTTTCAGAGGATGAAACTGTCATTGCAGGCAATGGAAAGGCCTTAATGAAGAAAGTCTGCCAGGAGCAGCAAGCTCATCACTCACCACAAACCTACTATAATCAGTAATGGCTGTCCTGTGGAGCTTTGTAAACAAACAGCACTTCCCACTGTACAAAAGCAGCTAAGATGATCCCCTCTTTCCCCTCGTGTGAAATAACCAAGCTCAGCTTCGCTGCTGAGAGTTCTGGTCCTACAGCCATCTCCCATTCCATCCATCAAGCACAGCCCTCCCTCACTGCATCAACATAGTTCCAGCCATAATGAAATCAGAGCTGCTAATTACTGCCAACACAGCAGCCTTTAGATTTGTACAATTACTGACACTTAATATTCATTGCTTATTTAGTGCTTCTGTTCTAACATTGCAGTACTAGCACAGTGACAAGAGCACATGTCAATGGCTAATTATAGACATTAGTACTCACTAACCACAACACAAATACAAGACATCCCTTCTGGAGTCCCACACAAGCACTTCCTCTAGCTCCTTGCCATTCCTTCAGGTTCATGCTCATCTATTTCAAGTACAAAGGCAGAACTAACCCCATCCTGACACAGAGGGAAAAGGCATCATATGCCTCTGCTTTTTAAGCCTGTCCTTCTATTTACCCCACTAAGGAAAGCTTCAGGATTCCCGAGAGCACTGCTGTAAGGTAGGTAAGGAGATCGAAAGGGAGAAAATCAGGAGCCCTATTTCATACCAAGCTCTCACTCAGAGGCACAGTCTCAGTTAACAGTGGTAGAGGGCGTCTCTTGAGATTACCTGAGGGCAAGGTGTGCAGAACATCTCTACCCATGAGCCCTGAGGTGTCACAGACTCAGGATTTGCTGTACTTAAGTAATGGCCTTAGCCTAGAACTCAGTAGATACAGATGGGGTTCAGCAGCCACAGTGTTAATGACTGTCCCACAACAAGCCACTCCTTCCTTTCCCAAGGAGCTGCTGCTTTTCTCTCTCTCCCTTTAAAAAAGCTCCTAGCTTCCCACACCTAATTCCAGGCTAAATGAACTGGGATTTGCTTTTAAATAGCAACTTGCAACCAAGCATGTTAAAATACAGAAATGCAGCAAACTACAATTGCTGGGCTCAATTTCTACTTTCCTGTGTGCAGGGGGCTCAGTAACTTCTACTCTGCTGCAGACAGGGGAACAAAGTTGTGAGATATTGCTATTCATAGCCATTAATTGCAAAATGAATGATTCCACATCAGCAATTTCCTGAAAGTCTGAGAAGATGCCAGCTCCTGCAGCACACCCTGCTGGTGACCAAGCTGCACTTGCACTGCAAACGACTGCAAGAATACAACACTCCTGAACTCCCTTCCAAATACCCAGGCATGCACACACAACACACTCAGATTTCCTTCCATAAGCTCAGCTCTGGCTTGTACTCACTGAAAGGGTGCAATAGCTTCAGAAGGGAGGCTGTATGTTGCTACATTGGTCATTTTGTTGAAGAAGAATTTCCTCTTGAAGCTTTTGCTATATGCCATTGTCCAGGGATCTAGGACAAGTTACGGGGATCACAGAGAAAAATAAAGGGGGAAAAAGCACAGTATAAATACACATACAGGGCAAGTAAGGAGGAAGAATCCATAAAAATAATTGTGATCCTTCTATTACTCCTTTTTCCTTTCCTCCCACAAGGTGACCTACTTCCCAACCTGTTCTCTATTCACTAAGAAAAATCCTTTCTCCCTGCTTTAAAAGTTGACAGTCCAAATAGGATATTCCATGTACCATGACTCTGGAAAATAGCTATATGAAAAATTATCCCATTAAAGAATAAAGGAAAGTAATCAGTCATGTATATAAATGGAATTACCCACATAATAGCTAATCAACCCAAACAGAAAAACTGATCATATAAATACCATAACCTTTATCCAATCCAAGCTACCCTCACTATATACAAGCAGTTAATCTCTAGCTATTGGAATACTCCCATTGATTTTCTACCAAGTTACAACAGGAGCAATACTTTTTACTTGGAGAGACAAAGAAAGGTTGAGTATGAGTGAGGACTTTCTCTTCCTACCATTCATAGTCCGTACGATGTAGAGTCCTGTGGGCACAAAGTGCCGGTCATCTCGGCCAGTGTAGGACAGCCGGGGCATTCCCCCTGAGCTCTTGATGACTTTCATCTCTAACCTAAATGTTGAGAGAAGGCAGTGATAGAGATTACCTGTTTTCCCCTTTACTGCCCTCCTGCATACAATGCACCACCTGCACACTGTCTCCAGAGTGTCACAGTGTGAACTGACAGCGCTGCACATGACAGGACCAATCACATCCTGGAGAATTCGGTCTCTTGCCTTCCCACAGAGGGCTAGAGAAGCCAGCCAGATCAGCCTACATCAGGTTGGAAATTGACTTGCAATGAAGAATCTGTGATGATCTACCATAATTAATCCAAATGGGGTTCCCACTTCAGGCATGAACTCTTTATCTTTCAAGCCAGGGAGAACCCACTGATGCTGCTGCACACAAACTCAAGCACTGGTGCTACTCCAACTTTTTTTAAAATGCACTGGTCATATCTACAGCATTAGAACGCAGCAGAATGATGCTCCGAGTCAGCAACATCTCAGAAACAGCAGCCACCAGCTGAATGAGCTCTAACTGCTCTTTCTCCAGGACTCCCCTAGTACAGATCAGCACATCCCTTCCATTCCTGAGCACCAGTGGCTGAGTCCTTACATTTCAATTCCACCAATCGCTTACCTCACAAAAATCTTCTCCATCTCCTCCAATCTGTATACTTCCTTCACTCTGGGAGAAGAGGAAAACATAATTTAAAAAAAATTAACTGGCCTTTTTTTTTCTTCCAGCTACAAGGAGCAGCCAAATGGTTGATTTTGTACAGCAAGAGGTAGTCGGGCACTAATGAGGTTCACTCTTCTCCTCTATCTTATGTTTCAGTGCCTAATTTTTCCTGGCTTGAGAAAACCTGGCACCTGCATGTTGGGTTGCTGTAAGTAGCATAGGAGCACCCTTGCTCCCAAGGGAGCTGTGCATTTTTGCCCCAGGTTGAGTATACAGAAGAGTAAGAACAGTGAAAGTCAGGTGCTTTTGTTTTCCCATCAGATAAATTTACCAAGGTCAGTCCCAGGCAGGTTCTAGCCTCAGCATGGCGGCCTCAAAGTAAAATTAAACCACCTGATCTTCAGTTATTATCCTCTGGGGTGTCACAAACTCATTAGTTACCCTGAGATAAAAACAGTTTTGTTTTCATTTTTTGTTTGTTTGTTTTTAAATCAGTAAAGCTGGTTTTGAGTAATCGGTCCATCATTACATCAAACCAGTTTTGTTGTTCTGAGACACAGAAAATCATTGAGTTTCAAAAGCACTGCCTCTGATTGGACACCTCAATCACCATTTCCCACATACTGCGACAAGCCTCAGGCTTTGAAGAGCACAATTGGAACACCTTTCCACAAGGACCTCTCTACAATCCATTTTCACAGCTCTCCTTCTCATTTCACCTTCAGCCCTGCTCAAAACTGAGTTCCTCCAATTACTATAACTGTCTGCTTGTCTTGAGTCTGAGATCCCACTCAATATCATTCATTAAGCTACCAAAGAGAACACACTCTTTCCCTTCCTCCAGATTCTTTCATAATATTGCTGCACTTCTTGCTTCTGCAGAAGCTGTTTTGTCCATAATAGCTATCTATCTGATGCCCAGCAGAGTGATAGTCTTATGCTCTACTGCAGCAAAATTAATGAAATGGAAGGTCAGGAGACAATAAAAGCTGAATCCCTTTGTCAGGAGCTTTCTTGGCATTGTAACTAAAGCCTTGTCCTCAAACACTGGTCAGTATTTCATCTACTAATAGTCAGCACTGCTGTAGTGCTGCTGACCACCCTTCAGGGCAGATGAGGACAGAATTCTTTACAGTTAATTTAACTGGGTGGTACTAATAGTGGTACTATTGCACATATCCGAAATCAGCCAATCTACCTATGAGGAAAATGTCTGACATGTGAAAGGAGGGCACAGCTTCTCCACCAACAATATTTACCTTAGATATTTAAAGAGCTTTTATCCTCCTTCCAAAGAATGCAACAGAACAATGAATTTCAACCTGAAATTTAATTCCCCTTCAGCTCCTTATCTTCATCCTCCAACACACTGACACCAAAGCATGCCAGGCCGAGGGAAGGAGTTGTCACTCACCGGATGGGGTTCATATCTGGCCGGCTAGGTTTAGAAACAGCTTTAACAAACTTCTCCGCCAGCCGAATCCTGAATGAAAACGGAAAGAAAACCCAGAATTTAACGAGATTTTTGGCACAGTAGGTAGGTAACAGTTTCAGCAGAAAAACTGATTAGATACTTCAATACATGCAGACTGACTCCACTGCTAGACAAATAGGTCTGAGCAAGACGTTTTCATCCCACTCTCTCAATTCAGTGCCCAGTGATATTGGCTATTATCCATTAGGAGTGAGTCTCCATAGCTTACTCTACAGGCCCACACACTGTTGAATGCATGAATACATCAGGATAGTAGGACTAGCAGAGACATCACATCCCTGAGGAAGGAAACAGAGGGGCTCATTCTTTCTCCCTCAGGCACTTATCAGCTATACTCATAATGCTCAGTTTACCCAGCTCTGCCTGGCTCACCCCAGACTAAGGAAGGATCTAGACCTGCCCTCATACTCAGAAAAGATACAGTTGGAAAAGGCTATACTCACTTCACTTCAGAGCAGCTTCATTCACAGCTCATTTTTATAGCAGTGTTTCAGCTGAATGTACTTGTCTCCCTGTACTCAGCATTCTGCTTTTTGGGTGAACACTGTTTCCCAGTCGCTCCTACTCACGGTACAAGAGAAAAGTTTCTCCAGATCCTACATACCTTTGGTTGAAATGCTGCATTCGAACATCATTGCCATTCAGCACCAAGACATCAAGGATGTGGATGGCACTGATTTTTCGCTGGGCTTTCCCCTAAGGAGGGCAATACAGAGATTTACTGTTCAAGACTGTTGATATTTCAGCCTTGACTTATAGCTCATTTTTTGACAGGACACTGCTTTCTTCTAGCAAGAAAGCACCTTTTCAGATATTAGAAGCATACAAATTCCCTGCTGCCTATTATACACTAACATGCCATCTTCCAAGAACAGGTGTATGTCAAATACCCAGTTCTGTCTTAAGGGAGAGAGAGAGAGCAGGAGGGTTACAGCTGCCATCACCCACTCTCTGTGCCTTATCAGGTACCACAGCAAAAAGCCCAGTGTACTACAGCATCCTCATCTGAGACAGGCAAACTCCAAGTTTTCACCTTACGCTGGGAATACGCCAGGAGAATCTCTTCCTCACCGCCTGCAACCACTATTGTGCAGTTGTGTACCCAAAGAGCCACAGACACACAGTCATGTTGGCAATGTCATCAGCAACATGTCAGGTCAAAAGTGTTTTCAAAACAATTTTAAAAGCTCCTATCTCTAGCACTAGACAGAAAGGAGAAACTTAATCTAAAATAGTTGCTCTAAAGATCACATACCAAAAAAACTTTGGACCTGGCACAGATGGAACACTTATTCTGCAATATCTTACAGAAAACAGGCAAAACTGCTCTTTGTATTTTCAGCCACTTCATAAGTGCCAGAGTAGGCTCCTACCTCTCCTTTCAGCTCATGAACAATCTCCACAGAGAGAAGAGTATCTCGTGGCAGCTCAGTTTTCAAATCCAGCTTTGTCCAGCGATCTGACTGGCGACCACCCCAGGTGTAGATCTGCGATTTCTGTGTGTAGAAGGCAGAGTCAGATTCAGCCAAAGCTTTGTGAGAGCAGGGGTGGAGGAGAGACATCTGACTGCAGAGCAGCCCTCAGAGTATCTTTTTGTCCTAGACTGTCACAGGCAGTTTCTTTGTCAGAAGTTTTAAGGAAGAACCTTAATCTCTACAAAGGAACAAAAGTAACAAAAGGAACAAAAACACCTAATCTGCCAGTGACTTTTCATACCTGCACAAAGAACCAGAAATAGAACACCTTTAAAAGGACAGTGAAGATAATTAGAGACACTAATCTCTGTGGAGGCTGAAATTACAAAAACAGATTAATTAGTGTGAAAAGCAGTGACATCAGAAGTAAGAAACATAAAATAACTAGTGGTCTCAGGGACTGCTGATGGGGATCCTTTTAGGCATCTGAGGACAGGAAAGGATGGGATGAAACTGCAAGACAGAACAGTAGCACTGAAATGAACCAGCAAAACTCCCAGACCATTCTTAGCACTTACCCCCAACCCCAAGAGGAACTTCTGCTCACTTCCAGACACCATACACCGGTAATCTAACACTTGGCGAATTTTCTCCAGTGTGCTAGAATTCAGAGGAGTGGGTTTGTAACTGAAGGTATCAATGTCTGTGCCCTAAAGAGCAACATATGGAAAAGGCAAATTAGACACAATACATCAAAAGGTACGTAAACACAACTTCTACACGAAACAATAACCTAGGACTAGCTTCTTCATTTCTTAATTCCAATGGGAAAAAAGTTAGATTTGTATGAAAGGACTCAGAACAAGCTTATGGGCAAGGTCTCACCTGGATCAGCTCAAAAAACTTGGATTTGGGATCTGAAGATGAAGGAGCAACACGAGCCTGATCAGGAATCTGAAAACAAATCCAAGCAATTGATTGTAAGTGTTATTCTCTGGCGCAATCATAGGAAAGTTTCTGGTATCAATACATGACAGAACATCCCACCCCCCAAAACTTCTGCTCTTGGGATTCCAGTTGAAGAAGAGATGTCATAGCAAACATAAGTTCTCACATGTTTTGCAAATGTAATGTAGGCATACCACATCTCGCAACTTCAGAAAGATTTAGTCTAAATGTTTGATTTCATGCATGTTTTGATAAATACTCTTTAATCAAAGACACAATTAGCCTGTTAAACTGACTGCCGTATCTATGACTCCACTGCAGTCAAAAGCTCAGGAAACAGAAACTACAGTCTCATAAAACAAGACCTTCTGGAGAGCTCTGCTGCTTGGGATCGAGGTGCTGAGTTCACTCTGTGTACAACAAAATATTTTCAACTGCAAAGAAGCCTCCTCGTTTAAGCCACACACAATAGATCAGAGACCTACTGTTTGATTACATGAATAGCTTGAAATGGTCTCCGACTTTCCCACATGACAATGTATTAAAACCTCTGGCTAAAAAGTCCTATCTGTACTGCAGCTCCACTCTTGTTTCACCACAGTAAGGACACTTGCACAACCTCCCTGCTTGACATCTTACTTACACCCCACAGCTGGAGACACTCCTTTCGGATTTCAGCCTGCCGTGGCTCAATCAGTGTCCTAAAGAAAGACAGCAGAACTGTTAAGATGGTGAAACCTCACTGATCTTGCAGCATTATATATCCCAGCCCCATAGAATTTGGATCTTTCAGCCTCTGGCTTAGGAATGACAAGCATGCACTGCTCCACAGCAGGTTATACAAAACAGAATGCTGCTTTCCCTCCCCACTCTCCACCCATTTTCAGTCCCTGCGTTTAGCTTTGTTTCGTGGCCTGTGCTACCAATTATAAGCCACCACTCTGTTCCATGAAAGTACCACTGGGTATAAATACTTTCAAAAAGTTATGTATTAGTATGAACTTATGCTAATCTCCAAGACCTAGTACAGAGCCCTACTTAAGAATAGCAGTGAAAACCTGCTGAAGGCCACACAAAAAACAGTGTCGACATTAGGATTAATGCTTAGATAATTCCTAATTACCAAACTCACTCAATTTGCTACCATATATTACCTCTGAATAACATCTGAACAGAAAAGTCATGGCACGGAAACACTGCAACGGCTTTAGCTTTATGAAAGAAATTAACTTTATAAACTTTAGGTAATTCTAGGTATGTAATTTAGATGCTTTGAAGTGCCCCCGGAAAAGGAACAGCTATGAATCACACTCAGCTTACTGTTGAACTGAACATATCACCTGGGAGTTACTTTTCTGCTTACATTCCTGCTAAGAAGCAAGCTCACTTATGGTAACTGGAAATCATACAATGCATGGATGCCTTTTCAATAAGGGTAACAACAGACC
>WEIV01018608.1:159742-172405 GCA_013390005.1 Calyptomena viridis
TCTTCACAACACAAATCTCATGTCAGTCTACTTCCTTCCCATCATTAGAACAGAGCCTGCACACATCTCACTAGACTTTACAGAATAACAGACAGAAAGGGATCAAGAAAAAGCATGAAAATTGTTGGGCTATTACTTTCTCCAGTTATCTCCTTCTCTCCATAAGAACATCAGTTCGCAGAGAGTTCTGAAGATCCATTACAACAACGTGTTTATCAGCCTTACTGCTCTTGNAGCAGGAATACTAGCAATCCTTGAATTTCCCTTCCTGTTCCTAGAGGCTAAGTAGATAGAGGGCTCAAACATGTCAGCAAGCTTAACGAGTTACCATCCATGAGGCAAGATGCAGCAATTGTCTGTGCACACCTGTTTAGTCTCCCTCAAAGCAAGGTAAAACAGCTTAAACCTCCTTGGATTAAGCAGCTCATATAGTCACAGTGATTCAGATACAGCATCTGTTTTATCTTTACTAAGAGCCCACAATCAATTACCAAAGCACAGCTAGGAAGGCCTAATATAGAAGCATATTGACAGTGAGGCAAACAAGGTTTCTATCTCTGGCTGTGCAAATAGATCTTTGGGCAAATCAGGAGGCTGGAGCACCTTCACTATGAGGACAGGCTGAGGGTGCCAAGGCTGTTTAGCCTAGGGAAGAGAAGGCTCTAGGGAGTTTTTAAAGCACCCTCCAATATCAAAGAGGGCTACAGGAAAGATAAGGAGGGACTGCTTATCAGGGAGTGTAGTAATAGAACCAGGGGTAATGGATTTAAATAGAAAGAGCAGGTCTAGATTAGGTATTAGTAATAAGTTCTTTACTGTGAGGGTGGCGAGGCACTGGAACAGGTTACCCAGAGAAGCTGTGGATGCCTACTCTCTGTTCAAAACCAGATAGGATGGGGCTTTGAGCAATCTGGTTTAGTTGAAGGTGTCCCTGTTCATGGCAGTGGGGTTGGAGCTAGATGACTTTTAAGGTTCCTTCCAACCCCAATGATTCTATGATAAGTCATCTCACCCATTGTTTTTCAGGCTGAGATCACTGATGTGGAAAAAATATTGTCAAGCAATCTTAAAGCACTTTACAGTGTTCGGATAAACAAAGTACTCAAATGTCAACTATTTCAATGAACACACATTCCCAAGGCAGGCTGGAAATATGTATGCAGAAATATGACTTGATATGCAAGCTCACCATTTTCAAACCCTTTGTCTCATGGCAGCCCCCTTCTACCTTGCAAACTGGTTGTCCAGGATCCTCCTAGACCCCCATGCTAGTAGCAACACCAGCTGGGCTACTAACATCGGCTGCAGCATAAGCAAAAACATCAGGTGACACTCATGCATGTACTACATACCATAATAAGGTTCAAAGAGTTCACTGGAAGCAGAATAGAAGTCCTCCAGTTTAAAGTCATTTGGTCCTTTCAAGGTCATGCCAAATCCTTTTGCATGCCACTTCCGCCTCCACAGGACGTATTCAGAGAAGCCTCCAGGACCAGCACACACATCAGCAAAGTACAGCAGCTCTGCATCATAGTCCTTTATCAAAGGCACCTGCAAAAGGAAAACGAGGAAATTCTACTTGCCCGTAACAGCTCCCATCAGTCAAACCAGATACACCATAAACTGCACTACTCAGAGAAGTCTTTCAAGCACCTGTTTTCCCAGCTAGCACAATCTTCTACATTCTCTGAGAAAGGACTGCTGTTTGAAAGTCAGAGGCACTCACCCCATGGTAGTCCTTAGGGTTTGTAAACATGTAGTCAAAGACATGGTCCATATTTGCCATCTTCATTGCAGCCCTGTGAACACATAAATAGGGCCCTATTAAGTTTCGTCATTGGCTCCCACAGCTGAAAGTGGACATAAATGGGCCAGGAAAGGGACTGCACTACCAGACATCCTACAAACCTGTTCAGAAAGAAAGCTCCACGGATCATCTCATAGGGGTTAGATCTTGTTCGGGCTCGACGCATTTCTTCTCCATCTAGCTCATCAAATACACTCTGCACAAACAGAAATAAAGTTCAGCTGGACCTGGCACAGGCTGGAGGGATAGGAAGGTATGAGTATTTCCTGTCCTCATGCTTCTCTCTCCTTAGACAGCAAACTCCACGGGGGGTTTGGTTCACCAATAAAAAATGGTTTTCCATCGCATAACAATATTTGCTCTTCTTCTAAGCCACCTCAGCTCTTAAGCAAATTTAGTGACACTGATAGCTCCAGAGCCTGATAATGTGGTGAGAAATCTCAAAAGCAGTCCCAGTGTAAGGTATTTCTTTCCCACATATACACACACTCACACTCTACTACAATTTACATGGGCATGATAAAATCTAGGAGGGAAGATAGAACACACAGGAAAAGAAGGGGAACTTCTTGTTCAAGCCTTCAGCTTTTTGGTTGGACTAAGAAAGGAATACTGTTTTCAATGATCTGTCTCTCTGCTGATTTTGGCTAGAGTAGAGTTAATTTCCTTCAGAGTAGCTAGTATGGAGATAAATTTTGGATTTGTGACGGAAAGGGTGTTGACAATAGAGATGTTTTTGTTATTGTTGAGCAGTGTTTGAACAGCATCAAGGCCTTTTCTGCTTCTCCTACCACCCCATCAGCGAGCAGGCTGGGCATGCATTCTTGTGGAGTCTAGAGGAGACACAGACAGAACTGCAGATACCAACTGTCCAAACAGATAATCCATACCCTGTGGCATTATGCTCAGTATATAAAGCAGGGGGAAGAAGGAAGAAGTGGAGTTATGACTTTCGTCTTCCTAAGTAACCATTACATATGATGGGGTCCTACTGTCCTGGAGATGGCTGAACACCTGCCTGCCAGAGGGAAGTAGTGAATTAATTCCTTGTTTTGCATGGCTTTCGTTTTACTTACTAAACTGTCTTATCTTAACCCTCAACTTTTTCTTCACTTTTACCCTTCTGATTTGCTCCCTGATCCTGCCAGTGGGGGAGTAAGTTAGAGCAGCTGCATGGGGCTGAGCTGCTAGCTGGAGTTAAACTAAGACAATCTCTTAGTAGGCTGAGGTCCAAAACAAGTTGCTGAACAGACAGTAAAAACTAGGATGCTAGGTCATCCCAGTGACATGGAGATGAAAGGTAACATTCTGAGCACTTGTCAATCACCAAAATTAACTACTTAATCCTCTTCAATTATTTAACTTCACTTACTTCCCCAAAACTTCAGTTCCTCTCTAAAAAGAGGACCCACCTTGCACTGCAGGACATTACGTAAAAGCTCTTCATTACAGAACTCTGTTTCATCTTCAATCACCATCTTCCTCTGGAGCAAGACAAGAACGCAGGTAGCAATTAGCAAACATGATATCCAGTAGTTCAGAAGGCAGCATGTATCAGGAATGGATGAAGGCTGCCAACAACATACTAGGCTGTATTAGCAAAAGCGTGGCAATCAGGCTGAGGGATTATTCTCCCCTCTTAGGCATCTTAAGGCCACATGTGGAATACTGCATCCAGTTCAGCACTCCCTAGAACATGACAGACATACTGAAGCAAAACCAGCAAAAGGGCCATCAAGATGACAAGGATACAGAAGCACTTGGTGTACAAGAAGAGACTGAGAGAACAGTATGTTCAGAATGGAAAAAGGAAGATCCTATTGCTGTACTTAACAGCAGGACAAATGCCTAATGGCAAGAAACAGAAAAGATTGACCTAGACTCCTAGAGATGTACAGCAATGAGACAAGAAACAATGGACAAGAGCCATGCAAAAAATGCAAATTAGCCATATGGAAATTTTCTTTTGTCAACTGGATTATCAAACACAGAAACAGATGCCCAAACAGCTTGTGAAATTTCCATTCTTGGAGATACCCAAAACTCAACCAAACAAGGCCTTGAGCAACCTGATCTACTTGGATCTGCTTTAAGCAGGAAGCTGCACTAGCAATCTCAAGAGGCTGCTCCCAGACTAGGCTATTCTACAACTAATTGACATGGCAATTGTTTCAGGCTGAGTAGTCCTGCTTTGTCTTAGGCTGGTAAGTACCAAGATCTGAACAAATTACCTTCCCCACAGTCATCCACTCCTTCAGCTCCTGGGCATCTGGGATCTCCGTGGTACACTCGGGGCACCAGTCCACCTTCTCATAGGCACTAGGCTGCAACCACAAGTTGTGAGAAGAGCCAAAGACATCATTACAAGCAAAATATAAAAACTAATTACTCCCCAAAAGTTTGCCTCCCAATCTTAGCATAAAGGGTTATGCCATGACTTTAGGGCCAATCATAGAATTTTTCCTCCTAAATGAAAACATGTCTTACTTATTTTTAAAATTAGAAAAAAAACCTAAACACCGCCATCACAAAAAAAACCCCTCACCACTTGCCCCTGATTAGTCTGATCATCATGACAAAGCAAAAGTCTAATACTCTCAAAGTATAGTTGAGAGACACTGCAAAAGAGAGAGTTGCCAAAAAAACCCCACACTTGCTTTACACATTCTTTCTCCCAGTTCTTGCTGAACACAGCAACATAAATGGGATTCAAAACAGAAAGTACTTACCTCTGGCTCATCCTGCCAATCAATATTGAGCTCCCCATCAAATCCTTTGAGGGTCAGCCCAAAGCCTCTCCTTCCCTTCTGATTGGAGGCCTCAACAATATCCTTCCGGCCTTGGCCATATTTTCCCAGACCTTCTCCTTCCCGGAAGCCCATCTTGGCCTACAAAGAAAGTAAAGGGAACACACTGAAGCAAATGGACTTGAGTTTATGTACTACTACTCATGTCACACACAGGAAATGGCACATTACCCTGAAGTGACTTGAAGGCACTGAGCATTTTTAATCTCAGTCATGGCTTTTAGGAATTAATAGTAGGTTCACTGAGGCAGGACACGAAAAAATTAGATTTGAAGAATGATGTTTGAGACAATGGCAAGTTACAAAAGGTTCAGTAATGCAGGAACAGCCTGCTCAGAAGTAGTAGTAAGGAGCCTGGAGCCATTCAGTGTTCAGTAAGCACGGAAGGCTTATAAAAAAAGATGTTGGTGCAGAAAAAAAATCATGTTGTGATGATATTCTTTG
Source organism: Calyptomena viridis (assembly GCA_013390005.1). Taxonomy (NCBI): domain Eukaryota; kingdom Metazoa; phylum Chordata; class Aves; order Passeriformes; family Eurylaimidae; genus Calyptomena; species Calyptomena viridis. The sequence goes on from WEIV01018608.1 coordinate 164,801, forward strand.
TTGTTAACAAGGACTCACATGCATTTCAAGCATCAGCTAAAACTTCACCTAAAGCTCAGAGGAGGAATGCAAGACATTGCTCCCAAAATACATACCCATCTCTTAGGTTAAAAGAACTATGTTCATTAACTGCTAGTTTTTCAGGCTTTTCTCTTAGTAAATTTTAGCAACAAGAGAACAATAACAAAAAGCAGGGATGCAGTCAATTTCACATCCTCCAGTATGCATCTACAAGACAGTAAGTAAATAGAAGATTTAATGGCTGTTTCACTTTGAATGTTATCCATATACCTCTTCCGGTGAAAAGCAACTAAAACAGTGTTTATTATCAATCTCTATGAGAAAAAAACAAGAACATCTGGCAGGTTTTATACAAAGGTACATGGTGTTTTCTGATTGCTTTTGCCATGTATCTCCGAATTAGACCTTGAATTACGTACATGAAATGTCACAGCCACCGAAGCTGTTACAGATCAGTTTTCCAAAGACAGAATTTTGACAATCCAGTCATTAAGGACCATTTTACTTACCTAATGCTGCCAAATCATTCAACCAGACTCAATATCACTCGTATCAATATCAATCGTTACATTCAAATTTATGAGGCCTTACAAAGAAAAGCCTCCCAGATTTAGTAGTAACACCTCCTGTATTGTGGTGACTGAAAGCACACTTCTTAACTGGCTCAGGAGAAAACCCTTCAAAGACAGACAGTCTTGCTCTAGCATCAGCAAACTACCATGGGACAGAGACAGTCAAATATTTTCTTACAACTTTTTCAAAGCACTTTCTTCCCCAGGCTAACACTGTGCAATCAAGGGGTGGCCAATCACTTTCAGTGTTTAGTTGTCACAGTCACTATCCTACAAAACGCCCTGAGAAATTTTGAGAAATTTCTGCCTTTATGAGAAATTTCCAGCCCTACATAAAGCAGAGTGGTATGATTGAAACAAAAAAGAAGTATCGTAATAATTAAGTTAATAATTCCACAAGAGTCTACCAGCCAGCCTTCAAGACCAAACAAATTAATGTCAGCCACAGAATTTTCTAGGGGCTCTCTTATATGGCATTTGTTAACTCAAGCATTGCAAAATAACACACGGCAGGACTTTCTTTCCTGATGCAGGGATCCTTCCTTTCTCATTCACCTCCCTGCTCCTTGAGTAGGAAGGACTTAAACATGAATCCACTTTCTTTTTTAACAGATGCCCTTAAACCAAGCTCTCTCAGCCTCCCCCAATTGCTGCTAGTAGATGACTCAAAGATGCAAGGAACCCTGCTAAGAAGAGGATCAGAATCAAAATATTTCAAAACAAATTGGTCTTTTCACTTTGCTCTCATCAGCTCTTAATAGTTTGGCACAAAATTATTTTGACCTACCATGAGCTTTTGGGAGACACTGTTATACATCGAGTAGCGAGATGAAGTGCCCTCCACAAGAGAGTCTTGTTTGAACTCATTGCTGAAGACAGGTCTTTTTTCATCACTCTCACTGTCAGACCCACTGCTGCTACTGGAAGACTCTGAAAACAAAGTGAGAAAAGTGAAAATTAAAATTAAATGGAAGAAAGACATCTCAGTAACCACATCAGAATACAGTGTGACTCATCACATCCTCTCAACACATACTCGGAGGACACTTCAGTATCTCAAATGTGCTATGGGAAGCACACAGGTGTAACACAAAACACCCTGTGGAGCCAACACCTGGTTATCCACCCCTTTGTCTCAGAGACAAACGCAGCCTCTGTGGGGCACAGAATCCAGTGGCTCAAAGGGCTGGGCAAACCTCACCTCAGCAGCACAGCACAACCATGATAGTACTGTGGTGTGCCTAACTTTGCAATGATCCTGAAGAACTGAGAAGGTCCACAGGGATTCTCTCCCGAGAATAAGGACAATTACACCTTGATGAAACATACTGAATTTTCCTCTACATCCTACCTAACTACATGTGTAAACACATCCCTAACTTAACCAAAAATCCACACCAAGTACACAGGCATCTACCAAATGGCCAACACTGCAGAAAGAAGAGAAAGTTAAACTTACTGAACTTAAGCTTGACCCCTACTATCCACTTCAGTCGCAAGGATCTACAAGTTCACTACAGCAAGCGAGAAAGTTTCTCACCTCTAGAGTTTAATATATACAAACTCAAGTGAAAGATAAGGTCAGAAGACACCGATCTTTGTAAAATTCCCTGACAGAGACAAAGGTTTGAGGAAGAACTTCACAGAATCATAGAATGTTAACGGGTTGGAAGGAACTTTAAAGATCATTTAGTCCCACACCCCACTGCTTCAGCCAAGGACACAACTTAATCAAGTTGATGATTCAATCAAGGTAATAAGTACCACCACACACTCAAAATAACTTTTTGTCACCTGAAACTGATGCATCAGAGCTTTTATGGACACCAAACAATGAGGTTCTGTCTACGTCCATTTTCACCTTTGGGTCTAGTTGGGAAGAACCTAGGCCTTTATAAACTGTATAGTCCTCACTGCTGCTCTACAGCTGCGGGATGCCCAAAACTTATTCGCTCTGAGCTGGATGTAACTGGATCTGGGCACAAATTGTGATAGTGCCGTCATTCTCTCAGCCTGCTCTGCACCAGATGGGTGGCAAGGAAGGCCCTAAAACCCAATAAATCCTCCTCCTGTGATAGTATCACTACAAGGATGAAGCAATGGCACAAGTTTCCTTCCTAAAATTTGCCCAACACCTCATCAGTCATACTGCAGCTAATGCTGCGGGGCAGACCATACAGACCACAGGAGCAGCAATCCACAGCAAGCACAGCCACACTCTGCATTGGACCTCTGCCTCTTCAATCCCCCTGGGTTCACCAACTGCTAAAAATCATGCTGTGCTACTTTGTACAACTAGGAGAAGTTGAACTAAAGAGTTGCCCTGAGATAACCAGAAAATTGTTACCAATTGATCTTTTTCTGTGTATCACTTAAAAAGGAATTACTTTGCTCCACAGATGTGTTAAAAAAACCAAAAGACGCTATACCTAAAAAGAAGGACAAATGTAAGAAATTCAATCCAATTTAAGAAAAAAACAAACTACTTCTCACTCAACTCACAGATCTCTCTATTTTCCTGTTCTGGAAAATTGAGCATCAATGAAGTAACAGGACACAACCGAAAAATTAGCAAAAAAAAAGTCTTTACAAAAAAGTGAATTGAAAATTAATGACACCATAGTGAAATACACGACTATAGTTAAAAGCCTTTCAATGTGTCCTCAGTGCTTGCTGCTGAACTATCTGTTTCTAAGATTCAGGACTTGTGTCCCCATATAACTACTACACCAGAGTTTTACAGTATCAAGGTTTGAGGCTTCCAGCTCTAGGCAAGAAAGGCTATGATTCAACACTCTATACACATTTTCATTTTCAAATATCTGTCACACATGCTACATTGCTCTTTCCTTCACAAAGTTCTTGGCTGAGAACAGACTCACAAAGGACTTTTGCTGTAGGGTCAGTTACAGCATTCTGATTCTTCAACATACAGTTTCAATTATCTTTACTACCTGCCTGTTATGATTTGACTCCGGCTAAATGCTGAGGGCCCACACACAGATCCAAAATTTCTCAGAGAAGGAAAAACCTCGACTTTTGTGATAAGGATTACAAGCAACTGTTTATTAAATACTTCACACAAGCAAAACAGGATCTAACTTAGAATATTAAGTGTTCACTACTACTACTACTAAAAAAATCAGAGCTTAAAGAGTTTAAGAGTGAGAAGTTTGACAGATGTTACAGACACCTTTCTCCCCCCACCCCTCCCTTTAAGGTCTTTCTCCTTCCCCCAGAAGCTCGGAAAGACAGGAGTGGTGGGGTTACAGTCAGATGTTGGCTCTGCTGCTGCTCAGAAGAGAGAGAGAGTCGCACCCCAGCTTTCCTCGTGGGGTCTCTTTCCATGGAATTTGTGGATTATACTGAAACAGCTTTTCAGGTATTGTTGTCACGTAAGTCACTTTACCATAGTGCAGTCATTCAGGTGCTACTTGGCTGCTTCAGTGTAGGTTCTTACGGGCCACCAGTCCTCCCAAGAAATGCTGCTCTGCTGCTCCAGTGTGAGTCTCTTCTTCCCATGGCCTACAGGACTCTATCAGGCCTCCAGACATGGACATCAAATGTCCCACAGGATCACAGCCTCTCTTTTCCAGCACTTACCTGTTCCTGCGTGGAGCCTCCCAGTCTTTCCATGGGTTGCAGGCGAATCTTCGCTCCTATGATCCCCCACAGGTTGCTGGGGCCCTGTTTCAGTGTTTAAGGCATCTTCTTTTTCTTCTCTCTCCGACCTTGGTGTTAATCAAACTTCTCACTCTCCTCTCTCTTAAGTGGCCATGATGTTCTGCGCAGCTTTTTTTTTCTCCTCTCCTCTCCTTCTTAAATATGTTATCACAGAGGTGTAGTTGCCTGACCTTGGCTAGCTTAGAGCAGAGAGAATTCCAGCAGCTTCTTAAAGAAGCCTCCCTCATAGCCTCCCCCAGCTAATAAAAAACTCTGCTACTTAAAACCACAACACTGCCTCTGAGCTGTGTCTTATTTTCCAGAGATTCATAACGTGCCCTAAACACAATACCCACTATGGGTCTCAAGGAAGTCCCTTCACAACTCTTCTTGTTTTTAAGATTTGGTAGACCATGCTCAGCTGAGATCAGATCACAAATCAGTTCTTCTCCCTGAACTCTCTTCTTTCACCAAGAAACCACAATGGGCAGAATGTAACAGGCTAATAAACAATTAACACTATCCAAAATGTTGTTCTTGAACTGTACAAACTTGTTTGTTTTTTAAACACTATTCTGACCCATTTATGAACTCAATAATCAAAATGGGGAAAAAAATGAAAAAAAAAATACTGGTTTTCAATGGTTTAGCTCAGCCGGGAGTGCACAGAGCACTCCCTACCCCAGCTTTCACAACCTGTACCTGTGACCTCACTCACCTCGGCCCTTGCCAGACAGGTACACACAACATCCTGCAACTACAGCTACTCCCAGACTGACCAACTCATCTTCCATAGACATCCCCTTCCATTCTCACAAAAGGAAGTCTTCTTTATGTGTTCAGGTCCTTTCTCACTAACACTTCAAAAGACCACTGGGAATCCCAAGACTCAGAAGTAGCAGACATGACCATGAGGCAACTTGAAGTACCATCCTGGGAGAGTTTAAAGCATCACATAACAGCAAAACCAATTGTGTAGGGCACTTGCCTCATTCTTGATACACCCCAAGCTCCAAGTGAGAAAGCACACTCCAAGAAAAAGTAGACAGTGAAACATTTTCTTTCTGAAACAAAACACCTGTGAGCTCTCAACTCCCCTCTCCCCCCAAAAATCACACAGAGCCAGCAAGAGATGGTGTTACAATATAGGAGCCCAAATCGACCCACCCCTCTGTATTTATCTCAGTTTCTCCCATCTGCAAAAATGTGGTAAGATTAAAACATAAAAAGATTTCTGATTTCCAAATCAGAAATAGCTGCTGAGACTGACAAGATCAGTGCTGCTCATATATTACAAGAGCCTTTACAGTTTTGGCTGATGCACACGTCATTTACCTCAAATTCAATTTTCTGTGTCTGAATTCATACAATTCTCAGATCAAAATGTTTACATGATATTTTTAAAAAGCTTAAGAAAATGCACACCAATTCAAGGCTGTGAAAAGAAATAATGTCATTTTTTTCTAAAGAGTATGCTCTTGACATTCAGGCTGTTAATTAGGATTTAGGAGATGTAAATTCAATTCCTAGTTATGAATCAGATTCCCTGCAGCAGCATATACCACCAGATCGCCAAACTTACCTTGAGTAGTATGATTACTAAATTGATTTTCATCATCAGAAGTAGAACTGAGAGTTAATCCCAAGTCTTCCATCCTCTTCTTCTGCTTATTTTGGGGGCCGCTAAATTCGGGTTCTGTCCTTCTCTTCATTTTTTACTGAAATGCTGAAAGAAGATGATCACAATTGGCAAACATTAAGCAAATTAACTTTCTGTAAGGCACAGCAGCATGGTGGCATAGATCATTTTATGGACCTTTCAGTGTTATGCTTCTCAACTTAGATTTCTTTAGATAACTTAAATATATCACAGTTGATTAGTACTACTACTGAATCAAAGATTTATTCAACCACACCAAAAAAATAAGATCAATCTAATGGAGAACATGCAAAGTAGAACCAATTTCTCACAAGAGACTCTGAACAACTCTGGCCTCACCTCTGCAAATGTTAATTAATAAAAGAGCTTTCCTACATGATTAGTATAACAGAACTTTATTAAATATGTGTGTTCAAATTGCAGGAAGGGGGGGAGGTTTCACCAGGACTCACTAGCAAGACACAAGTTTCTGGATGTTGTTGATAAACTATACATAAATCCAGAGCAAATACTAATGCTTAAGATGGAGTTAATAGAAGTACAGCTGGGAAGGCCTGCAGAGGACAAGGAACAGGAAAGCAAGTGAAAATTAAAAGTCAGAAATGCTTATCACATCAGCTAAAACAAAAAAAAAAAAAGGTAATTAAACCCCTCTTGGTGTTTATCATTCTACATAGGAACACTGGGTTAGAAAAGGTGCCTCAGGTAATCAATTCAAATCCTCTGTTATCTAACTTATTTCCACAAACACATAGAGAGCAGCTTAAGGCCAAATTTTTTACTCAGCCCCACAATTCTGACTGCAAAATGATCCCACAACCTCACTACACTATGGCCAGGAAGCCTTTTCCCTTCTACCAGAAGTTCTGTAACGATAAACTCATCTTTATCTGCTCTTGCCCCAATTCAGAGTTTTCTTTTTCCCCTACTTATCTCTAACAAACTGTCCATTTTCTGTTTTTTTATGAGACAGTCTCTCATTAGGCTAACATGCTCTTAGTTTACCCCGTCAACTCTCCCTCGAGATCCCAACCCTTTGAACCACATTAAGGGTCCCTCAGAGCACCTGCCTCCCCGGCAGATTTCAAACTGTGCACAATTAAGTACAGGTTAAGAAGCCCTGAGCTGCGAAGGAGAGCCCTTCCCAGCTCCACTGGATCAACTGGGTTGGAAAAGACCTCTGAGATCACATAGTTCAACCTATGGCCGAACACCTCCTTGTCAACTACAGCACGGCACTGAGCACACGTCCAGTCCTTCCCTGAACACCTTCAGGGAATGTGACTCCACTACCTCCGTGGGCAGTCCGCTCCAACGTCTGACCACCCTTTCTGTGGAGAAATTCCTCCTAATGTTCAAATTAAACCTTTCCTGCTGCAGTTTCAGGCTCTCGTCCTGTCGCTGGTTGCCAGGGAGAAGAGGCCGACCCTCCACACGGCTACAACCTCCTTTCGGGCACTTGTAGAGAGGGCAAAAGTCTCCCCTGAGCCTCCTTTTCTCCAAGATGAACACCCCCCGCTCCCTCAGCCGCTGCTCACAGGACTTACCCTCCAGACCCTTCACCAGCTCCGCAGCCCTTCTCTGGACTCTCACCCGTGTCGCACCGCCAGTCCCGCAGCCTCCGGTGCCACAGGCGGAGCCGCGGGGCTCCCCGGGCGGAGGGCGCGCAGCGGGAGCCCGCGGGAACCG
>WEIV01018608.1:172476-189028 GCA_013390005.1 Calyptomena viridis
GGGGCCTCCCCGGCCCGCCGGCGCGCGGCAGTGACGTACCGCCCCGGCGGCACGGGGACAGCCCCGGCCCGGGGGTAAATGTACCGCAATTCCATGTAAAATGCTATATGCACATAGCTTTTGGGGTTTTTTGTAAATGCACCGGATATAAAAATGCGTGTCTGTCTTGTATCGTACCCGGAGCTGGGGTCGTTCAGCTGGGAGAAAAGGCGGCTCCGGGGGGAGCTTATCGCTGTCTACAATGCCCTGAGAGGAGGTGGCAGCCGGGCGGGGGTCGGTCTCTTCTCCCAGGCAACCAGAACGAGAGGACACAGTCTTAAGCTGCACCAAGGAAGGTTTAGGTTGGGGGTTGGGAGGAATTTCTTCCACAGAAAAGGTGTTTAGACTGGAATGGATTGTCCTGGGAGGTGGAGGAGCCACCGTCCCTGGAAGTGTTAAAGGAAAGGCTGGACGTGGTACTTGGTGCCGTGGTCAGGTGGACATGGTGGTGTTCATTCATAGGTTGGACTGTGTGTTCTCAGAGGTCTTTTCCGACCTAATTGATTCTCTATATAGAAAGTGTGTTGATGCACTAGTAATTGCAGCACTTTCTAATGAAATCAACTGGTTTTATATTTCCGGAGGAGATCCCTCTGCACACAGAGCACCCGACCCCTGTGCTGCCCGTCCTGCTGTACTGGCTGGAAAGGCTGTTACTTCCATAGGCAGCATAGGTTTCCCAGGAAACTCTGCCTACAGGAATGCTTGCTGCCTGCTCAGCACCAGGCCCTTTGCCATTAACTAACTAGAGCTTTGCTACTTCAGCAGAGCCAGAATAGGTTTTGTAAGGCCAGTGAAGGATAAAGCTTTTCACACAGTGAAAGTCTAACGCATGTCTCCAGATTATTTGTTATGATGGTTTCAAACAGTAATTGGCCCGTGGCATCCTGGCCTGTATCAGGAACAGTGTGGCCAGCAAGACCAGGGCAGTGATTGTTCTCCTGCACTTGGCCCTGGCGAGCCAGACCTCAAGTCCTTGTCCACTTCTGGGTCCCCCAATACAAGAAAGATATTGAGGTGCTAGAGTATGTCCAGAGAAGGACAATGAGGCTGGTGATGGGTCTGGAGCACAAGTCCTACGAGAAGAGGCTGAGGGAGGTGGGGGTGTTTAATCTGGGGGAGGCTCAGGGGAGACCTTATCACTCTCTACAAGTACCTGAGGGGAGGCTGTGGTGAGGTGGGGGTCTGTCTCTTCACGCAGGCAACTAGGGACAGGACAAGAGGGCACAGCCTCAAGCTGTGCCAGGAAACATTGAGGTTGGACATTAGAGGAATTTCTTCACAGAAAAGGTGACCAGACATTGGAATGGACTTCCCAGGAAGGTGGTGGAGTCACTTTTCTTGGAGGTGTTTAAGGAAAGACTGGATGTGGGACTTAGTGCCATCGTCTAATTGACAGGGTGGTGTTCAGTCATACGCTGGACTTGATGGTCTCAGAGGTATTTTCTAACCTAAATGATTATGCGAGTATGTGAGCTGTCATGTACTTTGCATTAAGCTGGAAACATGGGGACATACAGTTCAGCACACAGTCCTGAATCCTTAGTCTCGGAAACCAAAGCAAACATGGTAACACCAAGGAATAGGATTCTATTTGGGAAGCGTAGTTCATGATTATCTAGTTGCCATAAGCTATGTGTCTGAATAGGTCAAGTTATGGCAGGAGAGAAGGAGGAGACAAGGAGGAAGTAAAACATTGACTAGTCAGAGTACACGTTTGAAGAAAGGAAATCCAGACCACTTGGGGGGGAGGGCATACAGATGGATCATTAAATTCCACGTTACATTTTCTGCAAAGTTATGTGACAGTTGTTACTAAGGCCCTTTAGCAGGATTCTCTGCCTGGAATAGAAAAAACAACTCAAACAATGCCCTAATTGCAAAGCTATCAGTGGTAAATGGAGAAGGGGTCATCATGCTGCTTTTGGTGCTGAATAATATTGAATCCAGTCTGACTAGTCAATCCCAAAGTTAAACATCCTGAGATGAAGATGTGGTAGACCTGGAAAAACACCCACATAAAGGAACAAACAAGTGATACTACTGAAATTTATGTAAAGCTGCTGAGCTGACACAGCTAGCCTGGAGACATACAACTGACAGTCAATCACTTTATACTATAAAAGGCCAGTCCCAAATTTTAACCTGTCTTCTGACATACCCCTTCCTGGTGTGTACGTGTGGAGACTCCTCCCTTGAGTGGGGACACCCCTCAAGGTTACTCCTCGAGGCTGAGCAAAGATCTGCCCAGAGTCATTGGTATGGGTAACATGAATCTCTACTTAATAATTGGGTTGCTAGCTTTAATACAATTGTGTTAATATAATTGCTTCAATATTGCTTCATAGTGCACTGTAATAATTGTTACAAGCTCCTATTCTGTGTAGTAAATAATTTTGATTATTTTTGTCTAATTATTATAATAAGTTGTATATATTTATATATCTGGTTTGCCATCCTTAATCCTGTGGGACAAAGTGGTATAAAGGTTCAATTACAATATAATCCTTTATATAATACCTATATAATCCTTTACACATAACCTGTTGACAAAGCCTGGGGCTAAGATTGGATCCAGCCCCATTTAGGCTCCTTGCTGACAAGTTTAAAAAGCCAGGGGCCCTTTCTGCACCTCATGACTCAACAGGAAGGCTTCTTTAATAAACTTTGTCCGAAGCTCCCGCTCTGCCCGTGACTGGCTCACCAAATACTAACGTGGTAGATTTTTCATGCACATTATTGTCAGATTGATCTTGGACTCCATAGCTCTGCATGAGTTAAACTTCCCTCTGTGAGGTCCCATTCCACAATCCCTTAGTACTCCTTTCCAAGTATTCCTCTCATGTTGTTAGACAATGTATTGCTATGAAAGTGTTTGATTAATATACTACCTGACAGCTATCTTCCAATGGAGAGAAGCAAGTCTTGAACCTGCATCAAGCCTGCTGTGCATCGACTGTGATTAGCTCAGTTGTAACCTGAGTTCTGGAAGCACTCGATGCCATCCCAAGACAGGTAACAGTTCAGGATATAACATCTCCAAGGGGACATACGTTTAGATGTAGAATCAAGTAGAAGAAAGGATCCAGACCTTAGACCAAAGGATAGCACACTGCTAGAAATACAAGTCTGCTTTCGTCAGTGAAAAGCTTTTGCAAGTGAACAGTATTATTACTTCACCTCTCTCTGTGGACCTTTACACCTACCAGTAAGAGTGGAAATGGTTTGGTACACCACTTACACTCTTCATCTTCTACTGAAAAGAGGACACACTCAGAAATCACACCTTTACCACAGGAAGCATTATCCTTCTCTGCAATATGCATAAACACTAACATAATAAAATAAATATATATTTCACAAAAAGAAATTTGCAAAAAAAAGCACGGCAACATGGAAGAGATACACAGTAGAAAAATTTGCAGTCCTAGGTAACCAGAGTATTTTCCTTCTAATCCTCTTCATCAGGAATGCCTGTTTTATGTCAGCCTATTTCATGAGCATTTTGAGGAACATGCTTTTCTTGCACATCTGAGAAAGCACATATTCACAAAAGCCAACTTTCAGGAGCACATACAGAAAGTGCACTTTAAAAGGAAAAGAAGAACATGCAAGACATAATGTCTCCTTCACAAAAGAAAACTTACATTAAAATTTTAAGCAAGTTGCCTGGCCCACAGATCAGGCCTCCCCTATTTAAATCCTACTGATCAAATCTGTCAGGATGCACTACTTCCTTAGGACAGAATCATCATTCATGCACCTTTTTAATGAGGTCTTTCTTCCGTGGAAGAGAGTATGATTGTAGCTACTAGACTAGCATTAGGGCAGTCACAGTCTTTTATCAGTTTCTTGATACAAAAGCCTTTCAAGTAACTTTACAGGAATCACACTGCTTACAGCAATCAAAACATGAAGCAAAGGCATTAAATAAGTCTCTGTTTTCTCAAAAAAGATCTAAAGACATCTAGAAGAAAGACATTCATCTCAGTGCTGCACAAAGGCAGACTAATGCAGAAATGGATTTATATTTTTGTTCTTAAACAAAATAAACACAGAAACAAAACAGTACATACGAATAGCCAAAGATATATTACAGATGAGAACGGCTTCCCCATCCTCTCTAAGAGTCCTTTCCATGTAACAGCTAAGTCAAAAGCATAAGCCACTGGAAAATGGAACTTGATAGACAAATACATGATTGAGCAAGTCTTGCCTCATCCTGTCTCTTAGGGACAAGTGATTTTCTGTGAGCGTGGTACAACCCACAGCTTAGCAGTAATGCTTTGTAAACAATAAAACTAAGTGCTTCATTCTATGCCTTGTGGTTGCCTACAGATGCTGCCTTCCTACCCAGCCAACAGGACATTTCAGTAATTTGAAAAGCAGCACTTCTGAAGGGGCAGAGGTTCCTCTCTGTTACTGACTGTATGTTTCTGAAGTCACTGCTAATAATTTCTGGATGTGCTGCTTCCCAATTCTAAAAATTCTTTACGCAAAAGCCTGAAGAGAGAACAATCCAAAGACACTACACGAAAAAAGCACTAGCTAAGGAATTCTGGAAGACACAATCTCCTCCGTCCCTATCTAATGGAAAAGAAGTTACACAAATAGAGCAAGCTGATGACCAGCAGCTCAGCTTACAATGCACTTACGGCTAACAGGGTCCATAATCCACCCTTTATTACCTTTACTGCCAGAGGCCTGGGATGACTCCAGCTGCCATATGAAATTCAAGAGGAAAACCCATATTGGAACTTTTTCCTGATAAATGTATCTCCTGCCTGCTGGTGGGGATGGCCAAACAGCTTGGGCCATTCCCTCTGCTGCGTGAAATAAGGGAAGCTGATGTACACATTTAAACATGTCATTCACTAAGGAAAGGGCAATGATGCAATACAAACTATTACATTACACTAAGTAGGTCACAAGCTATGGTGGAAGTTTAGGGTTTGTATGTCAATAGCTAACATAATTCCAGCTTGTTCTCTCACAATCCCAAGTTTTTTTTAGAGATCAAGTTTCTGTACATTCATTTAAACAAGGTCCTTCTTCCAAATGCTGCTAATTCTCAGCTCCAGCCTCTTCTTAGAGTCTCTCCTTCCAGTTGTCCAGTCCACTCCTCCAGCAGCAGTCAGCCAAACACCATTAGCTTGGTTCTGGGCAGCACACAGGCAAATGAGTCTGCAGCAACACTGTTCAGATAACGTAGTAGCTTTCATTATAGTAAGAATCCTCCTCAGAGTCCTCACTGTCACAACTGCTTATCGACAAGATGGAGTGTGTGGAAGAAGTAACACCATTGTCATTGTGTGTGGCTGGTTTCACCATCACATTCTGTTTCTCTGCATTAAAAACACAAAGATACAAAAGTTAGTTGTGACTGCTATACCCTGTGAGTGCTAATTACTAGTTCTCTTTGAAACTGTATTACAGAATCAATTAGGTTGGAAAAGACCTCCGAGATCATCAAGTCCAACCTTTGATCTAACACTACCCTGTCAACAAGACCATGGTACTCACTGCCACATCCAGTCTCTTCTTAAATACCTCCGGGAACTGTGACTCCATCACTTCTCTGGCCAGCCCATTCCAATGCCCAATCACCCTCCCTGCAAAGAGCCTCTTCCTAATGTCTAACCTAAACCTCCCCTGGTGCGCTCTTGTCCTACTGCTGGTTGCCTGGGAGAAAAGGCCAACTCCCACCTGGCTACAACCTCCTTTCAGGTAATTGTAGAGTGATGAGGTCACTCCTGAGCCTTCTTTTCACCAGTTCCTTTAGCCGCTCCTCATAGGGCAGCTGCTCCAGACCCTTCACAAGCCCCATTGCCCTTCTTTGGACACACTCAGCCTGTCTCTTGTCAGTTTGCAAAAGGTCTTTCAAGCTGCGGGGCATAGGCCCTTTTTCTTTTCAGTTTTCAGCATTAAAAGAAGAAAGGATTGGGGTTTGTTTGTTTTCTTAAGTGTTCTAAAGTGTTTTCTATGTCTTTTTCTGTTAAGATAATAGAGATGAGGAGGAGACATAATCCAACTCTTCACAGGCACACAATTAGCAATGGAAATGGCTAACTATTACAGTGCCTTGCCAGGTAAGAAAGAGGAAAGGAATTAAATGTAGTAAGGAGTTCTCAATAAATAATAGTTGTTCAGGACACTTATAGCCCCATCAAAACTTCCATACATTTAAGACTGCAAGCTGACTTTCTTGTGCCCCTTCCATTAAGGCCCTTGTAAACATTTCTTGGGAAGCTCTGACAGCTTCTGAAGTGCCACTTGTGTCATTATTCCTCTTTCAGTGGGTTTACTTCCTAGGAATTAATTTTAAATAGACAAATGGTTATCTTCATCTTGATCAAAATGTTTCCATCACTGAATAAAAATACAGCACAGAAACCATTTAACCTTCTATCTGAAGTGTCATGGTGAAGCTAAAGGATCTCCTCCTGACAGTCATTTATGAAGGTAGGCTATGAGTTTTCTTCCTGTCTTTTCCAACAAGGATAAAGACCACTGGTTTAGCGTACAATGGGCTCCAATGAAAGCACCACTGCAGCTAGTCCCCATTAGCTACCTGAGACACTTCAGGAGCTCTATGGCATTCTCTGCCCATCTGCATGCAGCACAAGAGCTGTGTCAGTTCTGCAGAGGTGAAAGCAATTCGTGAAGCCAAGCTGGGCAATCTCTGAGCAATGTAGCATTTCATGAGGGAATCAGGCTGAAATGGTTACATAGATTCTAATTTCAGACTTGAACTAGGATTCCCTAGTGATGTCATTCTACGGCACCATGGAGCACCTGAAATGTCTCAAAAGCACCTTTCCTTCATTAGGTAAAAGGCTTGACACATTGCAAAATGAAGGCTCATACACTCACCTCTACGAAGGGAAATCAAGACAATTACTTAAGGGAACATAGAAACGGAAATTTGTTAAGGAGTAGCAGGAAAAGACGTCTACATTTCAGCACCTAGATACCAGCGTCAAGTGCTCTAACAACAAACTTGGAAGAAGGAAGCAGAATAAGTATAGCCCATACTGGTTTTTCTTAAAGCCATCTCCACCAAGCACTGTCTTTTAGCTACAACTAGGCAAGATGTTATGCCTTTAAGCCACGTTGGCTTTAATTCCACAAAAGTAAATATGGCAGAGCAAGTGCCAGTTCAACCATACATTTACATGATATACCGATCTCCCTTTCAGAGATTTCCTACACAAATCTAGAACACAGAAGAGAATTCAGAGCTTCTCATCAGGCACTGCTCTGCTGAGTTTTTCCAATTATCTACTCAATAGTTTACTCAAAAGTGCCTGGCAAATTTTGCAAGGACCATTCTATATAGTTTTTCTTTTATTTAGTGATCTCCTTGAAACAGAATAACCTTTAGCATGGTTAAATTAAGTTGTCCCACTAGACTGTGGAATTCATACTCAAGTCTTTTCCCAACCTTTGTGTTAATTTTATTGGTTTTTGCAGTAAAGCTAGTTACTCAAGAGATGTCACGATTATTTTTCTAGTTCCTGCTGTATTCCACGAGCATCTTCTTGGTATATAGGTGCCAAAGAAAGTTGTACAAAGTAGATGGAATAAAAGATTGTACTCATCATGCCACATCCACCCACCTCTCACCTTTCCGCTCTCTGATAAGGGTCAGGCGATGCTCTTTCATTTTCACATCCAGTTTTTCTACCATCCTGTCAATGCAGTTATCCAGCACCAGAGAGCGTGTCTTTGATTTGATCTCCTGCCTGCAGATAGGACACTCCACTTTACGTTTTGTCCACTCTTCGATACAGTAGGAGCAGAAGCTGTGTGCACAGTTCAGAGTGACTGCCTGTGGAATTCAACAGAAGGATACTGGTCACAGCGTGCTCACACAAGCATTATAAAGAAAAACATACTGAAGACAGAGAAATATTAGATAAACACTTCCTATAAGGAAAGAGATGGGGGAGCCCAAAGCCCTTTTTCTTTAGTCTCTGTAGGGGTTACACACTCAAATTCTCCCACATAAGAGGATAGACCAGTTTTACAAGTCAGTTAATGGAGTCACTGTAAGTCACAGCAAGCCAGAAACAGACCAAATTATTAATTCTATCACAAGTTTCCCCAATTTGAAAAGGATAAATTCTGAAAAAGCTCGGATACTGCGGACTAGCATCTCAAATTACTGAGAAATCAGAAATTAAAATTTGAGCTAGCTCTTAAGCCATTATAACAAGACTAACACATCGGGTTTCCACGTAGCAGAAATGAATGTAATGAAACTTAAATTCTATCAAAACATGAACAAAAATAGCAGTCTACATGTCAGGCATAGCCTATCACTTCTAGAATCAAATGAAAACAAATTTCTCAAAGAAAAAGTTTTTCTGAACAATATGAATTGTTTGGGACTTGATTGAACACTAAATCCTTCTTCCTTTACTAACCTCTCCACATTTCTAAACCTGAAATAGTCCAACTCTAGCCCACTTAAAACAAGGTCTGCTACAAAACTCTTCTTCCTCAAGCAGGCTGTCAGCAGCAACACGGAGCACCAATTCAAAAATCCACACGAGTGCTTCAAGCTTATATGCATTTCAGGATTAAGCACTCATGTCTACGCAGGTGAAGACATTAAAGCTGAATTTGCTGTCCAGAAGAGTGAGGGCAGACAGAATGGATTTCTGGATCAACCATAACAAGTCACTGTAGGTCTGCTGGGACTGTTAAACTACTGAAGTAAAGAAATAAGCTTAAATATTGCTTTAATAGAATGAAGGAAAGCTTTCAACTCTCTTCTTTACTGGCAAACCCATGCAGGTTTGAACATACCTCAATAAAGTGCTCAGAACAGATTGTGCATTGCAACTCATTCTCCAACACTTCATTCATCTGATTCAACACCTCTTCTTTTTGGGCTCTCACCTTTTCCTTCTCCTCCTAGCAGAAAGGTACATATGGTTGTGTATGAACAAAGAACAAGGTTTTACTCAATATAATATTGGCAGGAAGCATGTGTGCAGGGGAAGGTAGTACAAGTAGAAAATCATACTGCAAGTCTCCACGTGTCAAGACTGTGTCTATTATATACCCAGATCTGTAACCTCCCCCCTCTTTGTAGTCACAGCAGTATTGAGAATATTCCCACCCACTATAGAAAACTTACAAGGAAGAACAGCAGCCATCACCAAAATTCCCTTCAGCCCAAAGAAACTACTGGCTGATCAATTTTTTCAGAATCTTTTTCAACCTATTCCTGGCATGAGTTTGGCTTAAGTCAACAGTCCTTTTGTTATCTGATGTAAAAAGCTAAATACCCAAATTACCTCAAATGTTAACAAAAGGAAGCATAAAAGTTTAAAACATTTACTTGCATTTAACAGCCCAATAGTCTTTTGTTTGTTTGGAGTTAAATTAAGCTGATTAGGCTAGCCACCTGATCTATCTTCTAAAAATAACAAGAGAAATTCTTCCAATTGAAGCTATAGCTGAAACAGTAACAGAGTTCCAGAGACAACATTAAAAAAACAAAGCAAACTGCCAGAGGTAGATAATGTGATAATTTCCAAGAGTGATGCACAGGAAAGGATCTCCTTAATTCATTTCCACTCACCACCTTATGTCAAGGCCAGGATGAAATGTGGCTTATCTCATTCATTAGTCAAATTACTTCAATCTTACACTCCTTTATAGAACTGCTGTCACACTGCAGTTTTACTTGAATGCACTTTAACATAAAGCACTTCACTTGTCAAACACTTCGGTTTTTTCTGTTAGTTTTGGCCTTGTTTTTGTTTGCTTGTTTTTTTGTTTTTTAAAGAAAGGGTGCATTGTGCCCACTTCTGCACAATGCACAGTTTCAGGTGCTCTGAGCTGTCTTTATGATTGAGAAAGGTCTAGTAACAACAGTTCAGTGCTAATTTATGAACAGGGCAAGGTGCACCCTCCCCTATCCTGGAAACCAGAGTCAGCTGCCACCTCAAAACACAGAAATTTTGCACTATGGGAGGCCAGGCAGAGTCAAACCAAATGTTAAATAAACAATTTCCTCTGCTGCAGCATACCATGTTTCACTTATGAATAAAACTGAGATTGCAGTTATTCCTTACCTTGGTTTCTTCCAATTCTTTGTTCTTGGCTCGAATTATCTCCTCAAAATCTTTCTTACTACGGCTCAGTTCTTCCATCAAAGCATGATGCTGTAATAATTAGGACACAACTGTTACACTCCAAAAGTTATGAGTGCCATTATAAGCTATCCTATTAAATATACATGGTCATAGTCATAAGGTTCAGCATACTCATTTCTCATAATCTCTTCCTAAAAGAGCAACACATGTATATACGAGTTAAGGTGTTAAGGCAGTTCATCCTTAACTTAAAATTGGAAAGTAGTGCCAGTTATTTACGATCTTCTCAGTGTCACTGCACTTTGCATTCCCTCTCCCAGGTTACTCTTTCATTTAAGTGAGGTGTTACAGTCACCTAAGGCAAAGTCCTCGTCTTCTACCAAGACGCCACAGCAGTAAGAAACATTTAAATATCCAAGCTAAAAGTTAGACCAAACCTAGACTCATAAATCACTTGCCTCTTGCAGGACCTGGGCCAGCTGCTCCTTCAGATTTTCTTCCCCATGTTGCCACTTTTCTCCCTGGGTGGGGTAAGAAGTGGGACAAAATAGACAAAATAGAAAAACTACTTTAAGAAAGCGAAAGACAGAAAATTACTATTACTACTCTGCACACTCTCTGTAGAGGATATGCTTAAAGAAAGAACACTGGTTTTCAACAAACCCTGAGATGTCCCACTCTAGTGTACAACAGAAATTAAAACTATCACTTACTGTGAAGAGTTAAAATGGGTATATCATTTACAACTACATATTTGGAACACCTCCACACAATTCTAGCTCTAAAGGCACCAGCATGATCACAGAAGCAACAGCTTAAAAGCTGCAACTCTATCTTTGAGCACATCCAAAGAGGTCAGACATACCTAAAGCTCCAGCTGAACTTCACACTGTGCCTAAGGACACAACTCCAGACTTTCTGTACTTCTGATACTGGTATCTTGCCTTTAGCAGCAGACTTTAAATGAACTGATAAATTATTAAACTCACTCCAGGATGAATCCCTACTTTCTTTAAACCAAATTTTGAGCAGTCTCAGGTTTGAGCAGATTGCAGTTTGATACCTAAAAAGCTATTTAACAACACACACATATTGCTTGAAGATATGGATTACAAAAAAGGTTTCTTTGGAAGTAGGAAAAGAAAAAATCTCTCTCCCTCCAAGGATTTAGGCATGCAATAATTAATTGCTTGGAAAGGGAGTGGATTTGCCACGCAAACTGGACATTATGCAGCCATATCTCAAGAGAAATTCACACTTAAAGTGAATAGTTTCCAAGTTGCCCTCTCTGTAACCACAGGATATCAGGCAGAGACACTTCATTTTTTATTTAAAAGCAAGCTTCTTTACTAACCAAAATGCTTTACTTTGCACCTTTTTCCTAATTCCCCATAGAGCCAAATCTCTTCTGTCTCTGCACTCTTTTGGTACATGTGCCAGAAGTTAAGTACTTCCATGAAAATTTTAACACGGGTAATTCACACAAAAAAATATTTGTGTTACTGTATAGTTCAAGAACTATTTTGGATTCCACAAAAATGAAAACACAGTCCAAAATGATTGCCACCATTATACCTCTAGCTTCTGCTGCTCTTTACAGAATGTCCTCTCCAGTTCTTCCACCTGCTGCTGCTGATGCTCTTGTTCCATGCACAGCTGGTCCTGCAACTCCTGCAGCTCCTGCTCCATTACCAGGATCTCCTTCTGAGCACACTTTCTACGCTTCTGCTTCACATTCAGAACTGCTGTCTGCTTCTCCTGCACCTTGACCTTTAATTTCATTATGTCTACTAGAGTTTTCCTCAGCATTTTCAAGCCAGTCCATGACTCTGTAAGACCAGAGACTTTCTGGTGCTTATGGGGAACAGACATGGCTTTCTTGGAGTCAACAGGGCTACTGTGCACCGGACCACTATCCCGCTCACTTGGCCCAGGAGAAGGAAGCTTGACATCCACCTTCTCTGTTAACCGTTTGCCCTCTTCTACTCGTCCCCAGGATTTATCCAAAGGTTCGTTGTCACAGGACACTCTGTCTCTTTTGCATCTGGAGTTTGAAGGGCCTTCTGATTCAGATATCTCCAATTCCTCCAAACTAAACTTACGTTTAGTTCTTGAACTCTTAGCTTTTCCAAGGTCACTTCTTTGGGCTAAAAAGGGCCTAATTTTCTCCCATTCCTCTTTAATTACTTCATACTCATATTCGGCAGTGTCTCTGTTCTCCAAAGGCACTCCCAACTGGATACGGTCTCCTTCAGCAATAGGATAGACTTTTGATGGATCCAAGCGCTGTTTGTTAAGCCAGACTCCATTTAGACTCTGCCAATGAACAGAGAATCAGCAAAATTTAATATGCAGTTACAGAACCCCCTGCAAGTTATTTCTGGCAACTGTAAACACAGCCAGCCTCTTCAGTGCTGCAATCAGAACAAGCCACCTCTTTAAATAAACCTTGCAATATCCAACTTATTGGCTCAGTGATCAATTTATTACAGTTACTGCATTGTATTATTTACTGTGTGTTTTTCTTGAATTACAGATTTTGTGTACAAGCACTAACAACACCATTTTAACACAGACGCTTGTGCAGAAGGAAAAGAATGAATTACAAGGGAAAAAAACTGCACAAAAGCTGCAGAAACAAGAACTATCCAATAAAATGACTCCACAATTAATCACTGTCAAGAACATAGAATACTGCAGTAATTATTCTTGACAATTAATGTCCGCTGAAATTCCAGAAAAAAAATACAAAAAAAAGAGAAGCATTGGTTATACTCCTTAAAGAAAACAAAAAAGAGATAGCTCTCCATAAATACAAGGAAAATGTTCTTCTAATGTTCAAAGAATAAAAAGGGGTTTAAAATTAGAAACTAGACTGGCTCAAGAAATAGTTTTCAAAACCATAAAAACTGATGTGCGCTCACCACGAACCGCAGAATCATCAGGAACTGAAGTATCTCAAAAAGATACAATGAACCAACTTGACTGACTGGTAACAGTGTTAACACAGAGGAAGTGCCAACAGTTCTCTATGGTAGATGTTTCGAATCATGCAATAAGACTAAGTTTATACATACACTAAAAGAGAGATTCGTTTAAGAGCAGTGTAATTTTAATAGTTGCCACGCCATTCCTTTCTGACTAATATGCTAAACATCCTTCAAATCTGCATGATTAATTGAGCATTTTTCTTCTAACAGTGCTCTTTTAAAGCAAACTACTGACTTTTACAGTTTTCGGTCTGAATAAGGAAACGGAGAGCTCATGATGTAAAAAACAGATCATCAAAGTGAGCCCTAGGTGATGTTTCTGATGTCAACATTTTATTCTAATCAGCTGAAAAGGACTTTCAGGAGAAACTAGTTTGAAGATGACACAAAGCTTGTCCTTTCTAACACGAGATTCTTGTTGCAGTTGATTATAATTAAAGCAATTGTGTCACTATAGTAAGGAGTTCCAGTTTATTCTAGCACTACAAGAACATTATCCTTTTGACAGGATAAAATCCTATGCCAAAATTCATAGGATTTTTTTTAAGAAAGCAACAGAAAGCAGGTTCACAGACTGCAAAGTGCCCTTGGCAAGGCCACAACGGTCTGAAAAATGTTAAACCAAGAGGTGAATGTATATAATAAAGTAACATGATTTGCATCCCAATTGCAGCAGCCTGAGGCTTCCTAAATGAAGTGCACAACAGTCAAGACATTCCCATGGACCTTCTATCACACAGCGTACTATATCATGGCCCATACATTGATTGAAAAGAATGCTAGATTCCCAAACAAGTCAATCTCAGAGTAAAGGTCTTCAGTCAGTCTTTGTACCTTATTATCCTTGACAGTCCACTGCCCTTCTGCATTCTGCTGGAAAACACAGTGCTTACGAGAGATCATCAAGGGACAGGTTTTTGACACCAGCTGGTACGTGATATCTAATCCTCGGCCTATAGTTACCTAAAAATAAAGTAGTTTAGTAACTGCCATCAGCAACAACATGGTAAATTCAGTTTACGTCATTTCAATTTAAGCACAGGAAAACTGTAGCATCTTATAGTTATTTCCAAAGTCTGGCCTAATATGCTGGTTTTGGGGTTTTTTGCATTTAAATTCAGGAGTACATAAGAAATGGAAACCTGCACAGTTTGAAGTATTATCTTTCTCTCCCACTGAGGAAAATTCAATTTTTCTGAGACACATTACAGCCTTGGTTTCACAGACATCTTCATCAGCAGTGAAGCTGCTCAAAGGCACTCTCAATCCATATATGTCCCACCTTATGACTACCTAACTAAACACCATTTCTTCAAACCAGCCCTATTGTTTGTGGGTCTCAACATTACTTCTTACCCTCTTCTTTTGCTGGCTGCATCTGTTCAACTGTCTGTGGTCAGGAAAGATGAAGGAAAAGAAATAGACCAGAAAACTGCATTAAAAACTGCACATGCAACACTGCCCTAAATGCACAACACTTTTGTAAATCACACCATAAGTCTTACTGCTAAGAATCTAAGCTAAATGCAGCTCATAACCAGTAGCAAAAGTGATTGAAATAATCTGATTACACTCTAACAGTATTTTCTGGAAGAAGGGACATAATTCAATTGTACCATTTCACAGTATCTTATTAAATCACATCTAATTGCAGATTGACATTTAAAACACGTTTCTGCTTTCCCTCCCTCCACTGCCTCCTCTGCACACTTTACTTATTCATCTGTGCATTGCACATTACCCAAGCAGGTCTCACCTCGAGTTTAAAGCCAGAACTCAGACTCCAACATCATAACTAAATACAGGGAAGCAAACTAAGATGACAAAAGCAAACTTCACCACTTCGGTCTCTCCCTCTTAAATGCTTCATATATATTAGCGTTCTGTCAAGGTGGATTGCATACGTGAGAGGTACAGAGACTCAGGTGAACAGACTCCCCACTTCATGTGCACTCAAACATAAAACCAGCTTTGTATTTGCTCCTGCATCAGCAACAGAAATGCCTAAGCCACCTGAATGATCCTCAGGGTTGAGTCACACCCATCTGCAAGGCCTCACACACCAACGTGAGAGAGATCCAGGAGGGCCAGTCACTAAACTTCCCCTGGATCAAGTTCATTTTGCAAACAGGGTCCAAGATGTCACCGCTTACCTGCTGGAGCAGTACCAGCACGCAGCACGTCACAGCACATCCCCATGCCTCAGCAGTGCCCTTTGCCACCGAAATGGTCACAGGACCAAGCCTGACAGAGTTCAAGAAACGTTTGGACAATGCTCACAGGCCTATGACATGATTCTTAGGACTGTCCTGTGCAGGGCCACAAGTTGGACTCAGTGATTCTTGTGGGTTCCTTCCAACTCAGGATGTTCTATGATTATGATTTAAATCCTCAGCAAAAGTGGTTTGTGCTCTGTGAACCGGGCACACCTGCAGCACCAGGATGCCATCAGCCTTCCTGCTGCCTGTGACGAGTGCCATGAAAACAACTGGAGAAATAAGATATCAAACAGGATTCTTTGCACAATTAGCGGAGTCCTGGATGCAAATTCTGCACGTGTTTAAACTCCAGTCCTTCACTGAGCACACTTACACACCTCAGGGTTTCAAATCCACAGTGAGTGACAAAACTATACATTTTCTTAAAGACTTGGCTAGCACTGGAAGGTGCTAAGTTCAGAGAGGCACTTCTGCAGTGCGTAAGCACAAAGGAGATGGCCACATCACCTATGTCACCTAACCACCTGCCTGGTTTTGACCACCAGAACAGCAATCCTCCTACACTACCCCAACTTCACCACGCATCATTGCCTGCTGCGTTTAAGAGAAAGAGTACATGGGCCCATTTGGGCCTTTCAATAAAAAACCGTGATGGCTAACAAAAAGGTTATTCTCCTGCAACGAACGAAACATAACCAAAATAGATTTAAAACGTGATCTCATTTATACCTGAATACCTTAAACCACACAAGTGAAATGCCTTAATTCACCTCGCCAAAGCATCATCTTGTTAATTAGGCTACGGACTCCTCCCGTCCGCACTTATTACACACCGCCACACAAACGACTCCTTATCTAAATACGACACGAGTTTAAAGATAGTAAGAACCGAAGGCTTGGCAAAGGCGACTCCGCGGCCCGGACCCGCCCTGCGCTCCCCCGAGCGTAACCGGGGCTGAAACGCGCCCGCTCGGGGCCGGCGGGGGAGCGCCCGGACAGACGGACAGCGGCGCCTCCGAACGGCCACGAACGGCGACTGCTCGTTAAGCGGGACGGAGGCGGGGCTTCTTCCTCCTGGGAAGCGCCATAAGGAACAACGAGACCGCCAAAGCAAAGCGCTCCGAGGGCCGCTCGCCCGCTGCCCAGGGCGGAGCCGGCCGCGACAGAGCTCAGTCCAAGCGGGGCCGGCGGC
>WEIV01018608.1:189107-220535 GCA_013390005.1 Calyptomena viridis
GGCGGGGCAGGTCCGCGCCGCCTTCCTGCGCTTCTTCCAGGAGCGGCACGGCCACCACCGCCTGCCCTCGGCCCCCGTGCGGCCCCGCGGCGACCCGCGACTCCTCTTCGTCAACGCGGGCATGAACCAGGTGCTCCCGCCGCGCCCCGCTCTCGCACGTGCCCAAGCCTCCAGGGTGTCCCCTGTCCCGGAGGTGTCCGGCGGTGCTTTGGGCTGACCGCGCCGCTGCCCTCCTGGTCACCTCTCGTAGTGCCGTTGGAGTCTCCCTTACTGGGGATATTCGGGAACCGTGTGGACGCAGTGCTGCGCCATGTGTTCTAGGACGACCCTGCTTAAGCAGGGAGGTTGGACCAGATGACCCACTGTGGTCCCTTCCAAGCTGACCCGTTCTGTGTCTGTGTTTCAGGAGCCCTAGGCACAACCCCCCGCTCTGGGTGGCATCTCGCAATAGCCGGTGTCTCTCATTTCCAGTTCAAGCCCATTTTCCTGGGCACGGTGCACCCCCGGAGTGAGCTGGCGCAGCACCGGCGGGTGGTGAACAGCCAGAAGTGTGTGCGTGCAGGAGGGAAGCACAACGATCTGGAGGATGTGGGCCGAGATACTTACCATCACACGTTCTTCGAAATGCTGGGGAACTGGTCCTTTGGGGATTACTTTAAGGTGAGGTGATAGGAGCAAACCCTCTCCAGGGTGGCCTTTCCTTCACGGCTGTGCTGTGGTGCCATAGGATTGTCAGCAGAAGACATTTTGGCAAGCTCCAGATTACTTCTTGGGAGCTCTGTGGCCTGGAGCAGAGGTGGTCAGCTGATGGGCTCTATTACTAAATGTGCCCTCCAGACTCTCAAAGCACTCAGCCTGTCAAAGCTGTGAACAACACATACAAATCAAGTTCTCTGTGAGAATGCCAGTGTAGACCATTTAATATGGTGAAAAGAGGTTACCATTTCATTTGATACTTATTACTAGAAAGTTTGAAAATGGAAAAAGGGTAAAGGATATTGGTTTTTGCTAGTGAATAAACTTTTTCCTTGGAAAGAAAATAATCCATGTAACTGCTGATGAGCACCTAGAAGTAAATCATGCTGTGATCCTTAAGGTCTCCCAACAATTTAGGAATATCAGCTTTTCACAGGCAGCAGTGAGCTGTCTCACTGTCCTGACCCTCATCCTGCTCTTTGAAATACACCTGAACATTGAAATGGTAGAGAGCAGTTGAACTTCTTTGGTGTTTGACTCCCATTCTGAAGAGCCTTCCTGCATCACTATGCATCCTGAATTACAATGCTTCCTTCATTTCCCCTACCTGCTCAGGAGGAGGCATGCAGCATGGCCTGGGAGCTCTTGACAGAGGTCTACAAGATCCCCAGAGATCGTCTCTACGTCACCTATTTTGGTGGAGACTCTACCTTGGGGCTGAGAGCAGATGAGGAGTGCAGAGATGTATGGCTCCGCCTGGGGTAAGTGTGTTAGAGAAGGGGTTCTGAGCAGCAGGTGCTGACATTTCAGTCTCCCCAGTTTCCCATTTGATCCTTAGTGGATGTAGGGGCCAAAAGTTATGTTTTAAGCTCATTTCATTTTTGGTTGGTTTGGGCCATTAAAAGTCAACTGGGCTCTGAGCTCACTAGGGCACTTGACCTTTAAGCTCATCCTCAGATAGTATCACTCGGGGGATTATGTGCCTAACACTGGCAGGCCTGGATGAAGTGTGTGAAGTATCTTGATCCTTTGCTTTCTCTCCATCATGATCTGTGGAGAGCCTGTTCTCTGAAAGCTAGCAAGTGCTGCCTCTATGAGAGAGTGAAGCCATTCCAGAGAGCACTGCTGTGTTTTGGAAGCTTGTTCCAGGCTGTATGTGGGCTTTGAACTCAGAGCAGCCAGCTCTGTGCCACCACTGATGTTCACTCTTGTCTATTGTGATCAGGTCGTGTCTCTGCTCAAAGGGGGAAGGTGCTTCACAAAGCCAGTGGAGAGCCTGTCTCAGTCAGCAGGGACCAGGCTGGTTTTGGCAGTCATTCTGGGAAGACAGTAAGATCCTGTCTGGTTTGTCCCAGTGTGTTCTTGCTAAGGAGAGTACTTCTGTATGAACAGAAGCAAAGGAATTCTAGTATGTTTGCTTTTTGAATCTGTAGTAGGAAGAAAACATTCCTCCCTTCCAGTTTTCTCTGTGATCTAGGGTACTGTGTGCTTTGTATGTATGCCTCAGCACTTCCACCTCTGTTGTTTGCCTTTCTAGGGTACCTGCCAGTCGTGTGCTTCCTTTCCCATTGAAGGACAACTTCTGGGAGATGGGGGACACAGGTCCCTGTGGTCCCTGCACAGAGATCCACTATGACCATGTGGGTGGTGGCAGAAATGCTGCAGCACTGGTGAATCAGGGCAGCCCTGATGTAGTGGAGATCTGGAACTTGGTCTTCATGCAGTACACCAGGTACCAGGCATCTTGTTTGAACTCCAGAGCCTCTCCCCCTTGTCTGACTCCAAAATCATGTGTATGTACTCTCAGACATCTTGCTGCTTTCCAGAAGCAAGTAAGAGGGAAGCTGTGGGGATGTGTCCAGCATCGCTCTTGGTCTGCTTTGCTTTATTTGCCCTGTCCTCCTTCAACCTTTGGTATCTATTCTCCCTTACTGCTGCATTCCAGAGGTCTCTTGAGGTCTGCAGCAGCCCAGAGAAACCTGCAGAAGGAGGCCTTTGGTCATGTTAGAGAAGGTGTTTTTGCTTACATTACAGCCTGTCCTGACTGTCTGATGGTCAGATCCTGGTTGCTTGACAGTGCCAAGGCAGGCTGCTGTTAGTGTTGTTCCTGAGCTTCCTTTTGCTGTATTTCCCACTATTTCCATCCTCTGTCACTCTCCCATTCTCTTTGATTTACCTGCTTGCTTTTTTTTTTCCCATGAACTGATCCTTACTTCTCCTTCACCTTTTGTTTTTCCTGCCCGGCTGACAGAGAGGTGGAAGGGAATCTGCTTCCCTTGCCACAGCACCATGTGGATACAGGAATGGGTCTGGAAAGGCTGGTGACAGTTCTGCAGAACAAACGCTCCAACTATGACACAGATCTCTTCACTCCCATCTTGGATGCCATTCACAAGGTGATGGTACTTCTGCTCAGAGTCACAGCTTAGCAAAAGTTCCTTGAATGCAAACTGCATACTGGTACCATAGTACAGCCTTCTCTACATGCTGTAATTTGAGACAAGAAGTTATGTCCAGCCAGATCCAGAGCAACATTCCAGAAAAACTGGGGAGAATTCCAGGTTGGAAATCGGCTGAAATATTTGCATTGCTGATCCATTTTTCCTTCAAAGTTTCTTAAATTTCTCACTGCCAGGGCATTGGCTGACCTGTGTTAGGTACAAAAGTCTTGGTTAATAATGCTGTAGAAAGATTTAATGAGTATGTCTTATATGCACAAGAGTCACAGGTAGTTGAGGAACACAGTGTCAAGTGTGGCTGGCTGTCTCTTGCATTGAAACTTCTGTAGCCATTAATTTCTGCTAATTTATCTCCCTACTTTCTCTTTTAGGGCTGCAGGGCACCCAGATACCAAGGTCTGGTTGGGGATGCTGATGTTGGGCATGTGAACATGGCCTACCGTGTGGTAGCAGATCACGTACGCACCTTGTGTGTGGGCATCACTGATGGCATCTACCCAGGCTTCTCTGGAGCAGAGTAAGGACATAAGGAAATGGCATGGAGTGAAGGGAGTTGGGTCTAGAAAGGAATATGGACAGTCAGGGGGAAGGTTCTGGTGTGGGCCTAAGATAGGGAATGCATGAGCTTTGGGAAGGCAAAAAATGAGAGCATGGACAGGGTTCCAATCTGTAGACTCATCCCTGGATGGGTGTAGAGTGTGGGGAGCAGCTGACCTGTGTTGATGAATTAGACCAGAGGAGCTGGGGATGCTGAATGTGGGAGCTGGACAGGGATGCTCACATGGCTGTCTGACAAATCCTGCCTGTTTTCAGACTGGTGCTGCGTCGGATCCTGCGTAGGGCTGTCCGCTTTTGCTCTGAAGTCCTTCAGGCTCCGCCTGGGCTTCTGGCCTCACTGGTGCCTACTGTAGTGGAAGTGCTGGTGAGTAGAACTGCTGCCTTGGGGAAAAAAGATTATCACGTGTCCTATTCAGCCCCGTGTTCCTTTCCTACACACTGTCAGGAGACAATCTTGGATGTGAAGCAGCTCCGGGAGGCTGTGTACCTGATAGTATGCATTGCAGCAGTAAAGATCTCTTGTCTCCTGACCCTTTTTGATGGAAGGGAGGGGGCCTAGTGTGACCATTGGTACACTTAGCACAAGCACGTGTAAGTGTATGCAAGTGCACATTGCTGTTTCTGAGGGCAGTGACTTCCAAGGTGTTGTATGTGGTTAAAGCCATGTGAAATTGGTCTCTGTGACTACTATCAGCATCTTTTTTCCTATTGTGATCTTCCTATTGTGAACAGATGTGTTTGCCAAGAGATGCTGTGCAAGGGCTAGCAAAGGCCAGTCAGGGAGATAGGCAGCATATGGTCCATGTGTGATTCTTTCACCGCACTGCTCACCCTGGAGCTGTGTGCTGGAGCTCCCCTCACAGAGGCCTGAGAAACCTTTATGTTTGTGGCATGCTCTGAGATCCCCTGAGGAAGATATTATCACTAACTGAGGTTTTATTCCACAGGGAGATGCTTATCCAGAGCTGATGAAGAATACAGACCAGGTGAGCAATGTGAAATCCTCTGGAGAGAAACCTCATCTCATTATCTTTGTGAGGCACTGCTCTCAAGGGCAGAAGTCAGCCCTTTCTTGGGACTTAGCTGAAGGATTTTGCATAACCTCCTCTATAACCATGTTCTTGGGAGTGGGCTGAAATATTCTGGGCACAAGAAGTATCTGTAGCAGATTTTCGTGTGGGAGCTCCACTAAATCCTTACCAGGGACTTCGTGTCCTGATATAAGGCAGCTGTTGCTCAAAAAAGCTACAGTAGCTCTCTTGTTGAGTGCAAGTACAGCCTGTCCTAGCCTGGGTACCCTTTGTTGAAAATGGATTGATGATTTAAGGCTAGTCTTGAATTGCTTCTGCTGACAGCAAATATGACAAGCAGCTTCTCTGTCTATTCCAGACATACAATTGTAATTGGGTCACAGACATTAATGTCTGAGAGAGAATATTTGTCAGCTTAAAGCCTTCCTCAGGTGGATGGTCAATATTTCCTTGACAGGAATGGTGACAGGAGGCCCAGTGACTTTGGCACTGTTTAGTAATGCATCAGACACATGTTGTGATGGATACCTGCAGAACAAAAAGTCTGTTTGATTTGCTTTCAGCTGACTGAGCAGGGCTGGGCTGAGCTGAGCTGGGGAACTCCCTGAAGTGTGGCTAACCCTTCTTCTGATGCTTGGGCAGATCATGGATATCATCAACGAGAATGAGGCTGCGTTTCTGTCCTCCCTTGAGCGTGGGAGGTGCATCATCGAGAGGACAGTGCAGCAGATGGAGCCCTCCACAAATTTCCCAGGTGAGTCTCCCTCTGACCAGCTGCATTTAGAGACAGTTTACTCCAGGTCCTCCCAAGCATTGCAGTCAAAACTGGTGGATGTCTGCCTCCCCCACGTGTTTTCTGTGACCACCTAGCCCCAGGCAGAGCAGCAGATGTTACTCCTTTCTCCAGATTGCAGTTGTTTTGTAGTATTTTGTTCTCACCACAAACTAGGCACCAGGGAAGTTAAACATTCCCTTGTTGCTTTATTGACTGATAACTAGGTCCTTACAAGACACGGCTGAAAGGAGCAGCACAGGACCCAACCAGTGCAGCTGCCTTTTTAGATGTGCTGCACTGAATTTTGTCAGGAATGGGGCTGTGGAACATCATTAAAACTCAATCCCATATAAAAACTGCATGGCTTCTCTTCCCCATTACCAGTGAAGCTGCATACAACACAAGTGAATCCATTTACCAAGGCACACACTAGATTGGTCCCATCCAAATCTTGAGATGCATTTGCTTTCTGTGTTCACATAGAGTTCCTGTCCTTTTTATCTTATAGCCGAAGTAGCCTGGTCTCTCTATGGGAATTTGGGATTCCCTCTGGATCTGATTGACTTGATGCTTGAAGAAAAGGGAATCCGTTTGGATTCAGCTGCTTTTAATGAACTTGTTCTGGAAGACGCAAAGGTAAGAGGGAGACTCATAGAATAATTCGAAGCCTTCCCTCTCTCCTATGAGCATGGAAGTAGAATCTTTCACTGCTGAGGCTCTTCAGATGCACTGCAGGGTCATGTGCCTTCTCCCTGAAGGGGTCTGAAATAGTGTCATCACAACGCCTTTGTGTGTGATTGTGGGACTGAGGAGTATTGGCTGGTGTTTTTCTTCAGGTTGTTAGAAGTGTTTTATGATGCTGACTGTTGCTGGAGTGAAGATTATAAGAGAATTACATAGATTATCAGAGTTCTGTGTCATTCATGTAGTCCCACTTCTCACACAAAGCAGAGTTAGCTTAGACAGCCCAAGTAGCAAATTTATGAAGAGTTTACAAAATCTCCTTGATCTCTGTAGTGCTGGAAGACTTGCTCTGCCCATCCACCATCCCCACTCCCCGTGCAGTGATTGGTTCAAGGCTTTGCTCTCCTGAGTTGTAGTGGCCTGGAAGTTTCACAGCTACACAGAAAGCTGTGCCAGGAGGGTTGTGTTAGCTGTTGCTTATGGCCTGACTCGAAGCTGGCACAGGGTGGTATTGAGTGCTTGTGAGGCTTGGAGGAATGATTTAGCAGTAGCCTCCATCAGCCTGGATATAAACAAGCCTTTTCTATAAAAGAGGAAGAAGTTGTTCCTAGCCTTCCATTCACCAGTCTGCATGTCCCTGGGTGTCTCCCATCTAACTGTGCCTGTGCTCTGCTGCAGCGGAAGGCTGGTGGCCCGCAGGCAGAACAGCCAGAGAAGACAAACACATACCTTGATGTGCACTCGCTGGCGCAGCTGCGGAGCAGCAAGGTGCCTGCTACCGATGACTCTCCGAAGTACGCCTACACGCTCGGGCCGCGCGGGCAGTACGGTGAGTGGCCAGGCCCCGTCTGGAAGGCTCGCTCTGCCTGGGGCACTGGAATCCCTCACAAGACTGCTTTTACTGCCTAACGTCATGTGTGCGGAATGCGTACTTTGTGGTCCAAACCTGTCCACCTTGCTGCCACATCTTTTCCCTGGCCCTCATCCCAAAGTAGATGGTTTTCTTAGCGCTGTGTCCCTCAGAAGCCTTTGGGCTGGTGACAAGGCTGTGAGCTCTGGGTTGGCACCACTGGGTGCTGTGGTGAAGGGACCGTTGGTTTCTTCTAGAGATGAGTCTGTCTCCAACAATTAGCCTTGTGGGTGTGTGTGGGAGAATAAAGGGTAATTACAGAAAGGGATTAGGTAGTTGTCTGAAACCATGCCCTTGCTATTTCCATGGCAAACCGCTAGATGCCAGTGCAGGCTCTTTACTTTTTTAGGTTAACTGAGGTTGCTGATGCTCTAGGGAAAGCATGAAGATAAACCACAGAGAGCAAGAGGTGGTGTGGCTGTCACAGACAATTAGAGATAGCTTTGTACAGCCAGCTCCCTCTCACTCTGTGCTGGTGGTAGCCCATGCTAAGCAGAGTGAGGCAATTCAAGCTATATATACTACGGCAAGAGCACAACAGAGGAAAAAACCCAGCAGTGACATTGGCTGAAATCTCCAAGCTAGAACTGTCCCACCTCCTCAGCCTCTGAATCATGGAATAATTCAGGTTGAAAGGGATCTCTGGAGGTCCAATTTCTTGATAAAAAGAACATCAGCTTCACAGTCAGATCAGGTTGCTCAGAGCCTTGTCCATTTAAGTTTTCAGTATCTTTAAAGACAGAGACCCCACTGTTTTCTGTTCCCTGTTCTTTGTCACCCTTAGTGTAAAAAGTTGGGGGTTTTTTTACATACTGTCTGTATTTCCTGTACTTTAGTGGTAGTCTACAAATGCTAAATAGTGATGAATAACCTCTTTCTTTGACCTGCTGACTATGTTTTCAGATAGCCCAGCAGGCAGGCAGTCTTCCTTGCTGCAAGGGCACCCTGCTGGCTTGTGTTCAGCTTGCCCTCAAGGACCCCAAGATTTCTGTCAGTCCATTTCTGTGGCTTGCTGAGATGCCTTTTAAAAGCAGCCCAGTTATTCAATGTATCAGCCAGTCCCTGCCAATTCATTGCCATACACAAGTGGCATATGGGTACATCTCATCTTGTCATGGATAGTCATTAATGAAGAAGTTAAATGGTGTTGGCCCTAATATCAGCCAAGTAGCTCTACTAGTAATTGAATATCAGTTGAACATTGAACTACCGAGCAATTCCCTGTGGGACCAGCTGCCCAGCCAGTTACATACCCACCCTTATGGTCCACCTGTCCAGTCCATACTTCCCAAATTTGGCTTCAAGGAACCTGCAGAAGAGTATGTTAGAAACTTGCTGCATCAAAGAAGGTGACATCCTGGCTGTCCCTTGTCCACTGTGTCTGTCATCTCTTCAGAAAAGTCAGGCAGGTTTGCCAAGTTTGCAGTATAGCAAGATGCAGATGTGCCACATTTCCTTCTGCCAGGCTCATAAGGAGCCAGACTGGATGTCCCTCCCTGTGTAGCTGCTCAGCAGTTCTGTCATTAGGTACTTGAGGGGTGACTTAGTTGCAGTTAAAAGAGCCTTTATCCTTTCTGCCAGTAGCTGTTCCTCTTCTACCAAGGCAAAGTGCCAGCTTTCAGTATAGCCTGGGTGTTGGCAGGGTTGGCATGGGGAAGTGATCCCTCCTTTTCTGTTGCAATCTGACAGGGTGTGTGCACTAATTGCTGCCATCTTCTTCCACATAACAGAGTTCAGCCCATGCCAGGCCACTGTCCTGATGCTGTACAGAGACCAGTCTCTCCAGAAGGAGGTTGGGGCAGGGCAATGCTGTGGTGTCATCTTGGACAGGACTAACTTCTATGCAGAGCAGGGTGGGCAAGACTCTGACCAAGGCTACATGATACGTTTAGGACAGCAGGTAAGGCCCTTTACTGCCTAACCCACCACCACCATGGATACTAAGGCCAGGCAGAATTCCCCAAGTGAGGAGCTATTTGACTGTGTTAATTTGCAAGCTGCTGACTCTTAACAGTTCCCTTGGCTTTGCATCAGAGTTGGTGTGATGAGGCAGAAGCAGCAGTAACTTCACAGAGGTGTACTTGCTATTCTGGTTGTCTCTCAGCCCCTTGCAATTTCATCTTGCTGAGGAAGACTGAAGTCTTCTTAGGTCTCCCTTCAATGTGCTACATTTTTGCCAGCTGGGGATGTAATGCTGAGAGAAGGCAATCAATGATCAGAGAGTCCGTGAGCTGAGTAACTTGTCTCTGGCCAGTCCTGGACAAGCAGTGCCCCACCTGAAACTCAGTGGAAAAACTCTTATCCCTTCCAAGAACATCAGGAAGGACCTCCACTTCTGCAGCATGTGCCTTCAGCCTTACCAGAGGGAGAGCTTTGACCCTCTCATGGAAAGCTTCATGCGATGCAGCTTTTTCTCCTTCCCACATTCCAGCTCTTGATAATCACCACTGGGTATTGATTCTGCCTTTTTAGCCTTGTAGAATGTGACAGTGTGTTGCTCAGCACTTCTCCCCGGGCTGAAGTGGGGATCCAGTTTCTGTTGCCAGCCTAGTGAGGCAGAATTGGCACCTTGGAGGCACAAGACGGGTATCTTGGCAAATGCTGTCCATTTTTTCATGGACAAGCATCCTTGTTATGAAAATTCATCAGCATGGATGGTGTTACTGCCCTCCACTGCATGCTGACAGCCTCAACATTTTGTGCAATGAGTGGCTGAGTGCAGAGAAGGTCTGAGGCACTCTTGATTACATCTGCAGCAAGCTTCTCTCTGATTTTTCCACATAACCCCTATCTTTTAGGGATCAGTGGGGGTTGTGTTTCCCAGTTGGATCAAACAGGTACCTAGCACAAATATTTAGATTTTCCCTGTATCCTAACTCATATTTCTGTCTCTTTGCTCAGGATGTGCTCTTCCCTGTAGAGTCAGTTCGTCTCTGTGGTGGCTACGTGATCCATGAGGTCACTGCTGTGGAAACCCTGCGTGTTGGTGACCAAGTTCAGCTCTTTGTGGATGAGGTGATAACTCGCTGCTCTTAACCTTTTCATTGTGATGTCCTGAGTAGCCTGTGCACAGCAGATCTTTGTCCCTTGTATTCATTGTAATGTGCGGTGGGAAGGAGACATCACAAGTGCCTCTGTAATTTTCTGTGAGCCATTGGTTTTTCCAAAAGTATCCAGCCTACCCTTTCCTGTTTTACCGGGGCGATCCCATAGGAAAAGAAGTTAGATCTTGCCTGTCACAAAATTAATCTGACAGCTGTACTACCCATTGTCTTTCCCCAGTCTTCTCCCATCCCTTCACATGCAGCCTGTCCCTTACCTCTTTGTGCCGTCCCCTGCTTCCCTGAGCTGTGGAGGACTGGCACTCCCTGCCAGCCTGTCTGTGCTTTCAGGCCCAGCGGGTGGCCTGCATGACGAACCACACCGCTACCCACCTGCTGAACTTTGCGCTCCGACACGTCCTGGGTGACAGCACGGAGCAACGCGGGTCCCATGTGACAGCAGAGCGGCTGCGCTTCGACTTTGATACCAAGGTGACACTGAAGTTCTGTTTCCTTGTTGTCAGCAGTACCAACATTCCAGTACTAGCCTTCTCTCCAGGATTTTTCTCCTCGTCATAATCGCTCCTTTAGAGACAGGTCACATTTTATCTGAGCAATGAAGGTCAGCCCTGTGGATGTGACTGAATCTGCTTTGCATTGACCTGACCCTGATCAGGGCTTGCTCAAGGGATGCGTGGGGATCAGAAGGAAAAGACTTAGCAAGACCAGTTGTTGTGGGACTGACATGAAATAGTGTGAAGGAGTCTTTGAGAGATGGTGCTTGGCTATGACATGTGTCTGATGTCTGTGCTGGACATCCAGGTGAGAGTATTTGCGAACTGAAAGCTGTTGGGTCAGGATGAGTGCTGGTCCTGGTAACCTGTCACTCATTACAATATTTCTCCTGAAGACTTTGGCTGTTGCTCTTGCATGAAAAATCCTTAATCCCTCCTAGGAGGAGGGGATGGGAGGGCCATGATGCTCACAGTTCCCTTTTACAAGTAGAGATGATGAGACATAGGGGAAGAGTGGTGTGCCCAAGCTGAGTTGCCTGGCAGCCCTGCCCAAGTTCTCCCTCCTTCATTCTATTCTTCTCAGGAGGCTTCTCCTGAAGGTGACTGATTTACTTCCTCAGGGCCCTGTGACTGTGGAGCAGCTGCAGCAAGTGGAGCGAGTGGTCCAGGATACCATCAAAAGAAATGAAGTTGTGCATATGGCTGAGGTCCCCCTCACAGTGGCAAGAAGAGTTCAGGGACTCCGTGCAGTGGATGAGGTATGACCTGATAGCAGCACACATCTTCATGATGATTTGCGAATTGAGGACTCCAAAATTCAATAGCTTGCAAGCAGTAAAAAGTTATAAAATTGTATTGCCCCCGTGGGAAACAAGAAAGGTTCTTCACCTATGCCCATCCCCCTTTCCGAATAGCCAACCGCACTTAAATGCATCTGGACTGCAGATATGCATGACTACCTTATGAATATACTTCATATTACATCGTATTTAGCATCATTACGTCATCAACTGATTAGCATAGGTCACCTCCCCTTTTGAGGTCCCAGGGATCTTTGGGGATGAAGGATCGTACTCTTCCTCAGATAAACGCCTAGAGAACAGCCTGTTATAAACACAAATTTGTTTGGTTTTGTGAGGTGCTAAGAGGTCTGGTTTGTCCCCGTGCTATCTCCCTCCCTGTCTCACTGCCCCCTGGTTTGTGCTTTTGTTTTTTTTCTATTCTCATTCCTACCTTATCTCTGACTACTAGCCAAAAGAAGAGAAAGAAAAAAAAGAAAAAACTGCATACAGCTTTATCTAGCATTATAGATTTCTTAAAAAACTTGTATTTAAACTTACTCTAAACTCCTATTTCTAAATCAATCTGCCTTCTCGTTCAGCAGGAATGTCAACACAACACATTTCTGCAAGGGAATTGACTCCCAAAGCTGAGAAAGGAAAATAGGACAGAGAAAGATCTTAGGATCTTGTTGTGAAACATGGAGGCTGGCGATGCATAGACTCATCCCTTTGTACCAACAGCCTGTAGTGTCACCCAACTGCTGCTTTCTCCCCATAATGGCTGGTTGTGGAGAAGTAGTGCTGCCCCTCACTCTGGGGCTACTCTAGAACAGGATCAAAATGAGGCAAACACCTGAAGCCATGTAGATAGTCTGTAAGTGCCCCTGAAGGACCATGTTGTTAGCTGCTGATCCCTGTCTCCTCTGTCAGGGGTATCCAGATCCAGTGAGGATAGTGTCTCTGGGGGTCCCCGTGGAGAGTGTGCTGACCTGTGACTCCAAGGCTGCAATGCAGACCTCTGTGGAGCTCTGCTGTGGGACGTAAGTGACTTTTACTTGCAGCCATAAGGCATATGGTGGGCATTGGTGGCTGAGATAGAGACATCATTGCAAGCTCAACTCCCTGTCCTTGTGAAACTGAGTTTCCTCACTGGAAAGATATTGTGAGGACAAGATGGGCTACTTATGAAGCTTTGGAAGTCCCAGAGTGAGCAAGCTTTATTGAAATCCAAAGCATTTTTCTTACTTCATAGTCTGAAACCAACCTGGAAGCCACAGAGCACCAGCAGGGTGTAGGAAAGGTGTGTGTGGCCTGTAACACCAGTGCTTTGCCTTTGGGGATGCAGGAGGGCTGGGGACCTGACTGGAGACTCACAGACGGTTGTGAAAACCTGAGACTGCTCTAATTATTAATTTTTGTCACCCTCTGCTGCTTTTAGCATTAATGGGAGTAGAAGAAGAGTTAATCTTAGGGCAGTGGTGACACCAAAAAAAAAACCCAAG
The DNA here is from genome assembly GCA_013390005.1 of Calyptomena viridis. NCBI lineage: Eukaryota > Metazoa > Chordata > Aves > Passeriformes > Eurylaimidae > Calyptomena > Calyptomena viridis. The sequence goes on from WEIV01018608.1 coordinate 202,061, forward strand.
AGCAAACTGGTCTTTGAGCAGATAGAGATGAAAATGAACAATTTTCTAGCCATGAGATCATTCTTGTGGGAGTTGTGGGACAAGAAACTGCATGGGAGTAGAGATGATCAATCCTTTGAAGCTCTCTGAAATGATTACTTATGGTAACAGAACCTGAGACACTGTAGGTTTCATATTCACTGTTAAGTGACCAAGAAGAAAAAGTTCTAAGAGCTCTGAGACTGCACAACTGTCCTGTAACTGGAATCTAGTGGGGCCAGGCTGTGAGCTGGCCTGATGAGAGGGTGGTGGAGTTGGAGCAAAAAGGTCACTTTCTATAAGGTTTAGTAGCATATGAGTGGAAGAGAAAAATCCCAATTCATCCCACTGCTGAAGGAAAGGGAAGCAGAATTTAGCTATTATGTACCGTTTGGCAGAACCTTGCTGGGCAGGTAGCACAAAGGTTCCTCTGGAGTAGCCTCAATGCTGCTGTCTCTTGCCTGACAGAATGCCATCAGGATTTTAGGGATGGGGAGGGATTCAAGATAATGGGATTGGAAAGGGGCTGCTGGACTTCAGACTTCTCTAGAAAGAAAATAGGCTTACTAATTTCTGTTTCCAGAGGGCAGCTTGTTTTATTTCCTGTTCTCTGCTGACTTTTTAGGCACCTTCTACAAACAGGATCTATGGAAGATCTGGCCATCATCAGTGAGCGTCAGCTTGCTAAAGGGATTAGCCGTGTCATTGCAGTGACAGGGAGACAAGCCAAACAGGTAAGAAAGGGAGAACTGAGATTTCTGCCATGTCAAGGCAGTGCCAGAAGGACCAAACCTGTAGGTTCCTCACAGACAGTGAGCTCCCCACTGCTTTGGTTGGAGCATCCCTGCTGTGCTTTGTTTGACTTCCTCTTTCACCCCTGGACTCAGCTCTGCTGATGTACCTCACTATTCACCTCTTTTACCCCATCCTAGTCTTCTGTCTCCTTGACCTTCATTCTTCCCCCAGACCTCTTTTCCAAGATAAAAACCTGGCATAAAATACCAGGAAGCCTCTGGTCTATAAATTTCAGTCCCTGGGTAGACATTTAAAGGTGTGATCCTTTGTGCATTTGTTTCACCTCCTCCTCACCTCCTGCCTATCACAGCTGGATTTGCACTTTATAGGGCTTTGGCCTCATTCTTACAGTCCTTTTGCTTCTTTTCTTTAGTCTTTTTCTTGCTTAACTGTGGTTCTAGTCTGGCTGGGTCTGTATAAAAAGTCAGCAACCTATTATTGTGTTCACGAAATCACTCTGTCCTTTAGTATCTGCAAGTGTCATGTTCCTCACAAACTTGTTCGCTTCCTTCAAGGCTGTAGTCAGAGGAGAGTGACTCATAGTCAGTGGAATTGGAAAGGCTAAAGGCAAACCCCACCTCTGCAAATCTGTTACATTTTGGCTGGCTGTCCCTTGTGCTTCTGTGTCGCAGCAAGGCTTTTCTTCGTGCAGAAGGAAAGGCTGCAGAGCACATCTGCATGCTTTGCTAGAAGTGCTAACTTGGAGAAGTCCCCAAAAAGAACTTTGTGCATGTGTTAATGAGACAAGGGAGACTGCAGGCATGAGGGAGTGACTTGAAACAAGGGTTGTGTACGCTAGCTAGGCAGAGCTTTTCTTATGTACTCTCTGCTGTCCTGATCTAAAGTTTCACAGGACCATCATGGACACAGAGATCTGGTAGGGAGGAAACCATAAGGATTGTCACTGATGAAAAAAGCTTGTAATAGCTCTTTTTTTTTTTTTTTTTTTTATTAATGGTAGCACTGTTGTTGGGGAAAGCAATAAAAAATACACCAAGATACCTGAACTCGGGAAATATGCTTGAACAGCTGATGAGGTTTCTATTAGTTTTAGCGTTTCTTTTGTTTCTTCAGTCAGCAGTTTCAAGATTGCATTTACTAATGAAAAAGGAGCTTTAAAACACAAATGGAGGTCTCTTGTTTTTCCTCAATGAAATCCTGACTATTTGGTGCAAGATAGTTAGGAAACATAAATGCTTGACAGCTTGGTCCCCTGGGTGTAACCATCTAGTTTTGGTTGCAAATCTAGAGAGGAATCTTCTTTTTCAGAGTCTTGTGGGAACAGTCGTTCTTAAAACATCTGTAGATCACTTTCCACTGGATCCTGAGCAGCACATCAGTGTTTATGACCCTGCTGCCTCTCTACTTTCTCCATCCCTACTCATTTTTATTGTTGCTGCATTTGAAGCTTGCATTCTTTCTGTCTCTTCAGGCCCGGGAAGTAGGCCAGTGTTTGGCTATGGAAGTGGACTCTGTCTCCCTACGAATGAAGCAGAGGAGCAGCTCTATTCCTGAGATGCAGAATCTCTCCAAAGAAGTGGGCCAGCTGACCAAAGTAAGGATTACACTCCTATGCAGAAAGATCCCCAGCATGAGCTTTATACACTTGAGGCACATGATTTTTTCCCTACCAGGTTCACATCTTATCGTGGTCAATATCAAGGACAAGTTGCTACCTCCTGTGCCTCTTTGATCACAAGGATTTTTACCAGTGTCCAAGTCCCTCTGTTGCAGATGGCCAGCTGAAAAGAGAAAACTACTTACCACAATGACAGGCTGGCCTGATCACATGGGCTATAGAAGAGTCTGGAAAGAGGCCAAGCTCCAGCCTGACCTCCCAAAGAACTAGCAGTTTATGTCTAGGTACAGTTTAATATCCTTGTCTTGCAGGTAGTGACCAGCACTGCAATGCCCCAGTGGCAAAGAAAAGAACTACAGACGATCCTCAAAGCACTACAGCGAACGGCCAACACAGCTATCAGGAAACTGGAGCTGCAGCAGGTACTGTGGCAGCAGCACACTGACTTGCAGCTGGCATCGCCTCCTTGTTTATACATGGAGAAGATGAGATGGTCCTCACAGTGGACTTAACAAGGTTATACACCATTACACAGTGGTAGGACAGGGCCTTTCTCCCAGCCATGTGAATATTGCTGTGGCTTCCAGCATGTGTTTGTGTTCTGCCAATTTACATTAAAAGCACTTTGGAAATGCTTATTGGTGACTTAAGAGATCTCAGCAAGAACTAACCCTTTCTTACACAGAAGGCCTCCTGAGACATGTAGCGGTGTATAGGTCCAGGAGAGAGGCTGGGAACTGAATGGCTCACTATCTATTCCACTTTTGACAGGGGTTCATCTCTGCTTGCTTTCAAGGATGTAGGACTTGCTGTGCAAGTCTCCACGTGGAGACTTCAGTCTGATGGTCTTACTCTGACTTTTGCTGTCACACATCTCCCATCTGTCCCACAGAGCAGCACTTGCATCCCCTTTGTATATATGTTGCATACATATGTGCTCATCCAGCCCACCCTGTGCCACCTGTAGCCCTCCAAAGTACTGTATGCTTCTCCCTTCAGGCTGAAAAGAAGGCACAAAGCCTGCTGGCAAAACACTGCAACCAACCTGTCATCATTGATACTGTCCCAGCTGATTCCCTCTCTGTGAGTAATCCACATTCCTTGTTTGCCCAGCAGTACCTCAGATGCTTCAAACAGTAAGAAGGAATTGCTGGGCACATTTTCTGCTGGATGCCAGTCTCCTTTGATGTAGCCTGACCCCTCTTCACCCTGCCTCTCCTAGATCCTAATGAAGGTAGTTAACCAGCTGTGTGACAAGTCTCCTGGCACATCAGTTCTGCTGCTCAGCCCTCAGGCTTCTGGTGAGGTACTCTGTGCCTGCCAGGTGTCCAAGGTAAGCAGAACCCTGGTAGAGACACGAGGAAGCTGCCTGCAAAGGGGGACTGGGTCCTACTTGAGGCTTTTCCTAGGATTCTCCCCAGGAAAATCACACAGGTTAATAACACAGGGTCAGGACCTAAGATGAACGTCCTGGGACTAGATGTGCTTTCAGTCTCTGCTGGGCACAGATGTCCCTGGATCCACCAGGTTGTGTTTGCCCATGTGCAAGACACAGCATTAACATGTAGGCTTAGCCTTTTTGGTCGTCAACATCATGATTACCTCAGTATAGTGAGGGCCCAGGCTGGGTGAGGAGAGGATGGTGTTATCGTACTTTATTCACACTTTAGAGTGCTCCACAGTCCAAAAAATTAATTTTCTGTGTCTCTTCCCCAGAACTGCCTCCCTGCATTCTCTGCTGCTGACTGGGCCGTGGCTGTCTGCACACAGATGGAAGGCAAGGCAGGAGGCTCTCCCATCGTTGCTAAGGGCAGTGGAAATGCCAAAGGCATGCAAGGAGCCCTGACTACTGCACTGGAGTTTGCTCACAGTAAACTATGATGTTTTAGTGCCAGGACAGCTGTATGCACAAGCTGCAAGCTATGTGGACACTTGATATCGAGGATATTCTCTGCTGATCTGACAGGTTTAGCAGCTCCCACAATGAACATTGCTGCAACCACTGCACTTGGCTTGTAACTATCCAGGATCAGCAGAGACCCTGCTCCTGATCCCACTGACAGAATGATGCTGCCTGTTCTCAGCATGAATATATGGGGATTGAGCCTTGGAAAGCACTAGCTGCAACAGCAGGTCCTTCTCTTGGAACTGTGCAGTTCTTGCCACAAGAGACTGTGTGAGAACATGGGAAGATGGCACAATGTTATCCTAAAGCCATTAAAGGGTAGAAAGTGTCTGATCCCCTGATGTTTCTTGTTAGCTGCACCATTTTTTTCTGTTCTTTCAGAGGGGTTCTTCCTGTCCCTGCAGCCCTGGAAGTCAGCACACACTCCTGTCTAAGAAGTGCCACCCTACTGCAGAACTTAGGATGCCTCTCTGATTAAAAATGCTACTGTAATTTAGAAATGGGAGGAGAAATCCCACCGTGCTTGTGGGCTCAGGCTCATTAGGCTATGCAATGGAGTACTGAAGCCATTCCTCAGCATGAGGGAACAAAATAATCCCAGTCTCCACTTCTTTGCTTTGGATGAATGTTCTTATCCCTTTTCCTTTCTTGTAACTCCTTCCTTTTGGTTTCTTACCAGCTGCTACCTAAAAATCCCACTGATTTGGTGAATTGTGTGAATGGAAACTGTTGCTGTGTCACAGCATGTAAGTCTCTGCAGCAGGACACTTAGCCTTGAGGTGAGCAGGTCTCTCTTATGATCTGGTCATTTTACACAAGCAGTAGCAGACCCAGCACATTCAATTCCTAAAGACACGTCAGAGTTCCTTGTTAGAATGGTGTCTAGAGCTTCTGGCCAAAGCACCATTATTTTAGATACAGAATTGACCTAAACAGAGATCACAAATGGTAGCTGAGGCAAAGGTGCAACAGGATAGAGATATAAGCAGGTTTTGCCCTGAGAGGAGCAAGAGCAGCCTGACAGGCACCAGCAGGTAGGGTTGCCTGGCACTGTGAAGGGAGGTAGAGGAGGCAGTAGCTTCTTGCTTTTAGGGAGAGGGGGGAGGGGTAGAAGCATGGTGATGCTGATGGATGGGTAGGAGGAAATGGCTGTCACATAGATAAGGATTGGTGAAGGGGACGTTAAGGGGAATGGCCCAGTGTCCTAATAGAGACTTCCCACTTAGCTGTCTGCCTGAGGGAGGGAGGTTGAATAGCTGCTGTGAGCTGAGCCTCACTTCCCTTCTCTCTTCAGTGAATAGTTCATCTGGTGGGGGGGAGGGAAGTGGATTTAAGGGGCGTTAGGGAAGAAAACCCCTTGTCTTCTAATATCTCAGTGGGTGTCCAGCCCAAAATCTCACATGGGGTCTCTAAGGCTTAATGTGGTTCCTACTCATCTTTGCAAAGTGCCAGCAGCTGGTTTTGCATCAGTTAAGCGCCAGATATAAATGTGAGGACTTGGAGGCAGAAGGAAACCCTTTAGGGTCTGGTGGTTCTCTCCACTGTGCTCCCCAAAAGCACTGACGACTGCAGCAAGAATCCAGACCTTTAGCCTTGGTTCAGTAAGTGCTGCTTCCAGACCGTGAGCTTAAAGCAGGGCTTGTGGCAAAGGGGTCTATAAGCCAAGGTCTCTGGACATCTGCCCCTGCTGCCCAGAGTTGAGCTAACAGAGGGGTGCATAGGCCTCTTTCTTTCATCACCCTGCCAGCAGGGCAGGTTGGTGCTTTCTCAGATTTCCACTTCCAGATGCAGAGGTGCTACTGGTGCTCATAACATCTCTCCAAGGACCCTGAGCCCTGGGGAGAGCTGAAACATGTAGCCCAGTGCTTCAAGGACCTTGTGGCAAGGCTGGTTAGGTGCTGGAGAGGGTGCATGGAGTCCCAGGGAATGGTTTGTGCAATCAGTTGAAAGCAGTATCAGTGCCCAGTGTTGCACAGCTCCTGTATTTCACTTGGGCTACAGCAGTACCAGCTGTGGGGAGGGGAAGGGATCTGTCTGACTGGAAAAGCACTTTACCAGAGTGATTTTGTGTTGCTGTATTAATAGCTGCCACAGGAGATGATGTCTCCTTTCGGTGTTGGAGAGTAGGTGTGAGGAGGAGGAAAGGAATGCTGAGTTGAACTGCTCCTGCACGATGCTCCAAAAGCAGAGTCTGAGCTTGCCAGCAGCAGCCTTATGGACTTAACCCCCTTTTGGCTTGACTGTTAGTTTAAAAACCATTGAGCTCTGGTAGGCTTTTGCCCAGCCCCTTAAGGGGCAGAGGTCTGGTCACTGACCTTCCAGGTAATGCCTTTACTGATGGGGGAAGTTGAGCCTTTGTCATTGTTCCCCTGGAGGGCCAAGGACTGCTGCCAAGGACAGAGGCACCACAGAGCAGTCTCTCCTGGGGCCATTGGAAGGAGGTCCATCTCCCCTGTGGGAGCTGTTAGGCCCTCAGCACTGTGTGAAGTGTGAACAGCAAAGGCCTGATGCCTTGGCACTCCAGCTCTGTTCATCCCCTCCTGACTTTTCCCATGAGAAAAGTGATTCCTTGTTCTCAGGATATTTGCAGCAGCCCCAGCATCCACTGCACCCAGGTCTGCTGCATCTCCTGCCTATGACTCCTATAAGCCTTATAAACCACCTAGTCAGCAAGCAGGGCTCCAGCCTTCTGCAAAGGCACTGGCTTTTCTGCCTCAGCCAGGAAAGTCTTGAGGAGCCCATTTCCTTTCTCCTCCTTTGCTGCTCTTGGCTTTTATGGACATGAAATTCAGTATTTGCCTTCCCCTTTCTGAGCCTGCAAGGATCAACGAAGTCACAGCATAACCAAGTCCTGATCTTACTTGGTAAGATCTTATTTTATCAGCTCAGTAGCACTAAAACTGCTACGTAATTGAAGGAGAAAAAGGATCTTATCCTACCAAAGAGTGGTTCTGTGGAGGCATCTCTGGTGCCTCATCACCTCAAGCTGGTAAGGTGAGTTGCTGCAGTAGAAATGCTGCATTTTGTGCTGCAGCCATACCAGGCCACCGCTGATCCTAGGAGAGAGCACTTCCTGTTGTTCCTGTTTCTGACAGACTTACATCCTGTTCTCTTTCCCTGCTGCACAAGGACATTCACATCCCCTGCTGCAGCTGCAGTAGTTACCACTTTTCTGCCTGGCATGCCCTGCATGTCAACAGCAGGTCAAGCAATGCTTAGCTTGGAGGGCTTCAGGAAATGAAACACAAGTTTGAAATACAGTTCTCTGGCCAAAGTAGCAGCCTACATTCCCTTACAGCCATAAAGGTTCTAAGGTGCGAGCAATATCCTGGGCAAACATTTCAACTCCAAACACATGCACACAGAAGGGATGGCAGGAAGTGGGAAACTAATTAAAAGTCAAAGCATTTTTGCTGTGAGCAGGTGCTGTCAGGTTGGCAACACCTCAGTAAGGCCAGATGGAGCCCAAGGTCCCTTAAGGGCACCTGCAATCCAAGGGCTTGCCAGCCTCAACCCCAAGCAACTACGTTACATTGGCTAAAGGGGAGCAAAAAGTACTTGCATGTCTCTTCTCGCCCATTTGCTACAGAAGCTTCACTCTCAGTAGCCTGGGCTGCAGAATGAGAGTGGTACACAGTGCCTGCAAGAAGCCCAGCTCTGCCTTGACACCCCTGCCACCTGGGGCAGGCTGCTGTAGGAACTTGAGCTGCTGCAGCTTGGGTCATGTGGGACTCATTTCAGTAAGGTATGGGGATTGTAGTGATGGTAGCAGAGCCAAGCCATGCAGAGGATGCCAAATGCATGCTGAGCCACAGGCTCAAAAGCTGTGGGACTTGGTTCCTTACAGCTATAGCTGAACATCTCCCAGAGACACTGAACATAATACAGCATGTCCAAGCTGTGCCCTACAGGGAGGGAAAGCAGCTCAGGGGCAGGAAACCCAAGGTGACCATTAAGGGTCCTTCCCAACCCAAACTATTCTATGACTCTACGTGCATAGTGATAGTGTGCACTGAGCTAGTCACAGCACATATGTGTACACATGTGTAATCCAGGAACCCACGCATTCACCTATCTGTGGGTTTTTGGATTAGCCCTGCAGGCTCTCACCATCACACTGCCCCATGCCGTGGGCTTCCTGCTCCTGCAGGAGCCAGCAGCACCCACACGTGGGCAGCTGCTGCACAGCACACACAAGGCTGCAGTGGTGACCCAGAGCATCAGTGGTGAGGTGGGAGCAGCTCAGGGCCACCTCGAGCTGGTGCTGCTCACCTTCTGTGTTCTAGATGCCTGAGAAAGGAGGGCATGGCTCTGCACTACAGGCATTCTGCTGAGGGACAGGCAGCCTGTTAGACCACGTGGGCAGGACAGGAGAGCCCCATGGCCCTTGGCTTCTAGGGAGCGTTCCTGGGAAAGAGATGTTTCCACTGCAGCAGAACCCTGTCCACAATGGCATGCTGAGAGCCCAATAAGGCAGGAGAGGCATTTCAAGGGGAATCCCAGCAGCTTGCCTTTGCTGCATGCCCTTCACGGCCAGCCAGTTCTCTGCTCAAGAGCACTGGTGCCTTGCAGTCAGCTTGGATTGCAGCTGGCATTTCTGTGCTGCTTGCTGAGAGGTGTGATTTGCTCAGCTGCAACCCAAAGCTCCTCTCTCCTCCAGAAAGCACCAGGAAAACCCACAGGGCTGAGAGAAGGGCCCTGCTTCCCCCTATGATGCCTAAAATCAGATAAACAAAACCTTCCAAACAAATTAATAGAGGTAAAAGAAAAGGTGCATTTCTTTAATGGGAGTTTTCCAGGTCCAAAAAAAGAGAAAAACATCCTCATCATCTTACATTTATAATATTCATCAATCCCTACAATGTACATTAATCAGTCCCCTTTAACATGTGCAACCAGAACTCATCCAACCTCTGTGCTCTCCAATACACTCAACCAGAACTTGTCTAACCCCTGTACCTTCCCCTGGGTCTGCCCCGCCCCGGAGCTTCTCTAGAATCTCTGGCTCTTCTGTTTTGTCTTACTACTCTTGTTATCTTCAAAAGGAATGTAAACATAGCGAGGAAAGGCCTAGTAGAAACCTTTCTAAGTAAAACTATATAGCTAAATTAAATCCTAGAAATCCTAGAAATATGAGGAAAAAAAACTTCAAGGCATCACCTACATCTTCCCTACCATCATCCCAACTGCTGTCAGGAGTGCCCTGTTACTGAGCCCACCCTTCTGACAGGACATAGCTCATTTCCATCAAGGGACGAATTTTGATTGATGTATTTCTGGGTCTTAGTCTACCAGAGGATGGCCATGGGGTCCTAGGATGTCAGCACAGAGGGCATGCAGTGAGTCTGTCATGGTGTTACCTGGGGTACATCCAGACCCATCATTCAGAGCATGCTGCTGCATCCAGGCATCCAGTATGCACTGCAGAGCTGCTCATCATGGAATTGTGCAACCATGGCAGGCCCCCGTGGGAACATGAGCAAAGCTATGCTCATGGTCAGCACCAGGTATTGGGGTGCTGCATGTTTAATGGCTTCCTTCAGACTGGAGAGGGAATGGAAAGTGACCCTGTTCTGTAAGGTCTGCTGTGGCATAGGCTGGAAGAATCTCCATCTTGCCTGAGTCAATATTGCACACAGTGCCTGTGTGTCACTTTTGCAAGCTGGAGGGTTTCATACTGAGTTGAGAAGTCCTAGCATGCACCATCACTTAAGACTCCCATGAGGGCTGTCAGCCTCAAAGTACTGTTGCAATTCCAGTCCAAAACCCTTCCTATGTTTTCAGCTGGCTATGGGATCCCTATCCCAGAGCTATTGCCATCAGATAGTCTGCTTTTTCTAAGGCACTCCACCCGAGCCTGCTGCAAAAGTCCCTGAGGCTGTGCAGACACTGGGTTACTATTCCAGTCCCCAACCAAGATCCCTGCATCTCCTTCTAATCCTTGCCCAGCCTCGTGTCACGCACTTCCCTCTTGCTTTGCATCAGAGGTTGCCTGGGCTTGAGATCCAGGAACAGGAAGATGAATCTGAGCCTACATAGACCTTCTTTTCACATGGTGAAGAATTATTTACACTCGGGTTGGGATTTGCTGCTCTACTAATTTTGTTGTCTCCTCGTTTGCCTGTTTGTCCCACATTCCACAGAGCGTTTCCTCCCTCCCCCTTCCTTCTCTCGCTGCCCTCACTTGCGGGTGTCTTTCCTCCCTCCTCCTGGCTGGCCAGGTTAGGCAGGTGCAAGAAGAAGACACACAAGGAAGATAATCCATCAACTCAAATATCACTGAGTTTTACAGAAAAAGAGGGAAAGAGAGACAAAACTAAATGACCTTTAAAACAGCAAGTTCTCAGGTTCCCTCCCCCACCCAGAAGTGGCTCCTCTGCTCTGCTGTAACCTTCTCCTCCCTGCCCCAGCATTTATTTATAAGCACCATCAATAATTAAAAGGCTGCCTGCCTACTTGCTTGCTTCGGCTGCAGTGTTGACAGAGGCATTTCTGACGTTTCCTGGCTCAGCCTGACTGCTTTGCTCACTTGGGCTTTTAATTTTCTTCCCCTGCCTTGTCAGAAACACAGGAAATCACCCACCTGAAACGGATCAGATGTTCAGAGAGCCAGGAGAGTTCTTGCTGGAGCTGGTTGCCCCAAGAGTGACCCAAGAGTCGCCGGCTCTCATGGCCCTGCAGCATGAGATGGGATGTCTGGGGTGTCCCTGCTGTGGGCACCACCACTCTCTGCCAGAGTCAGGCTCCGGGAGAAGAGATCCCCTTGTCCACATCCAAGGGCGAGGGAATTCCCACACTGGCATTTCTTTGTGGAAAAGACAAGTGAGGGCTCTGCAGCTGGGCTTCCCAGCCCTGGGGGAGCAGCACCACCCTGGGCACTCAGTTCTGGGCACTCGGCCAGGGAGATGGAAGGAGAGAGCCACCAACCAGTGCAGCCAAAAAGCAGAGCTGAACAGGATGCATTGGCCCTGGTAGGCAGAGCTGGAGGCCTTATAGCAGAAGGGTACAGCTGGACTTAGAAAATCAGGGGTGGAAAGCTTTACACTGGTCCGGAGGAAGCACCACGGGGCATAAGCCAGGGATAGACCAGGCACAGAGGCAGCAGCTGGCCTTGACACATTGCTGGCATTACAGAAGTCCTTGTGAATGCTTCAGGTTGCTCCTCACAGGTTCACAAGTTCTGACCCTTCAACAAACTCTCAAGTGTGGGGTTTCCAGACAGCCTGGCTCAGCAACTGCAAGCAGAGCCGACAGCACGCCAGGACTGAGCCCAGCTCCCTTTGTCACTGCAATCCCAACGCGGCAATAGGGCACAAGAGGGAAACCCAGTGGTTCTCCCTGAGCTGGCCTGCAATGCTGGACATGGCAGAGACATTCAGGTGAGCAGTGGCAGATAGCTGCAGCTGAAGGCATTTGGCACTGTGCACCCAGCTCCCCTCAGCACACAGCACAACGCTTCAGGCTCCCCTGCTTCAGCAGCTGAGACCTGAAAGGGAACAAAGGGGACTGTGGCTCTGCCATAGCCCCCACACTGTGCTGTGAGGCCAGGGAGTGCCTCGGAGCTGGGCACAGCAGCAGCGAGAAGCAGATCTGTCACAGAGCATGGCTCTGGAGGGACAGTGATGGCAGCTGGCAGCTCCCCAGCTCTACTGGTGCCGGGCTCCACTGGGTTGGGAAGAGGGCACCAAAGGACAGTGTCAATTCAGCAGCCCTTGGTGTGCAAGCTCCCAGGCTGTCCTATCCCATCAGTATCTGACTCCCACCACAGTGACCGCTCCGACATTGTCCTTGCTGTGACGGGTTGGATAGGGCCCCCCTTCTGCCTCTGCCAGTTGCCCTACACCAGACCCTGGAACTGCTGATACAAGATATATGGAGCTGCAGCTTGGGCACACCAAGGGGCTGAAAGATGAAAAAGGTGCCTCTTTCCCCAGGTATCCCCAGATCCCCAAGCCACACAGCCCACCTGGCCCAAGGGTGCTGGAAGAGCTCACCCACTTCCACCCTATCCTTCTGTCAGTCAGTCTCCAAGGAGTGTCTTCAATCTTCAAGGGAAGGGGTATTGGGATATCCTGTGAGGGATATCATAGACCAGCTGGCCTTGAAGGTAAATAAGGCAAGCAGGGATAATGTCCTCATTTCAAATATGACAAGGACCATGGACCTCTGAGCTGCTTTCTAGTGTCCACATAAAGGGAGGATGCTGCACTGCCTGACCCGGGCTTTTCAAAATCTCCCTGTGCACAGCCTGTCCTGCAGGATCTGATCCAGATTCAAAACTCTCTGGAGCACTTACCCTGTTGCAAACACTTGGGTTTATCAAAACACAGCAGAAGAGGGAGAGGTGGAAATGGGGGCAGTGAAGGGAATGACACAGAGTCACAAGCTAAAATGCAAAGCATGGAGCCCCTTGTGGAAAAAAAGAGACTATGCAAACCAATGCATCATCTCTGTGAGAGTGCTGGAAAACAGCCTCCCACCAACGCTCATCCTCAGCCTGGGAAGGGAAAAGCTTCACACCTGCTCTGAATATCATGAAGTCTGCAACAAGCCTAGACAGGAATAGAAGTCACTAACTAGATGCTTTTCCTCCTCCAACCACATATGCAGCCAGCTCTCCTCTTCCACATGACACTCCAGCTTGGCTCATGCATCTGCTGCCATGTTTGCCAAGTGAGGTGATGCCATCCAGATACAGAGCCCTGCAGATGGCAGCCAGGCATACAGGGAATGCAGAACATGACTATCATGACTGAGGGAGCTGGCCACAGACAGCATCCTCAGCAAGGACACAACAGAACCCCATTCACCAGGAACTGAGGTGCAGAGGAGGAGGGCTAGAAAAACCTCAGTGAACCACAGTTTCTATATTAAATATCTCCTTCACGACCCAACCTGCTCCAGCTACCCCAATTTCTGTGAATGTGTCTTCCCGGACTCTACCAAGGGAGATATCTTCCTCCTCCCCTCCAAGGAGTTGCATGACAGCAATCTGGCCGTGACAGGACACGTGCTCCAGGGACAGGATCTGTGGAGATTGCTGTGACACAGGAGTGACAGTGGAGACCCTAGATCTCAGGCAGTGGTAATGGAGATGCCCCTCCCTGAGTATCAAGAAAACCCAGCAAAAAGTGCCAGATTCCCTACAGGAAAGGAGGGATTGCTCAAGGGGCCAGTTCTGAGCCAAAAGCAGCAGGAATTGTGCTAACACAGCTGTCTGAAAAACAAAGGCTGGAAATATCTGAGCACATCCTCCCCGGGTTCCTTTTGTTGTCCAAACACAGCCCCATGCTCCCAGCAGGGCTCACGAATAGGATGTTTCTAATGCCCACAGCCTCTGCAACCCACTTTCTGGTACAACAGTCACTCTGATTTTCCCCTCCTCCTCATCCTCGTTTCAATATGAAGGGCCTGGGCACTTGTCCTGCCCAAGAGAAGCTTGCTAATCCTTCAGATCTTCAGACCTGTAACTACCTTTGCAGGCAGTTATCCAGTGCTAGTGAGCAATCCCAGATGAAGAAGAAATTTTCCAACAAGCAAAGAAGGAAGCAGAGCCAGGGGATCATGAAGTGTCTGTGGTCGCATCCTCAGCATTGCTTGTTAATTATAGCATAAAGCTGTGCACAGAGGAGAGCTTCAGAGTAGGTCTTCTCTTCCCTGGATCCCTTGGTCAGGGGTTCTGCCACTACCTTCCATGTAAATCCCACTGCAACTGGGTCTGAAGACTGGGGAAGCTGGGGTAAACATGGAGGCCTGAAATCTGGCAGTGCTGGTTCTCTGTCTCTTTTCTGTAGATTGAAGGGGGGAGAGAAAGGGAGGGGAGCCTGGCACAGCTCCTTCCCGAGCCTCAAATGCCATCTGGCACTTGGATGGAGCACAAGGGGCTGAGTGGGAGTCAGCAGAGGGACCTGAATCTTCTGATCTGATGCTGGAAGGGTCTTGGAGAGAGGGAAAGAAAGAGGGCTCCAGCAGCAAGGAGACAGGGGCTTGCAAACAGAAGCCAGGAGGACTCTGGGCACAGCAAGGTTTTCTTGATTCAGTCAAGAAAATGTGTGAGCTGGGGGTGTGGGGGTGGGGGGCAGGAATCAAAAAGAAAGCAAACCAACAAACCAAAAAAACCGAGAAGAGGCAAATAAATTGTCTTGCCTGGGGACCTTCAGCTTGGCAGGATGGGGTAATATGTCCACCCTTTTTCCTCTCACCCTACTGCAAGCAGCAAGGATCAGCGAGAGTAAGGGGTTCCCAGGGTGGAAATTGTTACTAGCTGCTAAGCTGAACCAAGCAAGGAAAAGGCCAAGTTTGGGGGAACAGCAAGAATTCATTAAGACACCATGGCTGTTCAGCTGGACAGAGGCAGGGTTAAGGAAGTGCAACCTTATTAAGCATCTTGGGCAAACACTGGCGTAGAGGGTGTTCTGCCCCAGAGCCAGACGCTAGGATGCTCACGAAAGATTTAATAGCCATCCGCATTTGCCTCCGTCTTCTTGGGATGTGAGTCCCGGGAGGCACAGCCTCAGTGGATGAAGAAAACCTCCTGCACCATTTTTGCAGTATTTTTGAAGTAACCTGAATGAAGGAAAACTTCCTGCTTCAGAGCTCAGGCCAGAGGTGCAGTGGCATAAGATCAAAAACATCCCTCTCTTGGGCAGGTCATATCTTGACTAACCCCGTGGCAGCTAGGCTATTACCTGTGGGAGATGGGGCCCAAGTCCGGGCATATTCTGGGACTGGTTTGCACCAACAGTGGAGGAAGGATGCCTCATTTCACAGACCTTGCTTTGATGGATGATGATGGGGATGCCAACCATAACTACAGGTCAGGTTCCTCTGTTTTGTTTCTTTAATTAATCTCAAAGAGAGGGCACACCCACACCCCCAGGCTTTGGTGGGTTCATGTATCTGACTCCCCACAGAGCTCCTGTGTACCATTGTAAAGGCCAGGCTGAGACGAGCTGCTGCAGCCCATCAGCTGGTAGCCTGTGCCTCCGCCTCTGTGCCCAGAATCCACGGGCAAAGCCTGGGGGATGTCCCAGGGAGATGAGCCAACACTCTTGTTGCCAAGCCCTGCACTCCAGAGAGCTGATGCAGGCAGCAGATGGGATGGTCTCTCCCTGCCAGCGCAGGCAAGGGGGCTGGAAGGTAGGAGGTAGAACCAAATCCAGTCTCATTAAGGGTAATTACCATTCATCCCAGGAAGCAGTAGGAAAAAGAGCTCATATTCTCCTCATCTATTAATAGCTGTCAGCAGCTGCACAGTTCCTGCTGGGACCTAGGGAGAGCAGAAAGCTTTGGGAGAGTGGCAGCACAGAGAGCATCCTGCTCCCTGTTTCTTGAGTGCTGGCTATGCAGAGGCCTTTTTCCTACTTCCAGGATGTCATTTGTTTTCCTGCTTCCCCTAGGACTCCAGAAACTGCCAGCTGCTTGTAAGCAGTGTTTTCCAGCAAGAGTTGCAGGGAGCCAGCCAGAGAAGGGCCTAGAGACAGGGCATTGGAGCCATTCCTTGCTCCTCAGCATCCTCAGTTTTCTGAGTCCCTCTCAGTTTTGGCAAGTTTCTATGCTCCTCATTGAAAAGGTAGAAGCCATTCATGGAAAAGGACTTTACCAGTGCCAAAGACAAATCTTGCTGGCTCCTGCTCTAACGAATCCCTTTGGTGTCAGACAGATATCAAACACCAACAGCCTCCTCTCAAACCTGACCTTCAGCTGTGCCCGTAGTTCTTCCCCATGAAGAGATGAACCACATCTGACAGATGGGTGTTGCCTTGCTGCGAGCATCAGCTAGAGAAGCTGCCCCAAATGGAGGAAAGAACTCAAATAAATTATATCCTGGACTGGCATGGTGACTTCTGGCAACACAAGGGGACTTCTGTCTATCACGGTGTGATGTGAGGACACAGGGGGCTGCAGGAGATGCACCAGCAGAGCTGACCAGGACACATGCACAGAGGGTTTTTTTTCCACTCCTGTTACCTCCAGCTGCCAGTGCAAACAAACAGCTTGCTGCTTGCTGTGGGCAGAAACCTCACCAGATGTGTTCCTGCAGTCCCCAAGGAGACAGCTGAGGAGAGGAGAGGAGAGGAGAGGAGAGGAGAGGCAAAGCTGGCAGAGCTGATAATGCACAGCACCACCACAGGTGCTGTATGGGGGAAATCTGAGAAGGATACAGAGGGCACCTGTGGTCTGCTGGTAGGACAATGCTCTTCTCACTAAGGCTAGGAAGCAGCACTTTTCCTCATCCCCACCCTCCGATGTGAACAAGGGGAATGGGTGTTTTACCCCTCACAGTCAGCTACTCCACAGCATTTGAGAGGAACTGCCACTTCACACCCCAGTAGGAACTGGGTGATGATGTCTACATGCATGGAAATATATGCTAAGGTAGATAAACAGTTAACACAGCTATTTCTTTGACTACCACTACTTGCTTTCAGCATATGATTCAACACCTGATTGCATCCAGTTGGACAACTGACTGCAGTTCTTGGGAACTGTTGTCTCTGGGAATCAATGACTCTGGGCAGACACAGCTGGACTCCATGGGACCATGAAGTCTCCAAAACATGACATTTGCATTATATTAGCCATGAGGTGGGCTAGAAATGTCAGTGTTGATGGCTTGCTGAAGGCTCAGCTCAGAAGCTGATCACTGTTGTGGAGGCAATTGAGGGGGGCTACTTCTGTGGATCTGGTTTGTCTATCTCCTTTGTATTCAGGAGTCTGACTGAATGCATGCATAGAAATCTGTGCAAGAAAAAATATTTCTGATTTTTTATTGCTCTCATTTCTCCTTTTCAAGGTCTCAAAAGCCCTCAAGATGTGCTTCCAGGACTAAAATGGTCAGTGTGGGGCCAGTGTTTATGAAGGGTTTTGCGAGGCTTCTGATATCAGCACTGTGTTAAACACCAGCCTGACACACAGGCAGTGTCACTGTCTTCTGGGGAGTTGAGTGACAGAATCAGGCCACACCTAGAAAAAGAAGTACATTTCTGCCAAAATCTAAGTTCCCATTTTTGAAACTCACAAAGGAAGCCTCAAAATCTCAATCCTTTTTTTTAATTCTCTTTGCATTGTTTTGTTGTTGAGCCTTTTGGGTACTCTCAGATCATGCTTGTAACATCTTTTTCATGACCAGGAGGTATATTTTATATGAAAGTCAGCACAGCTTCCTAAAAATGCCAGCTATTATGGGACTTGCGACTATCATAAGATTTGGCACCAGTGTTTTGTATGTTCCCACAGGGCACAGGCTGGCTGTGCTCCTCATGTGCCCACTACTGAGTGTATCAGCATTCTGACAAAGCAAAAGAAAGACATGTTTCAGCTTGAAAATCCCTTGGCAAATACTGAAGTGCTTAGATCTGAGAAATGGGAGAGGAGGTGAATGTTTGTTTACTCTTTATATTCCACAGCATTGTGTGTGTAGTCACTGCCTTGATGAGGATTCCGGTCTTTCCCCTCCCCTACAGAGAATGCTCAACAGTAATATGAAAACAGAGCACATCAAGGAGGCATGGGCATACAGCAGATGGACCAAGATCATCTTGCCATCAGTGGAGTTTTCAGATTTGCTTTCCTCCTCCTTGGACCCGCCTGTGATCTGTCATTCAGGAGTAACAGCCCCAAAATATGAGGCCTTGAAGCAAGCCTGTTTCAGGCACTGACAACGTATCTTCAGCAATACAAACGCGCAATAAAAAACAGACATCTTGAAGACAGACAGCAAAGCATTCACCCTTTGAATATTGGTAGCGAACCATTCTCACACCTTGCTCCATTCTTTCCGTGATGCCGCGATGCCTGAGCAGCAGCCGCTGCAGGAGCTTTTGGAACCTCGGCTCACCCCTCCCTCCCCCAGGCACTCCTGGAGCATCCATGTGAGGGACATGGTGGTGACTTCACACATTTCCTCCATGCAGGAAGAGGGGGTTACCCTCAGCTCGGCCCAGCCTGGCGGCCGCCAGCACCAACCCTCACCAGCTGCAGCCGGGCGGGGTGACAGGGGAGCACGATCCCAAATCCGTCCCTCTGCCTCCCTGCTGGTTCCTGCCGCCCCGCGCAGCCCCGGCAGCGGGCAGAGCATGTGCCAGGGCTCGCTGAGCACGGCACCCTGCGCGGTCTGGTGGGTTCGGACCCACCCGCGAACCCCTCGGCGCGACGTGGGACCAGGTGCCCCACGA
>WEIV01018608.1:230929-254669 GCA_013390005.1 Calyptomena viridis
TTATATAGTAAATATATATATTATAATATTTATATTATTTAGTAAATAATAATAAGCTTAGCATCTTCCTTCTGATGAGCTCTCCTGTTACCCATTTGTGAAACTCCACAGCAGCCCAAAAGTCAGCTGGTGGTATTATCCTTGGGGAAACTGGGGGTTTTGCTAAAGATGTGCTAAATTCTGACCTCTATACCCCATTAAAAAGAAACTTCTTTCCAGTCCTTTTTGTTCTCCTCTTTTTGGAAAAAGGGCTAAGAGGCAGGGTGCTGGGATGAGGGGACTGTCTGGATGGAAGAGATGGGGCAGGTGTATTTGGTACCTGAAGGATAATAGCTATGGGGGGAAAACAGTTCAGATTGTCACATCCCTAAATACAGTGCTTCAGGTAATGGAGGGAAATGTCCCAGAGTAAATTTCCTCCCTAAGGCTATCTACATCACATTTTCTGTCCCAAGCAGGCTGGACTTCAGCTGTGTGAGATGTTCCCCTCAGGAAAGCAAACCCAGCCTTGGAAATGGCATCCAGGCAGGAAGCTGCTAGTACTGGGGCTCTCACCACTGCCAAGATGAGAAACCGCACACTAATCACATTGCCATTTGTCCCCAGCCAGCAGTAAGCTGGGGACTGGGGGCAGAGAGGAGCAGACTCCTCTCAGGTTATAATCACTAGATGTGTTATCAACCAGCCTGAGCTTGAGAACTCCTGACATGGTACCCAGAGGGAGTCATTAATGTGTCATATCACTGAGAGTTGCATAAGGTTACACTCCTTCCCTGCACTTCTCCTGTGAGCAATATTTTGGGCTTGGGTGAAGGACTTCATCCCTTTTGGTACCATCTCATGGACCTCCCACTGCCAGCAGCAGAAGTTGCCCTGGGTAGGAGGGAAAAGGAGCAATACACTTCCCTTTTGGATCTCCACCTTTAAATACCCCTTCTCATCCTTTTGCAGAATGGTGGGAAGCAGCTGCTTGAAGGGCTGGCAGACAACAAGACTTTGACTGAGCTTGACCTCCGCCGGACAGAGGTGGACCAGGAGGCTGAGTACCTCATTCACCAAATTGTGTGGGCCAATCAGGAAGCAGTGAGGCTGGGATCTCTGCAGCACACTGTTGCCAAACCCATCTGAATAAAATGCTAGAGAGCAGTGAACTTTGGAGGCACAATGCTGGAGATGCCTTACTTCAGAATCCTGGTTTTATTCGTATTTCTGAGAAACAACTTGTGGCTGCCATTACAGCCTTTCCCAGACCCCCATCATCCAACCTGTGATGATGTCTCCTTAGTAGGAGACAGACATTAGACCTCAAGNCAGGGCGGAATCTGGCTTCAAGGCTTTGGGCTTTTGGGCAGAGAGGGATTCCCCCTCCCAGGAAACTGAACACCAGGGAGTATGTCTGGGAACAATCACTACTGCTTTGCACATGTGAGAATAGTTAATAATGATAGGTGGCATGAGATGAGGGCCTCATGCATATCCTCCATGCTTTGGATCTGCTGTGCCATCTGTCACTCAGCAGCACACACACAGTGTCACCCTTCCCAGAATTGCTCCTGTCCATCACACGCTCAGAGGAGACTGTTAGAAAATTGGCTCGGTTGTTGAGCTTCTTTAACTCATCCTGCAGCCCCAGAGCGGTGCACTAGTTCAGAACTGTCACATCTGGGTGCTTATAAGTGGCTCCTAGAACACAGGCTTACACTTTCTAAACAGAAAAGCATCCACAGATCTTACTACATCCCAAAGAGCTGCAGTATGCAACGTGCTCACAAACCAGACCGCTTCTCTTCTGCTGATTAAAAAGAACTTTAGAAATCTGAAACTAGACAGCCAAAAGCAATCATGTTGGCTTTTAAACTTTCTGTGCTGCCTCAATTATTCTCACTGTCAAATAAAGAGACAGCAAGACCAGCTGTCCCTGCTGGCAGGAATATTGGCATCAATGTGTTTCACAATGGTTTTAAAAGGATTTGATGGCAGAAAACCTTTTGCGAGTTCTCAGTTTTATGTTCCTGGATGTGGAAAACCATTTGTGTTTAATAATACAAGTGGGAAAAGGTTAGAAAGGATAGAAGGATTTTTTAGTAAATAATAATCTATATAATTATTTATATCTATGNTAAGGCTATCTACATCACATTTTCTGTCCCAAGCAGGCTGGACTTCAGCTGTGTGAGATGTTCCCCTCAGGAAAGCAAACCCAGCCTTGGAAATGGCATCCAGGCAGGAAGCTACTAGTACTGGGGCTCTCACCACTGCCAAGATGAGAAACGGCACACTAATCACATTGCCATTTGTCCCCAGCCAGCAGTAAGCTGGGGACTGGGGGCAGAGAGGAGCAGACTCCTCTCAGGTTATAATCACTAGATGTGTTATCAACCAGCCTGAGCTTGAGAACTCCTGACATGGTACCCAGAGGGAGTCATTAATGTGTCATATCACTGAGAGTTGCATAAGGTTACACTCCTTCCCTGCACTTCTCCTGTGAGCAATATTTTGGGCTTGGGTGAAGGACTTCATCCCTTTTGGTACCATCTCATGGACCTCCCACTGCCAGCAGCAGAAGTTGCCCTGGGTAGGAGGGAAAAGGAGCAATACACTTCCCTTTTGGATCTCCACCTTTAAATACCCCTTCTCATCCTTTTGCAGAATGGTGGGAAGCAGCTGCTTGAAGGGCTGGCAGACAACAAGACTTTGACTGAGCTTGACCTCCGCCGGACAGAGGTGGACCAGGAGGCTGAGTACCTCATTCACCAAATTGTGTGGGCCAATCAGGAAGCAGTGAGGCTGGGATCTCTGCAGCACACTGTTGCCAAACCCATCTGAATAAAATGCTAGAGAGCAGTGAACTTTGGAGGCACAATGCTGGAGATGCCTTACTTCAGAATCCTGGTTTTATTCGTATTTCTGAGAAACAACTTGTGGCTGCCATTACAGCCTTTCCCAGACCCCCATCATCCAACCTGTGATGATGTCTCCTTAGTAGGAGACAGACATTAGACCTCAAGGGACTGTAGTGGCACCACAGGGTAATCTGCCTCTCAAGCTCTCTCACTGCACTGGAGACCAAATCCCACCTCCTGTGGTGTTTCTTATGTGCTCCAGCAGCAAGCTTAGTTCCGGTACCTGGATATTGTTCCACCTGTAAAGCAGATGAGGTGAAATCTCCGTCATCTAAATGGTCTAGTCTAGACCTAACTTTCGGGGCAGGCAGCCCTTTTAAGCTTTTTTTCTGAGGAGGATGTGAGATGAATAGGGCGTTGAGGGAATGTTGTTTCTAGTTCCTCAGCAGCTTTTTCTGGATATTGCTCTGCTCAAGAATTTATTTGTTTTTATAACAAAATCTGGCTGGAGTCTGGTATGTGTGTAGAAAAGTACAAAGAAGTAAATTCAATAAATCACAGGTCTTGCCACCATGGTTTCCTGCTTTGGGTTGCTATGCCTTTGATTAGTGCCTGCTTTGCAAACAGGTGAGTTCTTTGCCTTACCTTACTTTACCTAGTAGTGCTCTTCTGTGCAAACCTGTCCAAAAAACCTGTGTTTCACGTAACTTCAAGCTGGAGGGGTCCTTGCAGGACTGCTGGCCTACACAGCCCACAAGGTTGAAAACAGAGCAGCTTCTTTGGGCTTGGAACAAAATGCAGCAGCTTCCTTTTGCTCTGCATGCTGTGGCCACTCGAGGACATGACAGGGCATGTACTTGACTGCCTTGGTCATTTGGCCACCCTGCTCAGGAGATGTCATCAGGGAAATAAGCAAGGAGGCTGATTTCCATACCCTCCTGCCCTCTGAGCAATGGTATGGAGGCTTCACATGCCTCCATACCTGCCCAGCACCAGTGCTCACAGACCCACCACTGGCAACCACCTCAGTGAATCATCTGAAACTTTTATTACACCGATTTGGTTTACAATCTTTGTACTTTGATATTTCCAACAAAAAAGGCAACATTGTGATATACTGTTTGTACATATATAGAGAGACAGACAGAGCTAGATCATATTGACAGAGTTGAAAAGTAAAAACTGTTTCCCAGTGTTCACAAAAGAATTTATTTACCACGTACCCGCTTCTGCCTTGCCCTGCCTGATGGATACAGACACCTGCAGTGCCGCTGGCCCCCGGCCAACAGGACCTTTACCTGCACCGTGTCACACCCATATAGATCAGAAAGGATGGACTGTGAGGCTGTCCCCAGCAACGGTGGCCACGTGAGGGGCGCTGACAGGGCTCAGCCCCAAGCCCTCACACGTTTGTATAGCTCCCTTCCCAACTATTGATGGAGGCTCCAGGGACTACATCCACAAGAATTCCTAACCAGCAGCAGCTGTGAAACCTCCCTATCTGGTGGATATCTGGTGGGCATTTCCCACCACTTATTTCCCATCCTCGAGACCGAGGTATTGAATATATTTATTTATTTTTATTTGCATTTACAAAATATTTCCACTGAATAACACACCTCAATGAGATGAGAACTCATGTTCAGAAACAGCAGAAAGGACCCAGATCAGCATCAGGCTGATGAAGTAACAGCTCCAGCAGCGAGGGCGGCGGTGTAATGGGAGTGGCCTGGTCTTGGGCAAGCCTGCCTGTAGCTCCAAGGACAGGGCTGCAGCTGGTCAGCCAGTTGTGCAATGAAAGCTCATGCTGGGAGGGCAGCGATGAGATCCTGCAGACATGCTAACAGACACATGAGGAGGAGTTGGCTGCCAGAGCCAGTGAGGACAAGGGAAGGAAAGAAAAGGGCTTGGGAAAACATGTCATCACCAGAACAACTGCTGACTTGCTTTCCAGGATATTCACTGTTCCTTTTCCTGCAAACAGCTGAGACTTATCACCACCTAAGCACCCTCCAAACCCACTCCTCGACTCCCACATGCAGAAATACTTGGACAAGGTAGCTGTTGCCTGGAGGACCCTTTTCCCTCCCTCCCATCAATCTCTTGGCCAAAGAGCAAAGTCCAAACCAAGCTGCCTGTACACGGTACCAAGACCAAAGACCAACAGTCAACTATCTGCCAGTCTGCATGGGGTTTCAAACACCACACAGGTTGGCTAAAAATGAAAGGCCTGACAGCAACAGCAGATTATCTGAGTGCAAACATTCCCAGTATTGGTGGGTCATTTGTCAGCTCCAGGGCCAGTTACCACACAGTGGGACTGCCTTGCAGAGTGGTAACTAGCTGGTCACTCTGTGCCAGGAAAGGAATGTGCCAGCACAGGGCTAGGACAGACCCCCTAGCTCTCCAGTGAGATCTATTCCCAAGGAGTATTTTCAGGCTTTGAGGAAGGGGGTCATCTGTGGGTGTGTGGAAGATGGAATGACCTCCAGCACTGCTATGACCTACCATTACAGCATGAGTGGCACTCTGCAGCAGCGGCACCCCAGCCAAGCTGGGACCATCCTCTTTGCCCGTGAGTCTGTGCCAGAGAGATGGGGAGAGATGGAGGGTGCTGGAAAGTAAAGGAGGGGGAATGACACAAGGGCTTGTACTTGGGCTATGCCAGCAGGTGCCCCCTCAGGCTGGAGCAGGGGTACCCAGCTGGCTCCCTCACACAGCAGATGGAAAGCCTGGCTTCTGCTGCACTGAGCAGAGCGCACGCGGCAGCAGGAGACGGTGGCCAGCTTCCCAAGCTTGGCGGCTTCTGCTCACTGCGACCCATTGATTTGCAAGGTGTCACACCGGCATATGTCACAATCAGCACGGCAGGTTGATTTCAAGCGCTGACTGGGGGAGGAGGAGCAGACTGCCACAGCTATGGGCAGAGGCTGTGCCTTGAAATGGTTGCCGTTCAGCCTCCCTTTGCTCCCGTGGAGCTGGATTTGTCCACACTGAGCTTCTGTCCCTGCCTGTTGGGTACCTGCTGACCCTCTGCACAGTCAGACGAGGTGCTGGTGGCTGGGGTTTAACAGCAGGGGGGAAAATGGCTGTCCTGTGCACTGCCTCCAGGACAGCATAGTGAAGCCATCTCTGGATGGGGTGAGAGCTCGGGCTGGGACAGGCTCAGAGAACTTCCAGATTGCCTCTTACAGGGGCAAACTATGAAACTGAATTGGGGAGGAAACAGCATGCTTGTAAAACACGGTACCCACGGTACCAAGCACCCAGGTGCTGAAACACACAGTGCAGGCCACACAACCCTACAATCCAGACAAAGGGCACAAGCTCTCCTGATTGCTGGGGACCCAGTAATTTATTCCATCAGCTCCTACCCCACCCAAGGCCTGTGTGCAGCAACTTGCTTCCAAACTCCTTCACTAGCTAGCCCCATGCACCATCCTGCTGACAGGGAACTGTTGGCTAACCTAGATCCTTTCCTGCTTCTCCCTTCAGTTGCAGTTAAAAGGGATGAAGCCTGAGCTCATGCGACTGGGAAGCTGGGGAGTGGCACAGAGCCAAGCCCTGCATTGGTTTCCCTAGGTGGAGGGGATGGCTCAGAAATGAAGCATTCCTCCTCCCTACAGTGTATGCCTGAAATAGCCAAGCCTGTCAGATTCCTGTCTCTGGCCGTGATGGATTAGCCTCTCCAAGGCACAAGGCAATTTATTCATTAGTGACATTTACACCTTGTGGCTGCATTAGCCATCGCAGTTGGTGACACGTGCTCAAGCTGTCAGTGCTGGGCTTGGAGGCAACATCACTGTTTCAACAGTGCAGCAAGACATGGCCTGGGCACCTCAGCTTGGGAATACCTCCTGCATGTCTTCTCAGCCAGGACATGCACAGACTGCTTTGAAAGCCCACTCTGTTCCTAAGCTTCTCCATCAAATGCCCTGCTCCCTGTTTCCCCCCCACCCTCCTGCCTTGCAGCACTGTTGCTCCAGCACTGCAGCCTCCTGCCTTGTCTTGCCTTCTGTCTC
Source organism: Calyptomena viridis (assembly GCA_013390005.1). Classification (NCBI taxonomy): domain Eukaryota; kingdom Metazoa; phylum Chordata; class Aves; order Passeriformes; family Eurylaimidae; genus Calyptomena; species Calyptomena viridis. The sequence continues at coordinate 237,795 of WEIV01018608.1, forward strand.
CTGTAAAAACCACACTTGCAAAGCCTTTTACAGTTGTTCTCATACTGATCCTCCTCTCCACATCTTGTTGAGCATTGCATGCTATTCTGCCCTCCATCAGCTTGTACAGCCCCCGGCAAAGCTGCCCTCGGTCCCAGCAGAGAAGCACAGAGCCCATGTTTGGAGACTCCAGAAGACATATTGCTTTCACCATGATGCCCTCCCCTGCTCCCTCACTGCCACAACACCTGACCTGCCTCTCCTCCCCAGGGGCAGCACCAAGGCTGTGGAGACCAGGACCACCAAAATGGCAAGGCCTTCTAACTTCACTCTGTAGAACTTACCCTGTTTACCGAGGCTCAGACAAGTGCTGCAAAATTCTCTAGAAAAGCACAAAACGATGCCAAAGTGATGCCAGGATGCGCTGCGGTTGCTCTCCACCAAGCAAGCAGGAGGCATGCCAGGGCAGGGAGCACTGCTGGAAGGCTGTGCACAGGCAGAGTATGGCAAGGCCTGGCCACCAGCACACCTACGGTCATCATGTGTCTGCTGGTGTTTCATGGCTGGCCCACGGTGCCTAGCAGGGACAGGACCGAAATGATGTGAGCACGCAGCCTTGGGAGATCAAGGGAGGGGGGTCCTTTAGCTAGCTCAGAGGAATGAGAGTTTGCACATCGGGTTTGGGGAGGATGGGAAAAGGAATTGTCCAGGAAGCAGATCCAGCAGCTCTCCTGTTTCAGGCAGTCCGTAATGGATTAGCTTGTTCTCAAACACAGCTTGCTCCATGCTTTTATCCCTGCTCCCTGCCACTCGCTGCAGCAAATGTGACACTTCACACCATCTTCTCACAGAAACCAGGTCAGGAGTTTCCTCTCACGAGGAACAAGCAATGCTCTGTCACCCTGAAAAGCCCTTGCTGCAAAGGTAGGTGGGTGTCACCAAGCTGAAGCCACAAACACATCAACCCTCTGCAGGGCCACAGGTCCCAGCTGTGCACATGAGCATGCAAAAGCTCACCCTGCCATGCATACATCTGTAGGGCAAAGGCCAGGTCACACTTCCAGGGGCAGAGGAGGACATTAAACTCCAGCCTCTGTTTCAGCCATACCCCACTGCGAAGCCACAGGGCCACCATCCCAATCTACCTTGAGCATTTCTTGTCCACCAGCACAACAAGGCTGGAAGGAGTGGGGAATTTAAACCTACCTCATCACCAAAAATTAGTGTTTTTTAAGCAAGGAATAGCAACGTGAAACACTTCTCACAACTGTTAAGGCCTTCTAGTCTCATTTCAGTTTGAAAAAGCTGTTGGCATTTCCAAAGTGAAATCCTGTTATTTTGGGGTCTAGTTGTTACTGCTGTTTCCCATTGGCTGACTTGTGCTGTGCATGCTGCTCCATCAGACATGCCACTACCCTCATTCCCCTCTGCTTGGCCCCTGGGGACAGGCTCTTCCTGGGGGCAGGTGCAGCACAGAGCCCACCAGCTTCTGGTGGGGCTGAGCAGGAGGCGACGCCTGCTTTCAGCTGATCCTCCCTCTGTGTCTGCTTCTGGAGATGCACATAGAGTCAGGCTTGTGTTTTTCCAAACTTTTTCCCTGACTGGTTCATGGGCTGCCATCTAAAGTCCAAATTCATGGCACAGCAGCTGATGGCACTGCTAATGGACATTGAGACCATGAGACTGATACAAAGTACTATCTCACCACATTCTAGCTAGGGTTTTTTCTTTCACTAGTGTGAGTAGCTAAGATCGCAGAAGCAGCTTGTACTGATGGAGAGTGAAAGAACCTCATGTGTCTATGTGTGAAGTTATTTTGTTCTACAAAATCTGCTAAATTATAATCACAGTAGGTGATCCATCCATTCACAAAGTTCAAAGGACTTGGGAGGGTTCAGGATGGGCACCAGTTTCTCACAAGCTTCATTTCCCCCAAATGAAGTTTACAAAAGCTGAATGGACAAAATGGCCCAACAAAAACAGTCTTCCTTGGGAATGGTGGAGAGGAATAAAACCCACTTAGCTTTCCAGCAGCCTCTGTGCTTATTTCTCAGTGCTGGATGGCCTTGCTGCACATTGTAATGGGCTCCTGAAAACTTGGCAGCTTCTGGAAGAGTTGCATAGGTGGATGATATACCTGTTAGTAGAGCCTGTTCATAAAGCCGCAGGAAGAGGACCTTGCTGAACTCCACGGGGAAACTGTCCCTCCCCCAAGACAGATATATATGAGGTAAGGAGGGAAGGAGGAAGGGCAGGCCATGAGGCCATGGGTCTTGCACGTTCAGTTCTGTCCTTAGGACCTCTTTTCCCTTAGGTGCGGAAAAGCTATAGTCCTGTGGGAGAAGGCTCCTCTCCCAGTGCTGTGGAGGTCAATTTGCTTGTTAGCTTGCTTTTGAGAGAGTTGATGAGATCACATCCATGGGCATAACGTTCCCCTTGGTGGAGCAGCTGTGATGGAGGCAGTAGAGCAGAACAATTCAACCCACTGCTTGCAGAAACATTAGATATTCAACATTCATTCATACTAGTCAAGTCCCAACATGATTCTATGCATCAAAGCAACACTGTGACAGATCAATTTGTCTGGACTCAAGGACAGACCCCTCTGAGGAGTTGCTAAGCCAAGCTCACATTAGTACAGTACCACTAGCTTCGATACAGTTACACTAGGAATGAGCATAGCTCATTAATTTCTATCTGAAAAGTGACTATGCCCCTTTCCACTTATTTCAGAATGACCACAGGGAAAACAGCCCTAGGCATCTCAACCTCAATTTCCCATTGGGCTCCCAGGTCCTATGAACTAGTCTTTGGTCCCCATGCATATCCATGTCAGTGGATTGTTCAGCCTGGAGAAGAGAAAGCTCAGGGGAGACGTTTTGCTCTCTACAACTGCTTGAAAGGAGGTTGTAGGCAGGCGGGGGGTGGTCTCTTCTCTCAGGCAACTGGTGACAGAACAAGAGGACAGAGTTCGGCTGTACCAGGGGAGGTTTAGGCTGGATGTTAGGAAAAAATGTTTCACTGAAAGAATGATTGGCCATTGGAATGGGCTGCCCAGGGAGATGGTGGAGTCACTGTCCCTGGAAGTGTTTAAAAAGAGACTAGATGAGGCACTTAGTGCCATGGTTTAGTTGATGAGATGATGTTAGGGAATAGGTTGGTATTAGGTAAGGTAATAGTTTGGACTTGATCTCAAAGGTCTTTTCCAACCTTGTTAATTCTGTGATTCTGTGACTCTGAGACTCTGGGCCCAAGAGCATCACAGGAAGCAGCAGCACCAAATAGAGCTATCACTTAAACTATGTCTCATTTCTGAGATCACCTGGATCCAGATCATATTCACAGAGACCTTATTCTAACCACTGAATATGAATGAAACATGACAAGAAGCACATATCCCAGCCTGAGACTTACAGCTCTTTGGTAACACAACCTCTTGGTGGTGGTGTAATATTTCAGACTCAGGCTTTACAGCTACCGCAGCAGAGTAGGAGCACATTGTAGCAAGATTCTACCCTGCTAAAGTAAGGCAGCATCTTGGTGATAGCAGACAGTTGTACTGAAGCTGTGGTTGGAAAGGTTGGGCAAAGAGCTTAAAAAGGTGTTATTTGTCCCACTGGCTAAACAGCAGGTATTGACATTGGATGCTACCTAACTTTCTTCAACTTCCACTAAATAAAACTTTTCCTGCAGTCCTCTCCCTATGGGCATCCATCAGTTATTAAATATCTCTGCAGCCTCTTGTGTGAAAAGATAACGAAGAGGGCAGGGACTAGCTGAACCTCTAATGTGCATTTTATGGGGAGCAGAAAGGAGCTTCCCCAGCCCTAATACTGCATATTTTCCTGGTGTGTGATTCTGGAAGGTCTGGCCTTGGCCATAAGCTGAGATTCCCTCTCCTTGTGCTAACAAATGCCCCTGCAGCTGCTCACCCTGACAGTCCTCTCTGAAATCTCCTTCCTTGGTGTGGAATGAGACATGACACGCAGTGGGCTCAAGAAGTACCACCAGGCTGGCTGGTGTTGCTGACTGGTTCTGCACAAGCAAAGTGCTAGGCACTATCAGGGAAGCTTCCCGTGTGCTGAAAGATGGATAAATGGGTGGTGATGTGTCTTGAAGATCAGCTAATCCATAGCTTCTCATGCAGTTGTTCTCTTTCTCTAGCTCAGGGAAGCTACAGAGCTTTCAAGTACCTGACAAGTATATTGACAGCAACAGGGAACACCAAAAAGCCCAAACTTATTGTCCAGCCTTGCAGCAGTAAGGACTAGCCCTCTTCTGGGATGCATTAACATCATGAAGGGTCAGGAAGAGGAGCTGGTAGCATTCTTGCCTCACTCCTTTTGGTAAGTGAGGAAAGCTTGCTGATAAATGTAATGCTGAGCCTGACTCTCAGACCATGGGAAGCTGCAATGGGTGAATATGGAAAAAAACAAAGCTATCTGACTGTGGAGATGCTTTAGTTATTGCCCCCATCATAGCATCAATCACACAGCTTTCACCTTTCCCAGAGGGTGATACAAGCTATTCTGCTTTCCCTGTGTAAGGGGCCAGCAGCTCTGTGTACTCCACTCACTTTGAAGAGATCTGCACCAGAAACAAGGACACAGCCACTCTGACAGACCAAGCCATTGCTTGCATCTTTGGCCCTCTCCTCTTGCCCAGGCCAAGCTCAGAGCAGGAGTGACATACTACACAGGGAAAACTTATGTACCACCACTCAAGTGGTACTAGGGTTTGCAAGACCCTGGGATTGATAAAGGGAAGGCTACAAAGGCCAGATAAGACCTGCTTGTGTCAGAAAGGCCATGGGGAAAGGGAGCAGAACCAATTAGACTCAACAGTCAATGAAGAAGTAATGGGATTAAGATACAGCAGGGAGAATTCAGGTTAGATATATGGGAGAAGGCTATCAAAAGAGGAGCAGACTGGACAATTGAATGAGCTGCCAAAGGAATCATCAGCACCGACACAGACACAGGAGATAGCAGACACAAGTCTGTGGGAAGAGCAGACGCCTGGCTGCTGCTCAGCCCAGACCTGCAGCAGCTGGATGTCTGCGTGCTGGGAAGATGGGACCACTCCACCATGGAGAGGCTGTGACACTAGAGCAGGGACAGACCATTTCTGGGTATCTGTGCTCAGCCATAAGGAGAGTTATAGCAGCTGCCCTTTGCCCAGGGCACTACGGTCCCTCACCAGCACTTAGGAGGAAACCTATACACATAACACTCTCTTTGCTGGTGCTCTTCCATGACAAGAGAGGGAAGGGAGAGCCCACTTTTCTGCTCTGAACTTCCCTGCCTGGCTAGACATGTCAGGAAGAACCTCAGCTTCAGTCTGTCCTCTTCAGCTCCATCACTCCTCTGACAAGCTAGCAGGCAGCTTCTGTCCCTCCTGCCCAGTCCTGCTCCCCAATCATGTCCAAGTGTGCCATCCCCCTTTCCTGAGCCTGAGACAGGGCATAAATGTCTCCACGCTTGTGAGAATGGAGTAGGATGGACCGGGTGGGGGGGCAGATCCACAAGGTGCGATGGGGTAGGCAGGGCCAAGAATATGAGGAATCTCTGAGAAATCCTGGAATCCAGCAGGGAGCACTAACTAGAGAGGTCCCACTTCTCAGGATACAGCCACAGAAAGTGTCACTGGGACTACGTGTGGGACCTGGTTGCGGCTGGCACCATGTACACAGGGAAGGTGTTCAGCAACAGGAAGACTGCATGGATCTTGCCGATTAAAGCAGAAGCCATGCCTTGAAGATCCATGTGTTTACCTGGATAGACCACCTCCAGAATAAGATTTCATAAGAGAAAATGGGCCAGAGGAACAAGGCGAGGCATTCTCATGGAAAGCCCCAGAAAGAGTCAAGGACAAGGTGCCTGCCACTCTGCTTGTAGGTGCTAAAGGACAGGGGGCACAGAGACCCTGCTAATCTGTCCCTATTCTGAAGACTGTCTTTGCCCCAGGGAGCTAAAAGTCCTGCCAAATCTCAGATAAATCCATCTGTCCAAGGCACCTTGGATGCTGGAGATAGAAAGATGAGCCATCACAGCCTAATTTAAGCAATGTGTAGGAGATTTCAAAGAGAACCGTGTCAGCAAGGACAAGGCGACCACATTCCTCACTAATGACCCATTGCAGCTTCATTGTTTCGATTCACTGGGACATACAAGCACACATCATTATCCCCCCAGAGTCACGAGGGCACTCAACATTGGCCTTGGCTTATATTAAGCCCTTGGAGAGAGAAGCACAGGCACGCTGCAAGCCAAATGTCATTACTGAGCAAGGAAATCCCAGGGTTGCTTTCACCCAGTCTGAAACTGTGCCAAAAATAAACAAGAACAAAGCGCAGAGAGAGATGTGCCCACACCAGAGACCTCACACTTCTCTGGCCTCCAAGGGTCCATATTTAAGCCAACATCTAGGTCTGGTAGTGCAAGTAAGGGCAGATGACAAGACAGAATCATAACACAGTGAGATTTTAAGGGACTTTCAGTTCAAACCACTGCTCAAATTCCTTTTTGGAGTCTTAGCACTTGAGATCTAGGAAGACAAGCTGACTTGAAGGGCAAGAGACACTGATCAGGATACACAGGGCATGAAGAGCAGAACAGACTACTCTGGGGGAAAAGACAAGCAGAGCCCTACAACGCCTGCAGGTGCTGACCGCTCCGGGCTTGCCAGCAAGAGATGACTTTCAAAAGAGGGCTGGGTGCATTTGCAGCCTCCTCAGGACCTGAGAGGCGAAGTGGTACAGCAGCATGGAGATAAACGACCCCTCATTAATAGTTGGCAGGAGGGAGATAGGCTGGACTAAATACAATGCCTCGCTGTTTGCTGTTACATCTTGCACTTCTGCTATGAATGCGGAGGCAGACACCAAGCTCAACTGCCCAGGTGCTAAAGGACTTAACCCTTGTCACCCAAGACCTGCTGCTCTTAGCTGTTGTTTGCCCCAGTTGACAAGAGGTGTGGTGAGGCTGAGGAGCAGTGCTGTCTGGAAAAATCACTGGCTGATTTGGCATGCACTCCCCCAAAGAGCTGACTGAAAATGAGACAGCTTTTCTGAGGACAAGGACACAAGAAATCTGGGGATATGTTGCTGGAGAAGGAAAAGCTGGGTGTCTGCATGCTGCAGCCACTGATGAAGCTTCAGTAACATGAAGGCTCCTTGCCCAGTGTAATTGAGATCCCTTCCAACAGGATAGAAAGGACGGTACAAAGCTCAGAGAAACCTGCACTGACAAGAATAAGGCAAAAGGATCCAGGGGCTAATGGGCTACACAGAAGCCACCCCACTTCTCACAGCCTGACACCTCCTTGCAAAAAACTCTGTAGTGCAAACTACTCGATTTTAAGCAGGTTCCTCTCCAACACACCCCTGGCCTCTGTTCTGGAGAGCATCCCTCATGGAAGATGCCACCTGCATGGGTCCTGCACCCATAGTGGGGTCCCACAGAAAGGGAATCCTTTCGCTCCTCATTTCCCCATCCCAGGTTCCTAATGCTACAGCATGTTTCTGCATTTCTCTCTCCTAGCCCCTCAGAGCTCTCTGCCAAAATCAGGCTGCCAGGAGCCTGCAGCTCTGACTCCAGAGCCCACCTGGATCTCATGCAAAATTCACTCATGCAGACATGCATCAACCTGCTGCTTCATTATCAATAGGTGAACTGCAGCTGAACCTACCAGAGCCTTCCTTGATGCTCCTCTGAACCAATTAGGACTCACTTCAAAGCCAGGAAGGGTCCCCAGCTACTTGACGTGCCACCTGATACCATGATGCCTGTCCCAGTGCCATCCTCTTTCCCATCCCAGCTCACCAGGGGCCTCCCCTTTTCTCTTTCCAGCTAAGCCCTCCTCCAGCAAACACATCGGTAGCTCTGCAGATCTCTGCTCCATCTGGGTTTGCACATTCATCCCTTCCCCAGTGCTGCATGCCCAAACAGAAAACCCTTTACCTAGGGGATGCTGACTCAGAGCTGGCAAGCTGAAGCTTCCTAAGGAGCTGAGCCTGGGATCCTCTGGAGACGATGCCATTCCTAGCAGTGAGAACAGAGTAACAGTCGGAGGATGGTCTAAAAAAAAAAAGTGGGGAGGGTGGAGAGCAGTCGGGGGGGAAGAACTGAATTTGTGGCTTTTAGCCTTTGCTTTAACCTCCTGCTCAGCTCCACGTGCCTAGATGCTTCAGACCTTCCATCACAGGCAGGTACACCCTGCTCCCAAGGGGCCCATTCCCCTTCACACTGCAAGGGGTCTTGCTTCAGTGTGGGAGGCAGGGTGAGCAGAGGTGCAGCAGGGCACTTTCTGGTGGCTACTGATTCCCCGGAGCATGAGCCAGTCTGAAGCCAGGGGTGGGAGGCTGATGGCCTGCCTGCATCAGGCCTGTCTTTTTATTCTCCCCTTTGGATCTTGATGCCATGAATTACATTTTTGGGGTTGGTTTGGTTGAACTTTTTTTTTTTGCATGTGGTGGTCGGTCTAGAGTTCTGTGCCACGTCAGGGGGAGGAGCATCAGCACCCAGCCCTCTGGGAGGTCAGAGCCCCAGCAGGGGGAGCTTTTGCTGGCTGCTGGAGTGAGATGCCATGTCCACTCCACCCTGATGTCCTCTTAGACTGTTGTGCTCCTCTCCCCAAATCCTGCGCTAGCTCAGGCCAGGCAATGGACAATGAGATCTCACCGCCCTCTGCTTTCACAGTGAGGTCTCCACGCAGGACCCATTGCGATGGAGGTGACGGTGGTCGTGGTTCAGGCAGCCTTCATTGCGGTGTACGATGAGGACAGGGAAGTAGAGGGCATCCTGGTAGGGAGGGGGGTCTTCCTCCTCCACAGTCACCTGGCTGGAGAGGCGTGTCTGCTCAGTGGGGCAGCTCTGCTCGTTCAGGCTCCCACTCCGGCTCTGCCAGAGGCAGCTGCGTCGCGAGCCATACAGGCGGCCCAGAGAGAAGCGGCTGCTGCTGAAGGGAATCCTGGGACTGCCATTGCAGATACTCAGAGCACTGCGGGAAAAGATGGAGGAGCTGCTTATAGTCCTGTGGCACCGCTCGCAGTTCTGCCGGTAGCCCCCGTACCGGCAAGCAGAGTAGCTGGTGCAGCCAGAGAGCCCCACCAAGTCCATCAGGACTGCTTCTGAGTAGCTGGGCACCAGCTGCTGGTTGGATCGTATGTGCCACTCCAGCTCAGTGCTGTCCACCGTGTTGACACGGGGCATCCTCCGGCAGAAGGTGCGTTCCTCAGCCGGTGTCACTGCCACGTAGTCAAACCCAAAGAGTTTCTCCACGTGGTAATGGACATAGGAGGTGCGGTACTCATTTAGCACCCTCAGGGGCCAGGATAGGGTCAGGAGAGCTGCCACCCAGAAGACATAGTGAGATACATACCAAGGCAGGTTGTCTGGGTCAGAAAAGGCCACCATGTACTCCTTGAAGTCCACATTTTTGAGGTGCATCCCCTCCCTGGCCTCCATGTAGTCATCTAGGCCCTCATTCTCTGTGAAGAAGCGGGCCCGCTGGGTCAGATAGGAGTTCTCTGACTCCACATTGGCAAAGCTGAAACACTTGGTGAAGCGGAGCCGTGTGGCTGGGTAGCTCTCCAGGTCAATGAGGTCCTTGGAGATGTCCTTAACTCCACAATTGGAATAATCAAACTCAGCCTCTGCCACGTGGGTATTGACCCGCTCATGATACACTTGGGTGGTGGTGTAGGCATCCCCATTGCGGTAGCGGGTAACCTGCCGGGTCCTGCGGACGTAGTGGTAGCTGATGGCCTTCCACCAGATGCAGGGAGTCGCCTGCTGCATCCGCTGCACACGCTCATGCACGCTCTCCACATCTACTTTGTACTGCAGCTCATTGCGGGTGTAGCAGTGCCAGCACTCCACCAGGTATACCACATACAGCATCACCAGGAAAGCCAAGGGGATGTAGACGTAGCCGTTGGAGCAGGGACTGTCATGGTACATCATGGACTTGCCTTTGTAAGCACTGTCAAAGGTCAGCCGGGTCACCTTGGTGACATGGCACCATGTCATGGCTCCCATGCAGCCGTACATGAGGAGGGACAGCAGCAGGCATTTCCAGTGGGACTCTCGGCACAGGGACTTGCTGAGAGACTGCTTCACTGGCCGCTGCTGCTCCAGGGGGCGGGGGAGAAGAGGAGAGAAAACAAGAGAGCGGTCAGTAGGCTGCAGCAGCAGAGAAAAGGGGAGCAGGCAGCAGTGTGCTATGGTAGCACCTACAGCTCTGCGGGGACAAAACAGCAGGGGCTGGGATCTCTCCCAAGATGACAACCACATAGTGCGGGCAAGTGTCCCTTCATGGTGACAGACGTGAAGGAGAGTGGCAGAGGACAACTCTGCCAACCGTACCCCAAGCAATCTTTCTTCAGTGGAGAGTAATCCCTACCACTGCCACATCCCAGGGAGGGGGAATGAAGCACAACAAGATAGAGGCTGAGGGATCTCCCCTACATATCTCAGCTTCTGCACCCATCCCACCAGTGCAGGGAGCTCTAATTGATGGGTCATCCCACATGAACCCCTCCCCACAGCTCATCTCACTGCTCGCACATGAGTCCCTGCCCTCTTCCAAGTAATGAGCGACTGCAGCATTTCTCCCACCAGAGTGGTGCAAGCTGCCTGGTGTGCCTGTAAGATGGAGAAACAAGACTTCTGTAGCTGGGAAGGTCTCTGTTGGGTTGCAGCAATTCCCACCACAACACTTGGCAGCCTAAGGGGCTCTAAAGTGTTTTTCAGGTATAAACCACACCAGCAGGAAAGTACTTTTTTCCACGACTGAAATGCAGCCACCTCTGGTAGGAGAGAAAGCAAATATGGAACAACGCCCTAAAAAGTGCTCAAGCTGGAAGAGAAGAGCATCCTGCCAATCTGCAGCAGCAGAGAGGGCAAGAGGCCACTCATGACTGCTAGCAAATGTCCCTGCTTGTACTAAGATTCATCTGTAACAGCCCACACTTCTGGAAAAAACTGCTCTCACATCTTTCATGGTGAGGAAACAGCAGAACTTCAGCAGCAGGACTTTTTAAAGGGATTGCACTGGTGCCTTTATCAGAGGAATAACACAGGGTTTCACACAGACCCATGAAAAAAACCCTGGTTAAAGAAACCTCTGTCACTCTGCAACACTGAAGTCTTAAGTATTGATCCAGCTTGGTCTGTGAGACCTAACGTCATCCCACCTAAAGAAAGAATGGGCAAAGAGATTATTTGCTGTCTTATACAAAAGACTTCATCCAGCAACCTCCAAATGTACAATCTGAGAGAGGGGGGCAAAAACCCCATCACTGTGCAGATGCCATAAAACTAAGAGGCATCTAGCTTTGCTCTCCCTTCCACCTGCACACAGCACAGCTCCTATCTCACCTCTACCCTCCACCCACCCGTGGCAGGGCCTAAGGCCAGCTGTAATGATACCACTCATGATACCACTGAAGCCCCAGCCTGGCTCCATTCTTCTCCATTCCTGTGCATACTGGGCCGGAGGGGTTTCTCATCGAGGGATCCCAAAGAGCTGAATGGGCTCACACTGCTAGAAAGCAGGAGGAGCACTTCCACTCCAGCATGAAAGGGAAATTTAAGCAAGAATCAGAGATCACAAGGCCACTGGCAGGTCTAGGGATAGATTTGGGCCTCTTTTCCTTTAAGAAACAGATCTTGATCTGATGAAGAGGCTCTCAGTCCTGGCTTGGTCCCCTAGAGTCTTTCCTCCCTACACCTTGTCAATGCCTGGTCCATCCCATGCCAGCAGAACTTCTGCCACTGCACTCAGCAGGGCTGGATCCAGCCCAAATCTCCAACAGAGGTTTCTCTCCTAGAGGCAGGGAGCCTGCCCACCCCAGCAGCCAGACTGCAATGAGTGGAGCAGTCAGCACATCCAGAGGGACCACTGGTGGCAAGGGGAATGGTGGTATATCCCACTGGTGGTCCCAAGCATCAGTAGCACTGAGTCGCCTCTTTGGAGCCATAAGCGGAGAGCAAGAGCTGGAGACAGACACAGAGCCCAGGGCTGGCAGGTGGAGTAGTGCTGGTCTGCAGGCAAAACAGAGAGGTGCAGCTGCTCAGCAGCGCCGGCTTGGACACACGTGCAACCCACCACTGCAGCAGCCTCATAGTCATGAGGCAAGAAGAAAACTCTAGGTAGGAGAAAAGGGAGCAAAGAGAGCAAGGCGGGGGCCATTCAGGAGGCAGAGCCTTCTGAGCTGTGCCCTCCCTCCTGAGGTCCACGCTGCAGTTATAAGAGCCTGCTTGGATCCTCTGTCTGTTTAGCTGCAGCACAGTTCTCCCATGCTGGAATGCTGTACCACTACCCAGGCAGCTGAAGGTTTCCTCTCCCACTGCTGCCTCCTGTGTTGCAGATCTTCCCTGGCAGTGGCAGCCCTGACTGTGAGGATCTAAGGGAGCTGCTCAGCCGAAAGAGGAGCATGGGGAGGGTCTGAACAGGGGCCTTGAGGAGATGCAAGGTACATACTAAATCCAGGGTGTCTGCAGGGTGAAAAGACTGAGAAACAGCACCTTATTCAGTAGGCGGATCTGCAAATGGAGCACAACCAATAAAGCAAAGCATCCAGCTCACCCATTTGCAAGCTGGGGAAGGGGCACCAAACAAACAGGTCTTTGGAGAGGTCTGTCTCAAAAAAGCAAATGCCACCTCCAGTCATTCCCCAGCCCTTCACATTCTGCACTGCCTGTGTTGCAGGAGAACAGAGATGCTGGCTGTCACCCTGAGGAGATGCAGGCGAGCCCCACTGCGGTTACCCACCCAGGGCAGGGAGCACAACGCAGCCCAGGCTTGGTTCCAGGAACCGTGTTAGCAGGGCTCTAGTCCATGCATTAGTCTCCTCTTAGGACTACGCAGTATTTAGATACTGCAGCGCTTTTACAGGGTCACAGTAACCCCTGGTGTAGACTGTTTACAACCCAGTTTTGTCCTAGGTTTTTGAGGTAAAACACATACACCTCGGATGCATTGGTGGGGTTTCCGAAAGCTGATCAAGTGCCAATGACGGGATACAACCACAGCAGAGACGGAGGAGGAGCCAGCTGCAGTCTAATCCCAGTAGGAACTGCAGCATCCCTGCTCCTCTCCAGACTGCAAAGGGCTCACAGGAGCAAACAACCGGCTCCACAGATTCTTCCTGCAGTAGCAGCTGAATCAGGTTGTCTCCTTGGGCTTTTAACCAGCCTTGGCTAAGTCCAGCATAGCAAACAAGCAGATGAAAAAGCTGGAGAAAGGGAAATCTGTCCCAGAACAGTATCACTGGGAGGAGAGAAGGCTCTGATATAAATGCCATCGTCATCTGCCCGCTGCAGCCTTGGGGAATGAGGCAAAAGACTTGCCCTACTTCGCTGCAAACAGGGTTTTCCTCCATCACCGGGAGCTTCCCTCATTGCTCAGGCTCAAGCACTGGAGAGCCAGAAACAAATCTGCTATTGCAGGTGCACACAAACATCTCCGCAGTGCTAGAGGGCAACACAGGTCCAGCCATGGCTTGGTCAACCCCTTTGTGGGATCCCAATCAATTCCCTTCTCTGAGCTTCAATTCAACATGTAGAATACATGGGGCCAGCCTTACCAGGCACTGGGGCACTAACTGTAACACACATTGGAAAAGGCAAGGGGTGGGCTGCTACTACGGCCTCCCCTCCCTTATACATGGCATTTGCCTCTAAGATGAACAGAGAGGGAGTCCCACACCTGCAGTTGCTGCTCTGGGATGCATGAGGAGGGATAGAGGGGATGACTTTTGATATCCACAACATACAGGGCAGAGGCAGTAGACGCTGGGGGGGACTGTCTTCTAAAAAAAGCCTTGAGAACACAAATATGCCCAGCACCCAAGTGGCCAAGCACATGGGCCAAAATACCTTAATCACCCCTGCAACCTTGACCCTGCAACTCTGAACATTAAACAACTTCTGAAATCTTTCAAGCTCCTCTCTGTAACAGCTTGGTTCTGGCCCCATCCACTGTCCTTCCATTTTACTAGTTTTTCCATGTCATCACCTCTCATGCCTCTCACTTGCCTCCCCCTACAGAGACTTGCCTGAAATCTCCAATTTGCTTCCAGAGCTAAATCCTTACTTTATAAGACACCCTGGGGTTCAGAGGGTTAGGTGTTCCAGAGACAGCCCTCTACAGGACTGAAAAAACCAATCAGAAAAAGCCCCAGAGCAGCAGCCTGAAGGCCGAGGTAGCTCCAGAGTGCCAGGTTGTGACAGCAGCTTGCAGGTGACTCCGGTGGGACCCTTGAGCATCAGTTTCCATGGCTCTTCCCTATGATTTGGTTACATCATGCAAGAAATGAATAAGATCCCTTTGACCTCAAATTGCCAGAATAAGGCAAGTAGGGAGGATCCAGTCATTTCTAGGAATTGCCACTCTCTTCCAAGGCCCCTGACAGACATTGGCAACTCCCGGCCAGGATGGTCCCAGCAAAAACCCACATCACACAGCCCACACCTACAGCCCAGATTCAGGAACTACCTGAGGTGGCTCAGGCCCAGGCTGGCAGTATTGTCAGCTGCAGAGGAAAGAGAAAGGCTGAGCATTTAGGAGCCAGGGAACCCTGCCAGCAGTCAGATCCTGCAGCAGTACCAAAGTCTCCATTTTGCACAGCAACCTGGAGAAGGACTCATCTCTTCCATCATATCCCACCTAAGCAGCAGGACAAGGACATTTTTTTGCTTGTTCCCAGGCTGAAGAGCTTGTCCCTTGGCATTTCCCACCCTCCAAGTATGCATTGCTGAGTGAAATTCAGCTCACCACCATTAAGCATAGGTGTAGACATGTGATGCCAAGAGGGAACAAGAGCTCAGTCAGCTCTGGCCAGTAGTTCTCGCTACTTGCCTTGCTGAGACAAAGTGAGAAGAACTTGAAGCCCTGCCTGGCTCCTAGACACAGCAACATGAGCCACGTCAAGATGAGGTACCTTCAAACAGGACAGAGCACATTTCCCATTTTCCAATTCCCAGATACCTCCTCTGGCTCCCCACCTGTCCTGGCCAACTGGCCCTGATGTGGGATTCAGCCACATTGCTGGGATGCTCAACTTTGCTGGCACCAGCAGTTGGTTCTGATGGAAATGAGGACATCACTACAACCTGTCCTTCTCCCCTCCCGATACTTCTGAAGACAAGAGGATTGCCCTAGGTCAGTCCATGAATCCAAGCTTCCCTTCCCGTTAAAGCCTCTCCTCATTGCATCATGAGACACTAGCAAGGATAGCACCATCAGGAGAGACTGCAACTTCCCTCGTCTCCACCAGCTGCTTCATGCAAGTCTGCAATAGCTTCTGGCCACAGGAAGGATGCCCTTAGCCTGTAAGTGCAGGTCATGGACTGTAGCCTGCTCCGATGGTGTAAGATTACACTGACACCTTAAGTTGGCAGTGATCATAGAGCAATCGAAGGCAAGACAACCTTCTTGTAATCCCTGAAAACCAGGAAACACTGTAGGTGAGGGAAACTCACCTGGGCACTGTCCCTGCTACACTTCTTTCATCCAAACTGGCTCTTGATCTAGCATCTCTGAAAAACCACCATGCTGTCTTGAAAGTAGCACCTGCACTGCCAGAGCACTGGCAGCAAGAGACCACATCGCAGCATGGCACAAGCATGTCCTCATGTTAAAAAGCTGCCTCACAGTTTAGCTACCCTGGTCAGGATCTCTTTGGAGAACTGGGCTAAGGGCATCAGAAGTTGCTGAATGGAAGAAGGAAGAAAGGAACAGATGCAGAGCTGAGTATACAGTATTTGTACAGCTTCACAGTCCTTGAACTTCAGCATTCCTCTCCTGCAATTATTTTGATCTAAATATAAGTCTGTATATATAGAATAACAGTGCATGGGCATGCATGTTCTGCCCAAGCCAAGGAGGCAGAGAATACCACGATTATGCAGCACTTGCTAACCGCAGCTACTCAACAGCAGAGGACAAGCGATGCACCAGCTTCTGAGCACCCCACAAGCTGCCCTTTGAGCAGTGGTCTCACCAGAGAGGACATCCTACCACACCAGAAGAACACTGCCTTTCCTACACTGCCTAGGTGACCTCCATGGGTCACCAGCCCCATGGCATAAGGTGGGTGTCACTGGTCACTACAATTACTTTCTCTCCTCTTGGGAAGTCCAACCTGTCAGCAGGATCTGTGGTGGCAGACAAAGGGGCTGACACACCTGCCTGCCAGTGTTGCTCCCTAGGCACAGGGCAACTTGCTCTTGAGCATTTCTGGCATCTGCTGCCTGGACTCCAGAAAAGTCATGAACTGGGGGAGACTGCAGCACACCTGGAGGCAAAGCTGTGCTGGTACCTGGCCTGCCCCAGTCTGCACCTTCCACTCTCCCCAGCCAACCTCCACCTGGGAGCAGCCACTAGCAACAGTTCCTGGCTTTGCCAGGTCCCCAAGCCATCTCCCCGCTGCCCACCGCGTCTTCCTTCGCAGTGACCCAGGCAGCTGTGCCACCTCCCGGATGTCCCTAGAAGCCAGAGCACAGCAAGGCGGGGGTCTCCACGTCCATTTCTCACAGGCGTAACAATCCCTTCCCACGACAGTAAGCTGGAGCGGCTCTCCGCGCCTCTCTTTTGTGATTTTCTCCCTTGCTCCTCGACCCCGGCCGCTCCGGCTCCGGCCCCCGATCCGGACGGCGTTGGCTGCTGCATCCCTTCCAGCCCCGGAGGCTCCGCGGCGATCCCCAGGTGACAGGCTAGCGATGGAGAAGCGGAGCGCCAGGGAAGCCCACTGGCGGCGGGGACCAACGGGTGGGTTCCCCTGGCCTTCCCAGCGCCCCCTCCCCTCCGCCGGCCCGCACCGCAACCCCGGGGCCGGAGGGGGGAGAGGGGCTCCCGGCGAGGGGGTCCGTACCTGTGCGGGCAAAGCCC
>WEIV01018610.1:0-26430 GCA_013390005.1 Calyptomena viridis
TTGAAAAGACTCTTTTCAGGAGAAATAACCATTGTTGCCTTGTTAATCCACCACTATGGCCTCTGTGCAGTAACTTCCCTTGATGCTGACAAAAAGTGTACAAAATCACCTCTCATAGGAATTTTAGAGATGTCCTGAATTTCCCCCCATGTACATCGGAATGTAAAAATCATTTTATTATTTCATAGCACCAATTAGGAACACCAGGGCACCTAGTCTGTGCTGGATGTTTGTGAGTTAATTACCACTAATATTAATGATGCACTGACTAGAGTACACACCTGGTGTCTTATAGTCAGTCTACTGAAAATGATTTTTTATTACAACTTCTCTGAACCTGTTGCTACTTTAAACCCCATAAAGGGCATAGAAAGCAAAGACTTACAACTACAATTTTAAATATGGAAAAAAAAAATTACATGCTGAAATAAAAAATCAGGGGATGAGTTCAAATGGTTCTCTCCCTTTTCAAAAATCAATCGGTTGTGAATTTATTATTTTAACNAAAAGCTCTGCATTTTCCCAAGAATCATACAACACACCAAAAAAACCCCCCAAAGTTGATTAATGCAGTTTTATTGCTCCATAGATCTATGAAGCATTTATATTGACACTTTTTAATGTAAAACAGTATATTTTTTTACTTACGTTAGAGCTGCAAGGCCAATGTAGATATACAGGAGTGAGATAGATTGTGTTCTTTCTTGTACATCATTAATATAGCTATTCACGAAGGGCTACTTGGTAATAGCTGTGCAACAGGATGTCAGAAATATCATCTGAAGCCTCTGAACTACACAGTGTAACTGAGAGCTGGTAGTGATTTGCAGAATTTTATTGCTTGGTAGGTTATTGCATAAAAGAAAAGTCTAGCTAAATTTTCATGTTCAGCCTGAATTTAAAAGTCTGGGGTAAGAAGTTCTGAGGGTATGTTTCTATTAACAGGAACATTTAAGCCAGTGAAAAGCTCTTTGGTGCAGTGCTACTATATTACACAGGACACAGTGGAAGTTGTATCCCTGATGGGAGCTGATGGAGGTTACAGGGACATGGCTGAATAAAAGTAATAGCAATTGCACTCAAAAAGAAAATGAAAACTCGTCATGCTATTCTGAAGAGCCATTCTACCCATGCATGCTGTAATGTGTAACATACATAGAATACATTGCTGTGTAATTTTAAATATTATTCTTAAGTGCATCTAGCCTAGCAGTTGGAATCTCTGCAATAAAATTGGCTGTGCTCTAGGAATTTTTACCCAGCACCCAGAGCATGCACAGACTTACACAATTTTAAAATAATCCTTTCTTGAGGTCATGCTCACATATATATCTTTGGAAATCAGATTACTAGTTATATATTTATTTACATGTTCAGTATTTACTGTCTAAAAAATTCAGCGCTGTGTTCTCAGGGCACCAAAGGCAGAGCCAAGCCCTGAAGCTCTCGAAGCTGAGTCACATTAGATGGCACAGTGATGCACCATACTCATCCTGAATTGCACAAACCAGGAGATATTGCTTGCATTTGAAAATGTTGGCAATGAAATATGTTAACTCTCATGTGATCACTGGAATGCTCTGTGTTAGCCTTTGAAAACATGAAATGTAAGAAAAATATGAAAATGTGAAAAAATCCATAACCTCCTATCAGACATTGCAATTGCTTGTGTTCAGCAGGACCTAAAGATGGATAAAAAGTAAAAGATATAATCCACAGCAAGGAGTAGCAGATGAGCTGCATTCAAGACTAATAGATTCTTCATGAAAATGCTCTGACATTTATTTTCTATATTAAAAATTCAAATGCAACTGTTTAATATGTCTCATACATATCAGTTCTTTCTGTAATTCTGGGACTGGCACAGTTTTGCCCTTAGTCATTTGGGGATTGCTTTTCCATCCACTTTGATCACATTGTGTTTCTGCAATATTCCCACAAGTTGTCCTAAGAACTAGGATAACTGAATCTTGTTTCATCTGCCCTAGAAAATAAAATCTCATGAAGGAGACTCTCATAAAACTGTGGAGGAGGAAAAAGAAAAACAAACACCACCACCACTCCCCCACCTGAAATGCTTATTAGCACCATTAATATAAATATTGGTATTAATGAGAATTTGAGTATTTAACCAAATATCTCAAAAAAATGTGGCATAAATATATGTATAATGAACAACCAGTATCTTTTCTTTCCTACACAAAGGAAAGCATTTATAATTCTGATAACACAAGGGACAGAAAACAATGCCAATTTACAAATAAAACATCTCATGATTTAATGCTGGTGTTTTGTCCCCTGCGATCCCAGAATGATAAATATTGTACCTCCTTTTGTCCATATCAGAAGCACTTGCATATGTGGAATAAAGACTCATTCATTATAATCATACTGGGTTCTTTCCAGATTGCTTTTTCCAATCTGCTTCAGTATGCATCATGCCAATGATATCGTGCCAGCTTTCTTGTGGTTATTCTAAAGCTCCATGAGTACCTGACATGCTACCAGTTTGATTTCTGTTTATGACTGTGTTTTTTTAATTATCATTTATATTCTCAAAGCTTTTGGAGTCTTCGCTGTGTCTGGGAGCTCAGTACATTGGGAGGTGTACAAGCATGTACCTAATCTAGCCTACAAACACTGGAACTGTATTTGAATACAGTTTTTCTTCCTTGGACACATCTCTTGTCTTCATATTTAAACCACTATGAAAAGGTCAGTAAACACTGATTTTGTAAATGAAAGCTCTAAAATAAGACTTGAAAGAGCTAGTGTTTTGGGAGGGGGGAAAGTGTGAAAATTCAACTTGTGTAAGTCAGACCATCAATTTTGCTCTCTTAACAGACTCATATATAGTTAAGCATTTTTTTCACTAAAAAAAAATCTTGTCTGGACCTAAATCTCTTCTCATTTAGTTTAAAAACATTCCCACTAGTCCTATCACTATCTGCCTGTGTAAAAATCAGTCTCCTGAGACTGAAGCCAGATGAAAATATGAAGAGTCCATCAAGACTTCATGCTAGATGAAGCACCCACTTGTGTGAATTACTCCAGCAGAGCACAGCAATGACGTACCTCACCGTAAAGGCTGTTTGCTCCTGCAAGAGCCTCCTGGCCCTACTTCCCTCCCATTGAAATCCATCCCAGTGGATCTGGAGAGGACTTAAACCCCACCTCTGTGGACATTAAGCAGCTTCATGCACAGCTTACACTGGCACAAAGGATAGCTGTATCCTTGAGGCCATCCCAGTGAGAAAAACACATTTTTGTCCCTTTTGCAGCATGAGTAGTGAAGGAACTGTAAAACACATCAAAGATGAAAAGTTCCTTGAAAAATGTGCACTAGTGAGCACACAGCTTTTAAAATCTTGAATGTAAATATTGTTCTTAAACACGTTTGTTCTCAAATAATGAAATAAGGTTGGCTGTATTTAGATTGTTCACAATCTACTTCATTGCTCTAGAAGAAATAGTTAGGTCATAGTTCAAATGTGAAGTTATTTTTATCTCTCTTTGTGAATAGTGCATGTGTGTATTTTCCTGGGAAAGAATTTCCCACTAAAATGAGAAGTCAAGAGAATGACAAAAAATATAAATGATTATTAGGATGTTTCCAGCTTTTAAAACCTTTTTTTAAAAGCTTTTAAAACGTATCACCACCTTCTCACACTAGTACAACCCAAAGAGATGAGTTAGAGAAGTCTTAGTAACTAACATCAAATTCACAAAGTGAATTCCTGATTATTGGAAGTCTATATACTAAGTCTATGTACTTTATAAAGGCAGTTTAATAGTATGGTGACTGCAGCTTAACAGAAGAAGCAGCAGCAAAAGTAAGAATGGAAAATGAAGGGCTATTTGGAAGTAAGGCATTGGAAAGTAGTGAAGGAAAAAGCCAGGAATCCTATATATTCCTCTGTCATTATGCTGAATGCTTGTCCAGACAAGACAGAAGGAACAAAAATCAACTCAGAGGGTCACACATCTGGCCACAGAGCTTACAGAGGTTTCTATAAATCCCTCTTTGCTCTGACTGTTCCCCTTTTGGCGGATAATACCTTGTATTTCTGAACTTCACAGATTGCAAAATCTCATTCCCACCACTGATTTTTTTTGCTCTCTCATCTTTTAAGATAAATGTCATAAAACATGGTGTCCCACCTTTCAGAAACAAGGTGCAGTTTACCACTGATTACCTGTTATTTTCATTCTTTGCACCCAAACTTGCAGCAAGCTTTTAATGAACTAATTGGAAACATTTCATTATCACTTTATTTTCTATTCTTTATCAAAATCAATGTTTGCTTATGGCAGCTTCAAAGTCTCAAGTGCGTAGTGTATAATGGTATAGCTTTAAAGTTTTATATTATATCTTTATAACTTAGAATAGTTATTTATAGTTGCAAATTGTAATGTAGAGCATTATAGGAAACAGCACTGGATTGCATTTGAAAGGGAGAGCAGATTCAGGGTTTATTATATTATTATAATATAGAAGGCACTTCAGGGGCTATGGAAGAAAGCAACTCAAATTGTAGAAGTTCTCAGAAGCTGGGATAGTACAAAACAGATTTCATTCATAGCACTCTTGTATCATTATCACTGTATATATAGCAATTAAAGCATAATTGAAATACAGGAAATCAGGAAACAAGTGAAGCTAAGTTTTTCACGTGTGATCAAAAAGCATATGGGAAAAAATAGAGCGGGAAAAGGTCAGCAGTTAAGTAGAAAATAAGACTCAACGCAATTTCTGCTTTTAAAAAACAGATGGGAGATTTAGCAAAATTGCAGTGAGAGAGTTCTAATGTCCTGCTGAAGGTTCATTTCTCCTTCATCACATAGTAAAAGCTTTTTCAAAATGCATAAATGAAAACTATCTCCTAATCACATCCTGGAAATACAAAGACAGTGTGATGCTTTATACAGCATATCAGTTTTTAATGAAAATATCAGGAAGAACAAGGCACAGAATTGCTCTGAATTTTGCCTGTTGTCTCTAAGAACCGTCTTGACACTGGAAAACTCCAAGCAATATATATCTCTTCCCACATCTTCTTCTCCCTGGTTTCATTTCTGACATTTCTTATTCGCATGACTAGTGATGAGGATGGGCTTCTGCAGTAACTATTCAGTATCTGAAGGTGCATTTTCATTGAGTGCATCGTCACAGAGATGAAATTGTTGGGAAATGGACTTTGTGAGATTTTCTGGACAGTATCTTTCACGCAGTGTCTACCTTTATTTTTCACATCCATTTAGTAGCATGAGTACTGTTCAACAGCCATGAGTCAGAGGTCTTATTTTGTTGTATTAGAAGGAGGTGTGCAAATCAGGCTGAGATTTGTGCCAAATTAGATCCCAAGAGGAATATTTCATAGCTCCTGTATCTCTGGTGAATGTTGCTTCTAAAAGGAGAAATGTGGAACCTGAATTTGGTGTGTTGGGAAAATTTTTCTCAGGTCCTTCCAGGGCCATTTAGAAAAATATTTTAAATTACCAAAGTAATATTTGGTATTTGGGTAATCAAAGTATTTTGGTAATCTTTTTACCAAAATAGTTGTGGGGGTTTTTTTTATTTTTATGGGGTTTTTTTCAAAAATTTTAATTGATTTAGTGGGTGAATGAGACAATGAGTGCTACTTGTTGGACTCTGAGTACACACAGAGCTAAGTAGCAAGCTGTGACTATCTATTGTCAGTTTTCTAATTCTTCCTCTCCAAACTAGGACACATGCCCAGGGCATATAATATATTTACAGTGATACACAGTCATTGTATTACTATCTCACAGTTCCAGGCATTTGCTCTACCTGCATATGTCACACAAACAGAAATTATGCTCTTCTACTTTAATTTTACTGATATTTATCTATATTGACTGTTCGGGACCAAGTAAGTGTATATAATCAATTAAGAATATGCAGGGTTTAAAATGGAATCCTATTTCCATACAGTTTGACAGGTCAAAGTGTGTCATTTTGCCTGTTATAGTCATAACATAGTGTTTTCAGTGTAAAATAGAAGATTCAGTAAAGAATAAATGAGTAGCTGTGTAGCTTGCCTGTATATACTGGAATCTCGCTCAGAATTCTCTCCTTCAGTGCTGACCATAATTCTGATAGGGCCATTTGTATAAAATCTTTCAGGTTTAAAATGTTTTTTATGGTGTCCACTTTTCAGCCTTTAACCAAGATTTTCTGCTGGAATTAATAAAAATCAATGTTCTGTATAAGCTGATCCTGGCTCTGCTGATGGAGCCACCCTAACACTGACAGCATGGTATTTCTGTCTTTTTCATTGTTCTCAGGCATTAATAGTATTGAAACTACAAATATCCTTATGTTAGAGATCCTGAGGACCCTGAAGTTATCACTTTAGTGGTATTTCAAAATACAGCTCAAAATTCTTGGCACGCTTTCTGTCCTGTTGACTTAATTCTGTGTTACACTCCCAAGATCGTTTTTTTTTGTCAGAGTGACTGCTGGCTATGTAGCTGGGGATGTTCTGAATGTCTAATTGTGGAAATCAACAGAATACTGAAAACTGGCATTTTTATTTGGCCAGAACCAAATTACTAGAAAAACATTGGTTAGAGTGATGATCATTGCACCAGTATGGTGGAAATGGAAAACAAGCCCAGTACTTTGTCAGCCTCCAGAAGCAATACTTTTAAATAAGAATTCAGTATGGAAAAGCACTGTAGGTATCATGCCTAGTACTGATTAAGCTGCAATCCTATTAAATTCCTGGTCAAGTACAATCATTTCTTTGCATGAACATATTCATTACTTTCTGGTCTAAATAAAATCTTTGACAGTGGGAAAAAAGAGAAGCTGGCACCTGCAAAGTAAAGGTGCAAGAGAGGGAAAAAGGTTCTTTGGGGATTATTGTTCTAATCTTCTTCCTTAAAAGTAAATGATAATATATGTAGCATTGTTTTATCTCCAGCATGGGCAGAATTGGCCTCTCTTGGGCCCTTAAGCCTATTGTGTTTAAGGTGGTGTGTTTTGTCTTGAGGAGGAGAGTAGTAAAGCTGCAAATCTGACAGTATATGTTATCACCCAGATGGAACATTAGGGAGGTATTCATAAAAACTGAATTTCACCTGGTGAGGTTTATCACCCCAGATTTCCTCCACAGACAGAAATAGATCTGCTTTAAATCACCCCCTGCAAGTAAGGCCCCTCTGGAGGGAAGCAAACCCCAGTGAAAATTGCTGCCTTTTCTCCTTCTAACTGTTCTCCTGACTGCTCAGTTGAGTTCCAACCTGCTCCCTGTTTCCCAGATAGTCATATATGGATCTGCACACACACATGGGCATATATTCTGATTACTTAATTACATGAAATATAGTTCAGCACTGCCATAATGGTCAATCACACTCTGTTTATATGGATGATAAATCTCTGTCCCACAGGTGTTCATCCTACTCATGATGTATAGTAAGGTTTTAGCTTTCATTGCAGTGCTTAAAGCATCCAACTGCATGAATGGATTTGGGTAAAAAAGCTTTAAAAATGCTCTAACTCAAGCTCACGATTTTTTATAGCTTTCATGTCTTCATTTTTCCCTGAGTTGTATCCATGTTCCAAATAAAAAGAGATTGCTAGGGATAGAGACAAAGAGTAAAATAATGCTGTACAACTAACCTGGAGTGTTCCAGGCTGGAGTAGACTTCTGAAATCCCAGTGTGTCTAATTACTATAGAGAGGTTCATAAACTAACCCCAACTGGGTCACAACTGTGATACTGACTTCTAAACAAAACCAATTATACTTTTGTTTGTATTAAATCAGGTATTGCTAAAAGTAAGTGAAAATAGAGCTTCTTCAGTACTCCAAGAAGACTTATTTCCTCTTCTACAGAAATAGGTTTACAAGACCAAATTAGATTCTGGCATGATTAATGCATCTCACCAAATTCTTGCAGAGTAGCAAATTAGTTTATAGTGATTTTCTTGAAAACAAATTAAACGGCTGCACAACATCACAAGAATAGAGATGTTCTTCATAACATATGGATAAATGATTCAATGGAAAGGAGATGTAATCAAAGTGAAAATGGAATCCAAATGTTTCAAATATTTCTGTCCATTATAGAAAAATGTATAATTACTTTCATTTTAACACATGATATGTAATCTGCAGTGGCAGAGCAGCAGCGAATTAATCTGCATAAGGTTTGCACATATTCTAAGTAGACTATTCCTTTTTAAATGTTTTTAATATAATTCAGTTAAAACCAAATTTCTCATTTTGCTAAAAAAATAAAAATTATTTTGTGAGTTACAGGTGAATCACCATTCATTCACTTGACTGATAGGTTTCTGAAAATATTATTGTATTGGATTTCTGTGGGCAGGTTTTGGTAGGCCAAGAGGAGGAGTATGGGGAAGGCTTCTTTGAGAAGCTGTTGGAAGCTTCCCCCGTGTCTGGCAAAGCCAATGCCAGGCCAGACCCACTGGTGGCCAAGGCCAGGCCAACCAGGAGTGGTAACAGTGCCTCTGTGATAACATACTTAAGAGGAGAAAAAAAAGTTAGAGGTAGATGAACATGGGATCCAGAGAAGAGCAGAGTGAGAAGTTGTGAACAACCACAATGCAGACACCAGGTCAGTGCAGAGGGAGGGGCAGGAGGTGCTTGTGCTCCCCTGCAGCCCATGGTGAGACCTGCAGCCCATGGGGGAGCACAGAGGTGCAGAGATCCCCCTGCAGCCCATGGGGGAGCACAGAGGTGCAGAGATCCCCCTGCAGCCCAGGGAGGAGCCCACACTGGAGCTGGTGGATGCCCAAAGGAGGCTGTGACCCTGTGGGAGGCCCATGTTGGAGCAGGGGCCTGGCAGGGACCTGTAGCCCAAGGGCAGAGGAGCCCACGCTGGAGCAGGATTTTCCTGGTAGCACTTGTGGCCTGTGGGGTCCCACGTTGGAGCAGCCTGTGCCTGAAGGACTGACCCTGTGGAGAAATGACCCACGTGGCAGCAGTGTGTGAAGAGCTGTTGTCCATGGGATGGACTCACACTGCAGCAGTTTGTGAAGGACTGTCTCTTATGGGAGAGTCTCACGTTGGAGCAGTTTGTGAAGGATTATCTCCTGTGGGAGAGACCCCACGGGAAGCAGGGGAAGGATCCTCTCTCTGAGCAGCCACAGAAAACAACAACTGACTATAATCCCCATTCTCTGTCTCCCTGCACCGCTGGCAGGGAGGAGGTAGAATGTGGAAGGAAGGGGGTGGGGGGAAAGTGTCTTTTGCTTCTCATTCTTAAGTAGTTCTTGTTAGTAATAAATTCAATTAATATCTTCACTTGGAGTCTGTTTTGCCCATGACAGTGATCAGTGAGGGATCTCTCATGGTCCTTATCTCAACTCATGAAACTCTGTTGTATTTTCTTTTCTCTGCTCATTTGCAAGGGGGAGTGAGAGAGTGGCTTTAGTGGGTCCCTGGCATCTGGCCAGGGTTAAACCACTACAATTATATATCCTCTAAACTTGCTTTTCCCCCTTCTAAAAATATAAAGATATTTTACTGCTGATGCACCTGCTTGAGTCTCCACAACTTATATTCAAAAAATTCAGAGTAGAGAAAGTCTCATCAGATGCAATTATTATTACAATAAGTGCTTGTTGCCTCTTTTTTAATGTAAACAGGGGGAAAAAAGCTTGCACACAAAAGTCTGCCATGTTTTGTATAAAATAAGCTGTGTTGAGAAAGATAATGGAAGACTTAGGGGCATCTCAAATTTCTGTAATTACCATTTGTGGTCCAGGGTCCAAAAATCACAATAATGAAATAAAATAAGGGTCTAACAATAGGTCTCTTGTCTGTAACAAGGTAAAACTTCTTAGATAAAACATAAGATACTTTAATTCTCTTAGCTCTGATATTCTGTGAAAAAGCTTATTTCCTGACTAAATGTGATGACTGCTTTATTAATTGAAATTTAGTACTGACACGTATTGCAGCTTTAGGACCTATTACTGAACTAGTCTAAATGTAACCATATCCCAAGACAATTGTAATATCTAAAGTGAGTCAATAAGAGTTTTTGAGAAGAAAGTTTTATCTTCAGACTTAGCTGTCAACTACAATTTTTTGTTAATTTCTTTTATTTTAATCTTTGCAGTCTGTCATATTATATCTGGACTAATCTGTGACAAGCTTTACTAGGTATATTATCTATTTCTTGGACTGTAATACATTCGGGCTTCCTGGTAATGTTGTTTAATCATTATAGTTTAAGATATTCTTTATTCTTCCAATTTAAAGTTTTTGGCAAAGTAAGGTGTCAAAGATCTTGAGAAAGTATGTGCAGTTCAATTTCTCCCTTCATTTGCAGAAAATGCATTAACTTCTTTCATGTAGAAATTATTTTACTTTAGTGGAATTCTGTACTCCATACAGATTTGGGTTACTCTTCACCAAAAAGTTAGGTTAAAGACCAGTTTTTGTCGTTGTTTTTCATTCCCACAGCATTTTACATTTCTTCCTATTAGTTTGTATTCCAGTGTTTTCCCTTGAGCCTGTCTTAATGACACTGTTACCCTCCAGTCTCACCCAAGTATTCTTTGACTGTCATTCCTTGTGTTCCTCACCACCAAAGTGAGTCTTGCTCAATTCTGTTGCTGCAGCTTCTCCAAAACACCATCTTCCCTCTGCATCTCAAAACAAAAGCCCTTGCCCAGCATTTCTGCAACTTCTGGATTGCGGCCACATTGAAATACTACTGGTTTAGTAGGTTTATTTCAGGACTTTCTCTACCTTGTTTTTTATCAAGATGTAATTTTTAGTAGCTCCACGCACTCCCTTTTTCTCTTGCCTCAAATGTAATCATTCATTGTCAAGACCAGCCATGACTTCTTGTTCCCTGCCTGTTATCTGGAGCTTCAGATGAAGGATCCTCTCCCAGCCCAGCTCAACCAATGTCTCAATCTTCCTCTCCTTCTTCTTAAAGTGCCTTTCTACTTCCATCTGTGCTGCCTTCCCTGGGCAGGGTACACTGGTTGGATTGGTGAAGAGGTCTGACAATACAGTCCAGCTAAATGCAATAATCTCACTTTAGCTCCATTTAAAATTAGTCAGTGAAGGAGCTGCTGAGGGAGCTGGGGGGGTTTAGACTGGAGAAAAGGAAGCTCAGGGGGGACCTTATTGCTCTACTACTGTGTGAAAAGAGGTAGCGAGATGGGGGTCAGTCTCTTCTCCTAAGTAACAAGCAATATCACAAGAGGAATTGCTGTCAAATTGCACCAGAGGAGGTTTAGAGTGGGTTAGGAAAAACTTCACCAAAAGGATTGTCAGGCATTGGAAGAAGCTGCACAGGGAAGTGCTGAAACCACCATTTCTGGAGGTATTTAAAAGACGTATATGTGGCATTTAGGGACATGATTTATAGGTAGACTTGGCAGTGTTAGGTCAATGTTTGGACTCAATGATCATAAGGGTCTTTTCCAACCTAAAAAATGTTATGATTCTATGATTTTTGTGTTTCAGGAGGGCTTGGGTTGAAAAAAGAGAGTGGGAGAAAAAATTTCGGTTAATCAAATTAGATTGCCCCAATCCCACTACCACAGCTTCTCCAATTGCTCACTAGGTCCACTTCATCAGGATGTTGTTTGAGGTATCCCAAAGTGCACTGTCAACCCCTGCCTGTCCATATCCAGAGGTCAAACAGCTCATGCTGTCTCTTAGCCTCTGGCAGGTTGGGTAGTTTAAAGGCATCAAGTGTTGTACAGACCTGGATTATAGACTAAACTACAGGTATCTCACAGTGAAAGAGAAGGAGAACTGCCTGACCACATACTAAAAAAACCCAAAAACATCACTTGTGGCCCATTGGAACACAGGTATCTCAAACAAATATGTAGGGCCATTTCCTTTTCAAAATGAGAAAGTTTGGGAAAGGCTGAACATTTTTTAAAAGACACTTTATAGTATAGTCTGCATTTCCCATAAACTGACAGCAGGTAATTTATAAGTCTATTCTGGGAACAAGAATTTCTTAGTCCCTTATAGATAGCTCTTATTACTAAATAGCAAAGGTATAATAAAAAGGAGCATGACATCTTCTATCTACTAGTGTGTGGCCATTTAATTCCACACTATCGTTATTTAGTTTATTATTGTTATGGTCTAAGCTCTGTCTCGTATTTTGCTTATTTAATTAAGTTGTATGTGTAAGAAAAGGAAAACATACCTCCTGGCCTCTTGGCTGCCTTCCCATCTAGCAAAAATTATCACTGAAAAAAAAATGATGGGGTTACTTCCCCAAAGTAATTTCCTAGTTAGGTTAGTTTGTTTAATATATCTTTCTTATAGTAAGAGTGATGTCAACTTAAAATACACATTCATGCACCAAACAGGAAGAGAAGCCCATAAAAAGACTGTGATTCTGAGGTGCTGTCAGCTTGTCCTTTTAAAAATAATCTAATTCAAATACAAAAACATTCAATATGACAGGTTATGAAGATACTTATTCTTCTTGGCAGATGCTTATGATTATTTTTCTCTGTGACTAAGTCTGAGATCTCTGGATACTGTCTAGGCACACCTGCCAGATCAGGAAACTCAGATACACATGAAGGATTTGACTATTTTCTGACTTTAAAATGAACTTAGGTCTGCTGTGTTCCTCTGGCCATGTACAGTCTTGAACTTCAGATGACTCTTAATTTTTCTCCTGGAAAGTAAGCACTCGAGTATCAGGTTTGTACTTGCTTAGAGGAGGTTTTGTGGATCATGTTTTTGAATACCAAATTTTGTTCTGCTCCTGTTTTATGTACCTTTTGAATATCTTGATCTGTAGCAGAGGGATATGTAACATAAACAACATGCTGGCCTTTTCACTCGTGAAAATTAAGCATGAGCTGGTCGTTTGGAGATAGTTTTCTTGAGAACACAGGAAAACTATGGGAAGAACCAGAAAATCTTGAAAATATGACCAAACATCGAAATTGAATAAGACTATTTCTAGCACAATGTCGTATAGAAAGTGAGAGAATTTTTTCAGTGGGTACTTGCTTAGTAACTTGCTTAGTAACAATCTTCTAGAATGTTATGTTCCTCCACTATTATAGACATTATAGCAAATATATTTATTTTCTATGAAGAATAGATGTATGCAGTCCTAGTATGCATCCATAAAGGTTATGGTGAATGTGATCTGCTTCATCAAATTAAGAAATAGATAATATAAAACTTCATTATTAACTGGGGAGTTTGTATATAAAAATTAGTTATGCACGCATAATATACATTGTGTATTTATAAACCAGTATTTTTATAGACTTGAAATATTGATAGATGACAGAACTCATTAAAATTCCCTTCATAATAACTGGTAGTTTTATCGATGAGCAAGAAATTGTCTTCACTGGCATCACTGTGTGCTATGACCACCTTCATGAGGCAGCACAGTCTGTAATTCTCATCACTTAATATATCTTCAGATCCAGTTTTACAGATATCTGTGGCCATTCCATCTTCTACAACCCAAAGGTTTTGAATAATAGATCCTTTAGGATAAAAAGATTCTGTCCACTATGAGGTGAGCATGTAGAGGAACATGTCTTTGAAGAATCAACCCATGGAAGTAACACCAAGAGTTCTGGACGCCGAAGGGTGAAATCATGACTTTAACAGTGTAGTGTTTACCCAGTCTTTTCTGTTTAAGTCTCTCTGTATGGCAGCTGGCATTTTATTCTCATTGCTTAAAGTCACCTTAAGCAGTGACTATAATTTTGGTTAAAATGTCAAACAAATCTAATTGATCTACCTGACTTGTAATTATTTTATTTTGTTCAGGTTTCTGAATGTTCTGATTGTGCGTAACAATGGCATGTGTAGAAATTTAATCAAATGAAGACATCTATCCAAATGTTATGTCTGAATAATACATATGCAAATTGAAAAAAACATTTCCAGTTACCTGCCTAACCACGAATCTGAGGTCATTCTTTGTTCCCTTACTTTTAACAAAGGGGATAGTAAGAACTCAATGCATTTCTCATTAAAATGAACAATAGAGGAGGAAAAAAAGGTTTCAAATATGCAAACCAGCATATAAGACTAACTTTTTCAATGTAAGGGGTTTTTTGCACTTTTAGAGATAGGGCAGCCTTACATGAGTTCAAATGTAGCTGTATACAATCAGAGAAAAAATGTTTAAACATCCCAGCATGGGTATTTCCATTTAAATCTGATTACAGTGGAATAAAACTGTAGCTATTAAAGGTTTAGAAGAACTACAAATACAAGCAGTAAAAGAAGACAGTTAGTAAATGAGGTAGTAAAACATTTCAGCAGGGCAAACAGTTTATAGCACTCAGCCTTCCTGTAGCAGACTGTGCTATTCACTACAGACCCGTGCACTGTTCCCCGAACTGCACTTAAACCTGCAATTAACCTTTCACGCCTAATGAAGCTGTTTTGCTGCAAAATTAAAATATATAGTACTGCCTGTTTTTACAGAGACTGGGAGGAGAGCATCTCAAAATGAATGACTTTTTCAGATGCTTTTGTTCGAATGCGGAATTAAAGTGCTGTTTGTATATAAATTGGGAATGAACTTTTCAAGGTAATCTCGTTTGATATTCTTATTAGTGGGTTTGCATTGTTGTAAAAAAAAAAAAAAAAAAGGAAAAAAATTCACACACCAGTAATTTTATGATTAGACACTTCCTGAGAATAAACTGTTGCCATTTAACTTCCATTAGGAAAGAATAGTTTTGCTGAAGATAACCAAGTTCATATGGCTTTCTCTGGTATTTTTCTCATTGTGGATGCAATTATCTCTTACAAAAATATATTTTCCACTTATGTATTTGACTGGGCTCAGTTCTTAATGATCTATGCATACATATCTTTAAAACCAGATAGAGGTTGTTTTAGCTGCATAGAACTAGGTCAGGTTATTTCTAACACTGAGTAGAAAAACAAACTAAATTTAAAAATAGGTCTGGTCCTGCAGCTAAGCTTGGATTTCCAGAAATTAGCCTATTAGAGGTGACCTATTGATTCTCCATATGGAAAACTTAATAATTCCACTGTTCTTTTCCATGTTACTCAAGAGTCAGAAGCAACCAGAGACCATGTAATGATTTGGGAAATACCAAATCTAACAGTTTGGCTGTTAGATATAATATTTAAATAGCAGTGCTCAGGGAAGGGAGGTAAATGTAATAACTTTGGAATTGAGGTAACACATAGAGAGCACTTTACGATTTACAGTTCCAACTTCAATGACTACAAATGTGTTCACATTTGTTATTTAAATAAAAAAACCTGTAAAATCAAAGGAATGTTTTGGTTTTGTTTTTTCCTTTCACTGAATATTTAAGCCACAGCATTTTCTTCTGTTATATTTTGATGTAAATTCTGCTTGCTCAAAGTGTCTGTGTATGAGCTTGACTTGGTAAATGAAATTCCTTTAGACTGCCACTCTGAAATAATGAATTGTTCCCCCAGTTAATTACATTGCTTTGATAACAAGGGACTATGCTGGGCGTAGAGAACATAATAAATGAATTTCATCAGATGATTTGTATGACATTTTGAAAAATGATCTTCTGTAGTGACCTGATTTTAATGGAACTCTATCAACATGCCAGTATATCCCAGTGTATAGTGTTAGATTTGAAGGAAATTGTTCTTCCTATTTTTTAATTGTTATGTCAAGGGAGGTTAGTTTAGAAGCTTCAAATTTATTTTAAAATATCTCATAAAAAGTGCAAAATCTGTTACTAATAATACTCCTTCTGTTTAGCATACTCCCTAAACCTGGGTGTTAAAGATGGGATCACGTGTAAGCAATCATCAAAATGTTATTTAGGTTTTATCCCTGAATTCGCTAATACCAGATACTGCTCATACTTTAAAGATGCCTCAATGATTTCAAAAATTTAATTTGTCAAATTCCAATTTAAGGCATCACTAGCTCATGCCAGGAAGTATCTGTGTGTGTGAGAAAAACCAACTTGATTAATCTTGGCTCTTACGTATCCTGAAATGTATCAATGATAATTGTACTTAGCATTTTACAGTATAGTGTCGTGCATTTTCAAAAAGCTCTATACACATTAATTAATTAATTCTTGCAACTTTTTGTGAGTTAAGAAAGGTAGTGTTACAGAGTGAAATAGCATAATTTTTTTCAGGATACTGGAAACCTGAACCTAATCTGATGGTATATCATATACTATATACTAAGAAAGAAAACTGTAGCAACACTTGTGAAAAGAGCTTTTGCACAGTTTCTTAGTAGGTAAGTGCTGTAACAAGGGATTGCATGAAAAATATTGCAAAATTGGGTTCTGCGTAATAGATAAATTGAGTTTGATATTGGCTTGAGACTAACTGCCTGTTAGACATGGTAAAAAGTATTTTCAAATGTTTCCTTGAAGAGTAGTATGGTATTGGTTGGAGATTGAGATGTACTGGGCAGCATGGAGAACCAGCACCATGTTTACCTATGTTATGGGTACTTGTAGATGTGCTTTTGCTGATAGAAGTGTCGTGATTTTGTCACAGTAGAACATATGAATGATGTGAATACTCCTAATCCATTTGTTAGCAATGTAATCTGTGTGAATTTAATAACTCAGAACCACCTTGTATTAAGTTTTTGTTAATCACAGCATTCCTGCACAAGTCAGAAATTTCTAGAAAGGATGCAGTAAAGAGCAAATGGAAGAGTGAATTCTTAAACTGCTACTAATTTCTTATTAATTACTAAATTCTGAAAAGGAAGCCTTATGAGAAGTGGCTGAGGGCACTTGGTGTGTTCAGCTGGAGAAGAGGAGACTGAGGGGAGATCTGATTGCAGTGACAACTCCCTGGGGAGGGGAAGAAGAGGGACAGGCACTGATCTCTGCTCTGTGGGGACCAGGGACAGGACCTGAGGGAATGGCCTGAAGTTGTGTCAGGGGAGGTGTTGGTTGGATATTTGAAAAAGGTTCTTCCCCCAGAGGGTGGTTGGGCACTGGAACAGATTTCCCAGGGCAGTGGGCACAGCACCAAGGCTGACAGAGATCAAGGAGCATTTAGACTCTCGGGCACAGGGTGTGACTCTTGGGGATGGTCCTGTGCAGGGCCAGGAGTCAGACTTGATGATCCTTGTGGTTCCCTTCCAACTCAGGATATTCTATGACTCCTAAGCATGCCTGCCCATGCCCTTGGCAGTAGCCTGTTAAGACTATATCAGGTCATGAAATATCAACAAATTGACCAGAATCCGAAAAAGAAGAGCTTTGGTGAGTTGACAACATTTAGAATTTATCCAGGCCAACACTGTCATGGGTCACTACCTTTTCACAAATCTGTGCTTTCTGGAAAGATATTTTCACATATTTTTGTCCATGGTAAATACTAACCTCTGAATATTCCCTAATTAGGGAGGCATATGTATTGCAAAGGCAAATATCACAGATACAATTTTGTTCTTACTGCAGTCTCCATTTATCTCTTATTTTTGGATAACTTTATCCATTTCTAAATGCGGTGCACAAACATTTAATAAGAGAAAGTCCACATCAAAGAACTGCTTCACCTAACGAAGAAAATGGTGATAAAGAGAGGTCATGCTAAGATCACACAGCAAATCAATAAGAGACTTAAATGGAACTCACTTCTCCTGATTTTCAGTCTGGTGTCTTAACTGCGCTTTTTTCCTTCCACTGTTTCTTCACTATTACCAGGTAGCATTTAAGAAAGTGAAAACTTGTTATCCAATTCTGAAATAAAACTGATCACTGCTGGGAAACTACAAAAACTCGGCATGAAAGGAACCATCACACTGCTCTGGAATTCTTCCCAGGAAAGCTGAGCACTAAATTTCGTTTTTCCTTTATTTATCTTACAGGTCTTGCAATTGCAAGTGCACTGATAGACATTTCACAACAGAAGCCTGCGGACTGTAAAGATAAGAGTTCAGGAGTCAGAAATCGAAAACATCACCTTTCAACACGTCAAGGAACTTGTGTCTGAGATTCAAAAACTACAATTGTATATTCTGTAATGTTTTCTTTTTAAATGGCTTCCATTGAAAGCTATACTACAGCCTCAGTTTTTATGGAGGCAAAACTCTGAATGAACATATGAGGTACTGTGCTCTGCTATAGTCACACAGCCTGCTATACCCCAAAGCAGAACAACCTGGTGGTAGGTATGAGTACGTTTGAGGAGCTTTAATAAAAAGAGTGGATCCTGGTATCAACAAAATACGAAATAAAATACCTAGTATTCTTAATCCTGAACATATCAGAGCAGGGAAAAATCCCTGAAGAGAACTAGGAAAAACTTTACATTGTTTTGTAATGTAGAAGCAAATTGTATAATTGAAAACTGAGCGAATTCCAGGACATTAAAGCAAATTTTTGTATAGCTTAATGTAACGATGAGAATTGTACAGTTCTTTCCTTGTAGTCAGCATTAAGATTTCTTTCCAGCAAGCAGGAACAAAGGAGGATCATTTGGATTTAGGTGTTCTTTTGTCATTGCCCAAAATAGATAGGCAGCTTTTGAATTTAGCATAGGTGTAACCCAAGAACACAACATGTTAATATTTGAAAGATTATTGCATTAGAAAAAACATTATTTGAGCATTTCATGATTATTTTTCTTCACATTGAAAAAACCTCATAAACATAATCTGCAGTGCAGCAAAGTGATGGGTGGGTTTTCATGTTTCTGTACCTAAGAGTTTATCCTGAATTCAGAATGATATATTCTATAAAGAGGGTCCTCCATGTCAGCTAACTGATTAGCAAAATTAATTGAGCATGGAAAAGCTTCTTCTGCAATAAAATTTCCTTTTTTTTTTTTTTCCCAAGACAGTCTCCTGGATTGCAAATCTAAGGAGTGTTGAACTTGCTATTATTCAACCTGCTCCCATTTCCATATTGAAATTTGGTAGTATCTCTATATTGTCCTGACCATCAAGCAGAAGAAATGAATCCCAGTCATCACTTTGGCCCTTGTTTTTATAGTAAAGTATGGATTTTTTTTCCTCCCAGCTTCTGAATTTCATCTCGTTCTCACTTTAACACCCATTAAGGAACTACCCTACATAAATCAAATAAATACATGATTATTAAGAAATCCAAGTTTCTTCCAACAGTGGTTCTCAAATCCAACATCAGGTATGGAACTTCACACAATCAGTACTCAACAACAAAAAACAGATGAAAGAGTTTCCTTTCTAAAGGACTTCAGTCTTTTGGGGGCTCAGTAATCACAACAGATAACCCAGCAAACAGCTTTAATGGCCCTCTGCCTCTTTATTTACTCAAAAGTCATGAATTTACAAAAGAATAAGAGAACGCTAAGGGGTAGGTAGCAGATGTGTCATATTCTCATTTATGCATTACACATTGACAGCAGTATGATATGAAACCAGTAGTTTTGTACAAGCTTGTTGAAAGTATAGTTTCTCAACTCCAAATTTGCCACCATACTAGTACAGGAGAGTGATACAGAGATATAAATGTCTCATGTAATGATAGACCTTTGGTAAATATGAAAGATATAAAAAGATAATTGATGTTTACTACTATATCTGTATTTTTTATGTTCTTTTTATTTCAGGAAAATGATGACATTTTACTGTTTATAGTTGACTACATAGTTACTTGCATGCCATGGTGGTGCAGTAGCAGTAATAAAGCCCTGTTGTGAGTTGTGTTTATTTCCTAAAGCCATTCATACATAGAAGTACTCAGCTTAATTTGGATGAGGACTAAATGTAAAAATAATTATAAAAAAGGAACGATTGTACAGTATGTAGTTATATCTTATACAGGAATATTAGGTTGCATCTAACCATGACTGCTCTATTGTTTTGATAAATTATGCACTTATGAATTATGGTATAATTATTTCTTATACTGGCATGATTGTTTCAGTATTTTCATATCTTAAAATAAGATTATTATCTTAAAATAATGCCATCACAATCTTGTGACTTTTATTGCCTATTCTGACCTCATGTAACTGAAAACTTTAAAAATTCCTTTTTAAAGCTTCTGTTGGGAACTTTCAACCAGTGCTACTTAGCATAGTGAAAAAATCATCTTTGAAGAAAACCCTTTCCACCGGTTTTAAAGTTAATCTGTTCAAATTAATATAAACTGATAGAACTGGTTTATAGGATGCATAGACTTATGAAAAGGAAAGAACTACTTGTCTGGGATATATTCCAAACTCTGTATTATCTTCAACCTAAATATTTCATATAAGAGATATGCAGTGTATTTTGTACTGGAAATCCCATCCACAGAGAGACCATATAGTCCTGTAGAACAGTTTTGACTGGACTCACTCATAAAGAATTACATTCTTCTGTGTCTCAACCAGAGTTTGAAAAATACTTGAAAAGCAGGTGTGAGTTTAAAGGGATTAAAATATTTTATTGCAACACTGAAGATGGGCAAATAGTGATCAGCCATTTTACTATGTTTTCAGGTAAAAATGTTATTTTATTGTACGAGAAAAACATGTTTGTTGTCGGATCATTCAGCATTTCCCTTCACTCTGAGAATTTTTTTTCTAAAGTGTCTTTCTTCTTCCAGGATCCCCGATTGCATGCAAATCAGTAAATCTATATAACAATTAAATAAATAAAAATGCTTATAATAATGACCTCGTTTAAATACAAGAAGTTTGCAAACACATCTCAAACCAAAGTTTCAGAATAACTGTTACAGCTTTCTTTTTGAAAGGTATAAGTAACGTAAAATGTCTGATAACTACATTTTGTTAGTTGTTGACAAGTGCAAACTTTTTAGTAAGGATCACTGTACATCAGATGAGATGTTTTATGAACTGTCACATTATGATTGCTTCATGAAAAGGCCATTTTTTTTTAAATCCTTTTCTCCAATTTAACTTTGGAATCCTTTCTTAGAGTCAGAAAATGTTGAATGGCCTGTTTACTCTTAATGTGATTTATATTGGATGAAAAATAAATAAGTGCTGTTCTGCTAAGTAAGCCCCAGTGAAGTTCTGATTGTCAGGATTCGACCTCCATCCCCTCAGTCTGTGGATTTTGCTGAGGGAAATTCAGCAGCAATGAAGTACCATTCCAAATATGAGATAGACAGTCCATGGTAGCATGGGTTTACTACTTCAGTTACTCTCTGTACTTGGAAATTTATATAAAATCCTGGAACTACTTAAATCGAATTTGTGCACACATAAATAACACTTCAGAATATATGCTTCCATTCATTACATTCCTATGAAATGTAATGAAATATTTATTCATCTACACACACAAAAAAAAAGTTATCTGTATGTTGCCATTATTAGTATTATTTATTAAAAAAGGTCAAATTCAAATTATGTTAAGGCATGAATATAACATTAATAAGAAGCATTCAGGTTAATCTGATTTGAGAATTTTTATATCTGACTGCTCTCTTTATAGATAGAGTTTCCTTTCATCTTCCTAAATCAAAAACATTTCTACAAATTCAAGTCAGGACATGGAATTTGTTACATGTAAAATCTGCACATAATTATTTACTAAATAACCTAATATAGAGGCTGGAATCCTGATGGTAAGAATTTTAGTGTGGGATCACTTTAACAGATGTTTGATCTTTATGCATAATAACTTTCATAGTATTCACATAAATTATAAAATCATAATGTATCTAATTTCATTACAAGTTTTTTAAAAAGTATCTGAAAGGTTTCTTGACAATAAAGGAAAATTCTCTGTTAAAGATAATTAACAATCCCTCTTTTTTATAAGCAAAATTGTCCTGTTCAGAATGCTTGACATTACTGGGGAAAATTAAATAAATTGTATTTTTTCAGTCTCTAAGGTGCAGCATTACCTCAAAGACTGTAGTTTGCTGATACTTAATTCAGATCATCTCTAGAATAAAGTATGGAATACCTAAGGGTCTTTTAGGTGCTTATAACAAAGAATAGCAAGCCTGCTGTTGTCTGCAGGTGGCCAGAACCTCCCATACTGTCTTCAGCTGGACTTGCTCATTAAATACTAATGAAGAAGAACAAAGGTGACCAAAACAGGCCTTGCAGAATCCGGGCTTATATAACTCAGGGCCATATGTTGTTTCAGCTTTTCCTTATTTAGTGCTATTTCACTTTCAGAATGAATGTTTGTATTTCTATATGACTGCCTATATGGCCACGTGTGACCATTTTTATGGCTACAGAAATTTCTGATGTAAAAAAATCATCATCTCTTATATGTAGATGAAATTCTAGTGACTCTCTGAAATTTATTGTAAGGCTGAAAGGGGCTATTTTTATTGCTTTTTTTATAGGCTTTGTCATATATGTTGAAGCTCATTCATGTCTTGGTACAAAACATCTCATTGCACCTCTTGATATGTTAAAAACTCCCTTTTTCTAAAATAAGAAATCAAGGGTAGGAATGATGGGCAAACCCAACAACCATTTTTAAAGCATACAGGAAGCACATGTGTTTGTGTATGTGTGTGTGTGTCTGTATATGTATATATGTATATCTTGGGTTATGTGAATGGTTTCACAGCTGATTTAAACCAGAACATATTTCTGAGTTTCCTCACATATTCTTATATGTTATATTGAGTGGCATGAAGACTTTAACTGAATCAGTGACTGTTTTTGTATATAATAACAGCCATTTCTGCGGAAATAAAATCTTAAATGTATTTGTCCTTCAGAGTGAGGATAAATGTGCTTGAAATGGTGTATAGAAAATATTATCAATTATCAATTGTTATCAATTATTATCAGTTGGGTCTCAGTATTTTCAGCGTGCCCAAGACTGAGTGCAGGAAGTGAGGCAAGTATCTCCCATCCTTTTGTATCCTTTCTTTTTTGGTGTATTTTCATGTATCAGTTTTTACAAGCTAAGGCTAGAGTTAATAATACAGAAAGAATATGAATTTTGACAGAACTGCTGCTCATTTAACAAGAACTGTTTATCTTTCTATGATATCCTCAAAGTGATGCTTAGCTATATAATTTTCCGATTTTAGCAAATGCCTTTTTCTAAAAGATATTTTATTAAACAAGAAGCAAGAAAAAAGTAAGATGGAGCTCTTCAAGACCTAGAAGATATCACAAACATCTTACTCTGCTGAAGGTCTGAATCTTTTTAGCATTTATTCTCAGGTCAGTATTTACCAAAAGTCATTGCTATGATATGGTTAATTTTAGGGATTAACATGAAGCATAAATTATTTTTTAATGTGAAGTCCTGAAGTTCTTTTATGACATTCAGTTAAAATTATACTTGAGAAAAAAAAACCCCATAGCTTTGGAACATAACGTTTAGATATATTCTATGGATGTTCTTATGAAAGGACTCTACACAAATCGTCTGTGCCTAAAGCTTTCTCTCAGACATGAAATCTGTTAATACTCCTGCAAATCTGTTCCACTCTTCCCAAAGCAATAAGAGCCAAATGGTCAGGTTTAAAAATCTTTTAAATGTATTACTACAGGTAACTTTGTTTCTGCTTCTACATAGATCGTTGGAATATGGCAAAAAAGTTTTTTGACTGAATACTTAGAAACGATAAAATTACTCTTACTAATGACATGGGAATATTTAAGATTAATTAATTAATACTTAGAGAGTACTCAGAGCTCTTTACTGATCTAAAAATAACAGTCACTGCAGAGAGTGCTAAGTATATTTTCGTTATTAAGTTATTTAGTACTAGATTGATTTCATAATGTTAGATTTTTTTTTTTTTATACCACAACTTGGGACATAATGTTAAAGAAAAATAAACATCTACTGGCAAATATTCATACTTTTTGGCTTTTCACACAATAGGGTCACAGAATTTGCTCTTGATTTTTCTTATTGATGTAATTTTCCCATTGTTGGTAAATCACTTTACTAATCTATTCAACTTGCTAATATTTTTGATTCATCAGGCTTCTCAGATGTATGGTTTGATATTATTTGTTCTTTGTTTTTCTTCTTCAAGTAGGCATATTTTGTACAGTACCTTCTGCTTCATTCCCAGTTCTAGACCATAGGATCCCAAAGGTGCTCCTCTATTTTGTTCACTGTAGTCTGAAAATGTCAGTGATTGTATCATTTTAACCGTGTTGAAGAATATCAGGGATAATGCATTCTCGTGCCTTAATCCCTCATTTATATTACATGGGCCAGAGATTTCACACCTTCTTCATGCTCCATCTTCTTCAATGCAAATTGTGACTACGCCTGTTAAAAAATGTTTTATGGAGTTATAAATTCCTCCAGTGTAGCTCGAAGGCCATGATACAGCATTGTAAGATTTCTTAAAGTGTAGAAGTGTGTATATTCATTCTTACTATTGTGTTATATCTCATCAAATATGTCATGAAAATATTTAATGTTTGGTAGAACTCTTTTCCAGAATCCCCACTGATGTCATGGAAACATTCCTGCATTATTAAAAAAACAAGCAAACAAACCAATCACCAAACCACCAAAGAAAACTGACAAAAACAACCTCCTAAAAAGTGTAAAGCCTTCTGAGAAAGCTTTATGGACTTGCAGAAAAAGACAGTCACTTACTGCACTGGCTTTTACATTGCATTTCTGAAAACCATTGCTTTGAAAATTTTTCAGATATCTGAAATCAACAGGATTATTCTGTACAGCCTTTGGCTTCATTTACCACCTCCTGCTATTAATAATTTAATGGCAACCCTGTCAACACACGGTGCCAAGTTCTTCTCAAATGGTTATAATTGCCTCCTGGATCTCTTCAGAGCTGAGCTCCACAGGCTCAGGTCCACCCCTCTGTAACTTTCTTCTTTGAAAAGAAAGGATTTTCCTTGTTCAGCAGATTTGCAAAAGAATGATACTCTTTCCTCCAGGTGCAGACTCTGCTTTCTTCTCCGGCACTAACGTTCCTTCTCTGTCCCATCCTCTCCACCATGCCCTTCAAATATTGTCCTTTTAAGTGGCTTTCTCTCTTGGCATTTTCTTCTGATTCAATCTCATCATGATGCTGATCCAGGTTCTGAAGGCATGTAGTCTTTGCCACATGCTAATCATGATTCCTTTCCAAATTCTTGTATCTTTCCTCTTGGAAGTATGCTGTTGGTATCCTCAGCAGTTCTTCTGCTGTATCTCCCATCATCTTACACTTGGTATCAGCATCATCTGTACACTTCAAATAGGAATATTCAAAGCTTCAAATCCATCCTTAGTTACTATTCGGTGTTTCTTTAATCACTCAGAATGTGTAGGTTTTATTTGTAGCATATATGTTTAATTTGTCTCTGCTGGGAAAAGGCTGTTTCCTGTACAGACCTTTAAAGTTTTTACATCCAGCCAGCTGTTCCCACTCCCCTGCACTGCGTGTTGGCTTCTCTTGTACCACATGCACTCAAAATGTTCCATGACCTCAGGGTCCACCCTTTCCTTAGACCTCTGTAGTTTTATCTCCTTTCCCAAGATTTATCCAAGTGTTTTCTAAGAATTTGTGCTTCTTTGTGAAAAAAAGGCCTTCAAATCCAATATTTTTTTAATATGACCCCACTCCTTTAGCCTTCCCAGGGTTTTACAGTCAGCAGGGCTTTCAGTCACATGTGTATCCAAGATATTGTGTTATTTCAAGGTGCAAGCAACTCTAGCCTAGAGCTGCTGTGCTAAACCATTGCCTGATTTCTATGGTGCAATAGATCGGGGGGTTGTTTTGTCCAATATTTGGATAGCGAGAGGGGAATGTGTGAGAAATTTAGATATTTTATTTGAGTGAATCATATTGCTGTAAAGGTGTTCTTGTTTTTCTTAACCTGATTGCCATTTCATAGGGTTTGCCTCCCACTGTTCCTCTCCCAAACCCATCAAAAGGAAAACACAGTTCTGTTCTCTTCACCTCTGAGCCACAGATATTGCTAATGGTAGACTATATTATCATTTAGTTTGTTTAATAAAATAATCCATTTTTTCAAAAGAAGCCTTAAAATTGTGCAGCTTAATGGAAGATTAAAATTGAAGCATTCAGAACTTGCCATTTACCCTGCCTTTGTTCAACCTTCTGTTACAGCAAACTGCCTTTGTTATAAAAATTACCAACCCAAAAGGAGAGCTTTGAGGCTTGGTTGGCTTTTGCCTGCTTTGCAAAACCTTGCTTTCATGCCAAAAAACATAGAATTACAAAGGTTTCTTTATTTGTGTTCCTGTGACAGTGCAATGTGCAAGCAATAGTTTTGCTGTCTGGGAGTATCAACTTGTTCAATTTATAGACTCTAAAAGTGAAGGCCAACAGGAAGGGCATCAGTAACTGTACCCATTAAGATTATGATTTCAACCACAAAACACTGGTTCACAAAATTCTAAATAAGTAAAGCTTAAATGAGTGAACACAGATTTAGCTTTCTGACATTTTGCTTGATTGTTAGAAGTGTGATATAGAGGTGAAGTTCTGCTTCACAGGAGGAGAGACAAAATAAAGTGCTAATCTAAC
>WEIV01018610.1:30951-94229 GCA_013390005.1 Calyptomena viridis
AAGGGTTATTCCCATATTGCAATAATTGTATTCCTCCTACTACAAGATTAGATAAATATACAGTTTTGTTGTATATCACATACTGATACATGACCCAGATAAATCACTAAAAATTAAACCTAAAGTGTTGCATTTGGACTGACTAATCCTAGACAAATACTATTTCCTTAATAATGAATGCAAGCCCAAAATGCATTGTATTGTAAGGGAAGTGACAGTTCTGCCAAAACTCTGCATAACTTGCAAGATGCAGGCTCATGTGAGATTACTGTGTACTGTGCTGGTTAAGAAANTTGTTTAAAACAGCTTAACCTTTCCCTACCATTTTATAGTACATATAGAACTTATTCCAAACCATTGTATGCTTTGTCTGAAATATGTATTTAGTAGATAGATTTCAAAAGTACTGTGGCTGAAAATCTGCATTCTATGGAGACATTTGGAGTAATCTATTCCTGGCCTAATGCTAGTTATTCTTTAGTGATGATCTGGAAGAAAATACAAAATCTCTTCTAGTAAATATTGCAGGTGACATAAAAATTAGTGGAGTGGTAAATAATGACAGGACAGATCATTTCTGTGTTCTGGATTTGCATCATTTCATAAGGTGAGCTCATCTGAACAATATGCATTTTAATACAGTCAAATACAAAGTCATATGCCTGGGAACAAAGAAATCAAATCACATGTACAGAATAGCAGAAAAGTACCCTTGAAATACAATGATACTGATGAAGATTTAGAGTTTGTGATAAGTAGTGTCTGAATATGAGCTCCCTGTTCGATATAACTGCTAAGAGAAAAACATTAGCCTTGAATGGGTAAGCAGTGAATGTCAAGCAGGAGGGAGATGAGTTCATGGTATGACTGAGATAATTGCTAACATTCTCTGTCCAGATCTTGTTTTCACACATTAAGAAAAAACATGAAAAAAAAGATGAAAGGTTCAGAGAGGAACAAAGGAAAGATTCTGAGCCTGTGAAAGAGAAATTCCAATAACATGTGATTTAAGAAAATTAATCTATCCAATTTATCTGAGGGTAGGCTACCCATCTTTAATATCTATGTAAAGTATCTATTTTACTATTCTGAATATGTGTGAATACATCATTAAAAAGGGTAACATTATCTAGTAGATTGAAGCTAGAGCTAAACAAATATGAACTTAAAGTAAAACTCACAGTGTTTTAAAACTG
This sequence comes from Calyptomena viridis, assembly GCA_013390005.1. Taxonomy (NCBI): domain Eukaryota; kingdom Metazoa; phylum Chordata; class Aves; order Passeriformes; family Eurylaimidae; genus Calyptomena; species Calyptomena viridis. The sequence continues at coordinate 32,148 of WEIV01018610.1, forward strand.
AAGGTAATTGATTACCAGAACAATTTATTAGAATGTGTCAGAATGTATTTTCCCCCTCTGAATATCTTTTTGAAAAATGTACTATTATTTAAACAGAAGTTAATTTAAAATAGATTATCGTAACGATCCCTTTGGTTTTACAATCCATTAAAGAGGCATTACAAATCTCCAAATATGACCCAGAATGCAGATTTTTGTTTGAAGATGAAAATGTTTACAAAATGAAAGACCTATAGGAATATGTGCTTCATTCATTTTAAATCTCCAAGAGAAGTGTTTAAAAGAACTAAGAAACCTCTAGTGGTAGCTGCAATGCAAATATTATGTATCAGAATTTGAAAGGGAATCCAGAAGAGCAGTGACATGAGTTTCTGCTAACTGTCTAAGCTGTCCCAAAATGCTGCAGGAAAAAACCAAACTGAGAAGGAATGGCAATCAGAATTGCATGTAGTAATAGCATAATTATTGGCATATTGCTTACAGTAAGCCTTGTTTATTGCCCTTTTTTACTTGCCACTGGCTTTCTCTTTTTACCACTGAAATGTAGCCAAGATTGTGAAATAAAACTATAGCCATTAGATGAAAGAGTTTTGCTGAGACATTTTCTAAAATATTGATATCACTGCTCTATATTTCTGTGCCTCGTCATGTGAAAGAAATGAAGAAAAATATTAGTGAGCCATGAGAAAATATTTGAGTTTCTAGTGCTGCTCTGTACCAAGTCATGTGAAAGAACTGCTCCCATTGCTGAAGGCACACAAGGTAAAAGATATTAGTATGGTAATAACACCAGGAAGGGTCAAAGGATGAAGGAGTAATGAGAACACACATGTCAGAAGGATGAATAGGTGTGGTCATTAATTTCAGTTGAAGAGGCAAAATGTAGATTCTGGCAAGATTTAGAGGACAAGTAGAGGCTGAATATGATGCAATAGGTTTAGGACAGACATGAGTAGAACGCATTTGGATAAGGCCAGAGAGAAGAGAAACACTCTTCCTGCATATAGCATTTATTCTTTTTTACAGGGTAACACCTCATTCTGCTGCAGAGTGAGCTCAGGGACAGAAAAGGAAAGAGAGCTGCCAAAAGGCAGTCTGCTTTTGTCTGCCAGGTATAGCTTTTCAAAAACTGCTCACCTCAGTTGATTCAGGGTAGTGTCTGTTTCAGAGCAAACCATGGTAAATGCAATGCCTGAACTACTTGTGAAAGAAACTACTTAAGTACAGAAACTCGTGAAAGATAAATTTCCTTGACTCAAGAACAGGAGCAGATATAAGAGGGTGTTCATCATTTCGTACCTGTCCTTTGCTTTAGAGCCATTATTAACAATGCTCAGTAACAAGAATGTATATAAATCAGGTGCAAGGATCTCAGTAGGGCTCCATCACAACAACCCTGGAATCCTAGTGAGTGCATATGTTGGTTTTATAGCATTCTTAAGCGTGATACTCACCTAATTATTTTTCTGGTTGAATACCTACAGGAATGGAGTAATCCTAGAAATGCTGTAAAGATGAGAGGATTTGTATATATGTTTTAATGGCAAGGTCATAAGCACTGATGTAATAGCAATAATTATCCAAATATCTTTGACATTCTGATCAAAGACACCCAAAAGCAAAGAGTTCAGTTACTTAGTTTAAGCTCCCACATTTCAATTAACGTTCAAAGAAATCTTTCCTTCTAGGCTGAGCAGAAATGAGTTATTGATGTAATTATACCAATGAGGAGAAAAAACTTTAACTACTAGTTTTACCAACTGATACTAGGAAACTACTTCTTTTCAATGTCCCATTAAGTGCTTTTTCTTCTGTTCGCCAGGGCCTCAGTTCAGCAAAACATTTAAATGTTTGAGGTAACTTATTCTATTCAATGAAACACACAGTTTCATACTCACCCATATGTCCCATTGACATTAAGCACATACTTAAAGTTAAGCACACAATTAAAGGCTTAGCTGAACTGGAGACTAAGCTCTTTATAAAAGAAGTTAGTTCAAAAAGAGAAAATGAGCAAGAGCTCGTTTCTACTTAGTTGAGCTTTACAGCTAGATCTGTGTTTAAAGAGAATAGTATCTAGAAAGAAATATTTAATCCTAATTCCTCTCATAGGAGCCTCCAGACAGAGCCAGCTGCAAAGAAAGACTGATTTGAAAATTAGGATTTTAGGACTAGCATATCAAGGACCACCTGTTCTAGTCACCCAGTTACTGTGGACAACAATGTTGCCTGACCCTTTTAGCTCTTCTTTGGGTATAGTGGCCACATATATACAGAACTGAGGAACAATTGCCAGCTGCCTGTCTCATTACCTGGACCAAAACTAAGTTTTTGAGGGCATTTTATAGAAGCTTGTATTTCTGGAGAAGGTGTTACAGTGTTGTAAAATCAGGAAGGTGAAACAATGTAGTATGTATCCCTTTAGACTGTGAAATCTTTAAATAACTTCCATCTTGTACTGCTCTCTGCCTTCTCAAATTTCTTACTTAGGTTTAGATGTGCTACAGAGCCATCACCATGATATGACAGCAAAGTTCATAATTTAGAGCATTAAACTCTTGTTGCAGTTCTTGAAAAGTGTTTGGGAGAGATGATGATTTTCCTTTCTGAACTGTTAGGCACTTTTCTCCTAAATTCCCTAAACCACAGATTGATATGTAAGTGTGTGCCTGTGTTCTCTTTAGACCTCACACCATCCTCATAACCATTTATGATTACTGTTATTAATTTTTGTCACATATCACAGTTTGGGTTTCATATAATCTACCAGTCTTTTTCTTGCAATGAACAGCATTACTTACGTATGCTTATCTCATTCGATAAACAAAAGATTCCAAGAGAATCTTTATGCTACAGTTGGATTCAGATAAATAGTCTTTTCAGCACTGTTGTGAGTACAAGTGACATTTTTAAACCAAAACTTAATAGAAAGCGACTGGAATAGCTGACTCCTGATTTTTTGCAGAGATAAAATGAAACTTCAGTCTTCAGACAGTCCTATCATTGATTTTAGTCTTTTATCTCCCATGAAAACATCCCCCTCAAAAATCATTTAGCTGTGGATTTAGCAAAAACAGAAAGCAGATTTTGTCTGTTTTCAAGCTACCCCAGTAATACAGTTATCTGACTTTATTAGGGCATACAGATGCTAGTTGGAGAACAAACCCACTTCTAAGCTGACTTAACCCATTTCTTACCCTGACAGGAAGAAATATATTTAGAATATATCCTTGGCAAGTCACATAGAAAGAATTCAGTGCTGGGAACAAAACAGATGGCAAAAAAATAGCAAATGGAATAATAAGTGGAGTGAGGTGTGTGCCAACCCATAGATCAAAATTCTGGGTTCCCAGGCACTTCTTGTGTGTCATTGTATCCTTGCTGCTGACCATGTAGTACAGTACTTCCCTTCCTCCTGCCATCCATCCTCCTTGACTATCACATTTACTTGAGCATATCTGGCATTGCAAGCCACACAGAAACGTTTGCTCGCCTGTTTTCCACAGTGCCACTGCTGGGATAGGCCAGTGTTATGGTCTAGGGGTGGTCCCACACCTCATGCAGGAGACCATCTACAAGTAGGAAGGAAGAGGCAGGTGATGAATACTGCAAGCTCTCATTAGAAATGCTATTGTGCTCTTTCCCCTCCTGACTATGGCCAAAAGCCCTGTCCTCCCCAAGGGCGGGTTTCAGTGTTTCTCTAGAGATGCTGTGTGTTCCCTGACACACAGATCTGTCTGGCTTGTGACCCCTGCACCATGACCTCTGGGACCCAGCTATCATTGTGTCACACCACTTGACTCACATTCTTGTCCTTTGTGAGCCTCATAAATGGGTAAATTGTTGATAACCCTCAGGCTGTGAAAACTACTAAGGCAAGGCCACGGAGCAAAAGTACTACTTGTAATACCGTGGTCCAGGAGCACACCTTGTCTTTGTCCCTGTGGATGGTGACTGTGCCTATGTGATGCTTGCACCTGGGATTGATTCTGTGGGTACTCTGTGAGGAGAGCATGTGCTGTGCTTGTGCCACGGAGTACATGGAGATGCAAGCTGCTACAGTCATGTGCTTAGACTGTGCAGCCCTTTGTAATCAGCCTTGTCAATATATGATGGTGGATAGCAGACACGAAAGCCTTGGAGTGTGGAATATCTGGATTTCACATGCAGTTATCTTGGCCAGGTCATCCCCGTCTCTACCAGAGACATACAGGCCAGAATGCTTTCCAAAAACCTTAAGAGTAATGTTGAAAAGGAGTGTAGGAAGTCAGAGATCTCAGCTGCACAAACGGAGTGCTACAGCAGGATGATGTGGACAATGCCAGGGAGCCTCTGCATTGCTGTGTGAGCTTGGTGTTCTGCTCCTGAATGACTCTACCTGCAGCATGGACTTTCAATGCTCAGAATTTGCAGGTGTCTAGTTTCAGGAATGTGAGGAGATTCAAGCAGTGAAATGAATTTATGGATGCTCGGCATGATAACAAGGGAACAGAATAAAACTTCTCTCTAGTACAAGACAAACACAGAAGGGAAGGAGGGAGGAAACAAAATTTGCTTATGAATGCACAGTAAAGCCTGAAGTAAGTGTACTGGATGAAGAAGCAGAGAATTTATTTGCATTTCTTAGCTGTATGTGGTTATATTTGTCTAGTAATTGGGCAACTAAAACCTTTGGGATGTCTTTCCCTAAGAGCAAGTTAAATGAAAAGCAGCAGCTACAGAATGCATGTGTGCAGAGGTGTGAAGGAGAGGATGAGGAGGGTAGAGGTTGGGTTTGTCAGTGTTCTGCTGAGTGAGGTAGAAAACTGCTGCTCTTCGTTTTAATGTGTGATTCCTCTGTGGAAATTCTTACTGCTATTAAAAATGTGGTAGGGACAGAATTTAATTGCCTAGTTACAGAAGAGGAGAAAATGGTAACTCTATTGGAAACAATGGTAATAAGGTAATAGCTCAGGATCCTTCTTCTCTATGTTAAGGTCCTGATCCTCAAAGCTACTGAGTGCTAAGGAAATTTATACAGCAGGATCCATATGGAAACAGGTTAGAAGAGTTTGAGTATTCCATGGTGACCTTTGCTGTCACCACAAATTAGGTGGTGCCTTTGAGTATCACCCAGTATGTCCCAGTGTGTACACCTCGTTTTCCCAGAGCTGCACCACAGCCAGCTGGTAGAGTTGGCATATTTGCCTGTTTGCTAAAGGTAAAACGTTGAGGAAGCCAACTTTTGCTTTCATTTTTTGTAAAAGTTTTATTGTACATCCTGTGCTAATTGTAACACTGTTCTTTTGCTGTCTGTCTCTACACATGCATTTCTTGCAAACCACTGCTTTCTGCAACACTCTTCACAGTGCCTAGCAGCTGGTGCTGTGAACAGAGGCTTATTGAGCACTACTTGATGCTAGGCACTGTTCTGGTAGCTGGAGCTGAGAGAACCACAAGATGATTCAGTGTTTGTTGATACACACACACGCACACCCCCACACATGTGCTCAACACTGTCCTGAGCATGAACCCCAGTTTTCAGAGCTGCAGTTCAGCTACCCCATAGAAAGCACTAGGACAGCAGCTGGTGGTAGATTTGAACTGTTACAGCACTATAGGCTCAGGGTAGTTGTTGAAAATAACCCATGGATGATCCCAGTGTCCCCATGGGGAGATATATATCCATATTTCTCATCCATCCCCAGTAGCTGCAGAGTGTGAGGACAGGGACCAGAGAAAGCTCTTCCTTCCCTCTTTGCAGAACAGAGGCTGCTTCTGGTTTCCCCATGCCATTTTGTTTCATTTTGATTTGTTTTCCCTTCATCTAGCCCCTTACAAAAAAGTTACTGAAGAGCTCTAAATCCTAGTTGCAAGCCATGCTGATCAGTGTTTTGCTGCAGCCCATGTTTGCCTGGTGCAGCAAAGCCTGTGTGCAGCCTGAGCTGTGTGCAGCACACAACAGATCTCAGAGCTGTGCAGTGCTGACATCATCCTGGAGATGCAAAGATAACAGTCAGGCTGTGAAGATCTCTGGCAGTCAATACATAACACCAAAACTGCTAGAAAGAGAGTGTATATGAAAGAAAATCACACGTAACATTTAATGTGGGGTGCTGTTTGGTTTTGGTTGTTTGGGGTTTTTTTTTAAAGAGAGATATGCAGTTTCCATGGACACCCATTTTTATCTTATAGCATGTTTCCTTTTATTAAATATGCATAACCAGGCTTGTTCAGGATGTGAAGTCTGGTGTTTGATTTTCTTTACATTGTCTCTAGGGAATTACTAATAGGCAAGCAGATATCTGAAAACATTTAGGACAGTTTTGCCATCCTGCTATCAAAACATTTTAAGCCTTAGGAAGCCAGCCAGATATAAGAAAAGGACAAAGAATATAGAGAAGGTAAACTGCTGTATACAGTGTGAATGGCTGACCCACCCCTAGCATTGCCATTTTTCCATGGATCGATCTTCTCTTTCAATAGGCTTTCCCACCATCTAGTTCTCTTGTTTTGCCTTTTTTTTCAGCCTTGGTAGCAACAAATAGTTATTACTGATAAAATCTGATTGCTGTGGGAGGTGTTGGCCATGTGACTTGAGAATTCGTGGCTGCATGGGGAACAGGTATGCAAAGCAAAAAAAGCCCACTGTTTAAGAGGGGAGGAATTGGGAGGGTTTTTTTATTTTTTCATTTCAGATGTATCTTGCATTAGGTGAGGAACCTTTCAAAAGAGAAAAGGCCTCATCTGCCTTTTAGGACAGCCTGGGAGGCATGGTAGTGTCTTACTAAGGTGTCATACTTTAGGAAGCCTAAGCACTGAGTTACACTGAACTTAACACAGTGCATAACCAAAGAGAAAAAGTAGGTGTGTAGAGGGGTAGGGTGGAGCCTAGTTTTGAATTTTCTTATATTTTAGGGCAGAACTACTTATTTTGGCTTGCTGATGAGAAGGAATTAGAGGTGGCAGTTACTTTTCTGAAGTCTTCCTTCTGTTTCCCACTTAGCACACAAGCTCAGTTTATGGTCTTGTTCTCTTTCTTTTTTAAAAAAAAACAACACAAAACAAAGCAAAACCAAACCAAAAGCGGCAGATAACTTCTTTAAATTAATTTCTTCTTTCATTTTTAGGAATGAGAACTGGTGCCAGATTCAGCAAGTGTATTAAAAGTTATTGACATGACATTGTTCTGTGTCATCTGGTCCAGGTTCATACTTTTTACATTATTGCAGCCTTCTGGAATCAGGAAACGTACATTTTTTTGTCAAGTTTAATGGCCAGAACATTGTCGGTGTCTCACTGATGTGCCATTTAGAAGAGAGAAAATGAAAAATTCAAAATTATTTTATCAACATCACTTCACTTTTTCCATTAAAAAGGAAGAGTATAGGGCAGGTTCCCCACAAATGTCATCACTTATATCTGCTTATACTGCAGTCTTTTACCTGAAGGCTCTCATGGTGTTTTTATCCATTAGCCTCTTCTCTATCAGGTCCATTTTATAGTATCTTGGACAGTGTATTGAGCAGCAAACTATGAAAGCTAAGAGGCAGAGCAAAGGGCAGGTGGCACAGAGGCTGATGCAGAAGGTGACTCATTTGGCATTTCATCCTGATCAGATTAGTACATTTAATTTGGACTTTGGAATCTGATGTCTTCTGACACTTCTCATGCCAGACAGGAGAAGTGGATGAGATGAGAAAATTTTGTACAAGGATCTGAAATGCAGCAGGACAAGGAAGATTTGTTGCCATTCTTTTCTGTTGTTATACACTGGCAAATACAAAATAACTGCTTCCTAACAAAGGTACAGCATTTCTCGGCTGTGAGTAGGAGGTGGGTTACACTGAGTTTGGTGTGTGTCCTTTCTGGCAGCGGAAATCAGGCCTAAAAATGCATCTACAGGTTGTATAACTCTGTCTTCATGACAGGAATGGACAAAGAAACTGAGTTATATGAGACCCTGATGGCCTCAGTTCCTTCCCTCTTATACAGCAAGTACAGGAACCTGGTGAAACATTGTGGTCCAGCCAGGTGTGTGGCCACATGCCTTAAAGTCCCGTTATTAATCAGTGTTACCTTTTAGCCTGAATGTGAGTCGGGTAGTTCTTCAATAAGGCAGAAATGGATTCTGTGTAGGGAAACCTTGAACTCTATCCCAGTGCTGCTGATGAGAGTGTGAAAAGAACTCAGAAAGGTATGTTTTTATGCCTTTATCTGTGTCTAGGTAAATAGACACACCTGTTGCTCACCTGCCTCAGGGAGTTCACTTTGTGCATCCTCCTCTTACCATCACTGTCCTGCTGTCTTGTAGCAGGCAAGGGATCACAATTAGCAATTAACATTGTTTCACTAAAGTGCCTTTAGAAGAGATTTTTTTGCTGAAGCCTCTCCAGTGATAATGATTTCCAGCAGGGCTGACTGCCCAGCAGAGCTGGTGATAACCTGCTGCCAAAGTAGTAAGCACTCCTTCGATCAGTGCAGCTCACTGAAGTACATTCAATTTGCACTTAGTGTGGACACAGTGTCGAGTTACTTTTCACACCAATCTCCTTGGGCATGGAAGGGTAGTAGTGAGCAGCCTTGTTTAAGGTGTACAGACATGGTAATACATGTTTTCACGACAAACAAGGATCTACATCAAAGCCCCCACTCTAAGAAGGTGGTCTGTGGTCACAGCTGCCAGTGCTGTGTGTGATTAGTCAGCCCTAATGCTGAGCTCTGCAGATTAATGTGTTCCTCTTCCTCCATTATATCCCCTCTCCATGAGGCAGTCTATCTCTTGCATCAGTAATGACCAGCTGCAGAGCCTCAGGGTTTTCTCTAGCTACTTTTAACTGATCTAGCACTTCTTATTTTTTCCATGCTCTGCCCTTTCCTTGATTGGTAAATTCCCCAATGTCTTTAATCAAGCTGTGTTGAGCCTAGCAGCTCTGGCAAGTTTTCTTTTGTTTTAATAAAAGGTGAGTTTGTTCCCCAGGCAGGTTCAGCCGGCTCAATTTCAACTATTGCACATTTGTCTTAAAAAGTGGCCTCCCATCTCACAACCACAGGGAATACAATATACTAGGTGAACTCTTGCAACCTGCCCTTTCCCCTTCGAGGAAAAAGGGACTTTTCCCTCCCACTTCACTGAGGTCAGTGTTTTGCTGAGTGCATTCTTCATTCACGGCTTCAGGCTAATGAACACAAAGGGTTTAGTTGTGTGGCTGCTGTTCAACCCAGCCTTAGACTTCAGATGGACACTTGGTCTCTCCAAAAATGTCCTTAATTAATATTCTGATGCTGATAATTTTCAAAACCGGAAAGCCAGTTAGGCATCCTTGAGATCTCCCCAGCTGTCTCAGTTCCCAGCCTCTCCCTTTTTTAGGCATTTGATCAAAGCTGGGAGAAAGGTTTTAAGTAAACAGAAAATTCACCTAAAATGGAGAGCAAAATGTCTTACAATTGTGGTCTGCATAGGTGAGCTGATTCAGTTAGCAGAATTTTTGGTTAGTATTATTTCAAGTTCTTCTTGAGATGTTACCTTTGCAGCACCTGTCTAATATTTACAAGCAGACATACTGGTTATGGAACTGGCAGACAGGTGAGAGGAATCCCAGATTATTCATGAAGACTGAGAAGAGTATCCCTGCAACTTGTCCTGGCATTCTCTCTAGGATATAATGTTCCTTCTCTCAAGATTCTTTTCAAAACAATTCTGATTTTATATGTTGGTTGTTTTTTTTTTAAGTTTCCAGCCATCAGTAAGTCCAGAAAATTCAAAGGAAAGGCTAATTATCAGGAATACCTATTTAGAAACTAGAAGTGTGAAAATTGCTATTAAAAGCATCTCTGTAATTTTTCTAGCCCTGTATAAATTGAAGTGATAAGTCAAGATGAGTGCAACATAGGGCTGTTTCAAGTAATAGAAATAAAAATTGAAATATTGAACCAAATGATGTGAGAAATCACCAAAATTTACAAAATGCAGTAATTTGTTTAGTTCCATGCAACATAAACCAATATCTGTCATTCTTTAAACACTGATTGCAGAAAGCAGATGATGGCTAATTAACAAAGGTAGGAGGGATTTAGAAGCCATCCTCCTACCATTCAGTAGGTTATTGATTAGAATTAGTCACCACAACACAGAGAACCAGACTTAGCTTCTTTCCTTCCCTGACAGACATAGAAAACACCTCCCCACCTTCCAGGAGAAGAAGCTTCTGGATGCTATTGGTGAGCCTGTCCCTCTTGTGGGAAACATTTCAGCACTCTTAGGGGGAATGAGGAAGGAAGGAAGGAAGGAAGGAAGGAAGGAAGGAAGGAAGGAAGGAAGGAAGGGTGAGCATGTGAACCCATATAAGGGTTGGTGTTTTCAGCTGTGATGTGGATCTGTCTCACAGGTCTTGCTCCAACTAACATTTGCTCATACAGTGTCAGAGGAGAAACTACCTGTCCCAGGAGGGATGTATGAACCCTTAAAGCCAGGATGGGCTGGATCAGACTTAGTGCACATTTCCCTGAGGCGTGACTGCAGTTACAGATATGTGATTCAAGCAAGGCACCTCAAATTTCTTGTTGTTCACCATTCTCTAACATCTTGCTAGATGGGAAGGCAGGGAAATGAGGGAACAGCTGCAATGGTCCATCTTGGCAAATCCTGGCAGGGTGGGAGATGGTATTTTGCTTTCTTCTGAGAGGAAGTGGACCTCAGTAAAAATTAATTGAGTGGGTCTGCATGAAACTGTTGGGTCAAAGGTAACAAAAGCATCTACCAGTTCTTCTGAGAGTCCTGGCTCAGTACTTTTTTTCTTACATGGAACCATTAGGAAATTTGACCTGAATTCAGGAATAGTTTCTGGACAAGAGAAAATACATTTTCTGGTGACTTTATTATTGACTAAAAAAATATGTTTACCCAGTACCACAGCAATACAAATAGCTTTTATCTCCATTACAAACAGACTTATTTTATCTATCGGTGATGTATTTTAAATCTCATATTTCCCTTACATACAGGTTTGTTTTACCAGTGGCTTACTTTAAATCTTGTAGTACAGTTCTGCCAACCCTAATTTTCTTTATGGCCAGATGCAGAATAAAGAAAAATGGGTACTATATGCTACACATTCACAATCAGGAAAGTAGTGGGCTCAGCAAGCTTTCCTTCCCCATTCAGACTTTCAGAACAAAATGAGAGGGAGATATTGGGGCAATTTCTGAGGCTCCCTAGACATGGAGGAGCGAGAAGTGGAGTCAACAGGTTAAGCTAGGAAGCCCTGCAAATAGTGAGTGAGACAGAGATTGGACTCCAACAACTCTAATGCTCTTTCTGCATGGGCCACCAATTATACAAATGTCATTAGCTTTAGGACTTGGTATGTCTGCATAAATAAACCTCCCAGGCCCAGATCAGGAAATTATTGCGCTTGCTTTCTGAACAGAACAAAGCTTAGTGTGGTGATGAAGCTATGCACTTAGCATTGAAGACATGAATGCATGAAGTCAATTATAAAAGGAAAGCTCTGTGGTGCACAAATAATTGGTACAACTACAGTGGCTTTTCTGTGTGGAATATGTCCTTGGTGTATTGCTGCAGCATTCCAACACAATCAAAGAAAAGTAACTGATTAGAAAGAATAAACACACCTTAAAAAGTAAGTGTGAATGGAACAAAGATGGGAAGTTAGGGGTTAGCAGTGGGGTACATATTAATTAATATTTTGAAAGCCCCAACTATGAATTTCCATATTCGGAGATATCTGAGGTTCTTTTAAGTACAGCCAGTACTCAGAATCCTCTGAGCCATTAGTGGCTGTGGTGATCATTAGTGCTGGGCACCCAGTGAGTGTTAGAAACAAATAAAAACAGTTTATATTCAGAGGTATTTACAATCCAAATTGAAATAGAGCGCAGTGAATGGAAATGATGACCAAATAAAACACAAGAGAGGAGTTGTTAAGTCAGAGTTTTGGTGGTAGCCCATTGCTTCAGTGAGACTATTTTAACTATGGAAGTTGCTGTGGTGTTGCTGTATTACCCCTCTCCATCTGCTGTCAGACCACGGCTTGGACAGGTGCACTCTTCACTGAGTGGAAGGCCAGACCAAAGAGAGTGGTGGTGAATAGTACTACACCCAGTTGTCAGCCAGTCACTAAGGATATTCTCTAGGGCTCAGTATTGGAGCCAGTCCTGTTTAATATCTTTATTGATAGTCTGGGGATTGTGTGCATCTTCAGTAAGTTCACAGACAACACTAGATAGGGTGGGAGTGTTGATCTGCAGGAGGAAGGAAGGGTGTGCACAGGAGTCTGAACAGGCTGGATTGATGGGCCAAGGTCACTTGTGTTCAACAAGACCAAGTGCTGGGCCCTGCACTTGTGTCACAACACCCCCATGCAGTGCTCCAGGCTGGGGACAGAGTGCCTGGAAAATGTCCCGGTGGAAAAGGACCTGGGGGTGCTGGAGAGAGCAGCTGAACATGAGCCAGTGTGTGCCCAGGAGGCCAAGAAGGCCAATGGCATCCTGGCCTGGATCAGGAATAGTGTGGCCGGCAGGACCAGGGAAGTCATTCTTCCCCTGTACTTGGCACTGGTGAGGCCACACCTTGAGTGCTGTGGTCAGTTCTGGGCCCCTCAATTCAGGAAGGACACTGAGGTTCTGGAGCAAGCCCAGAGAAGGGCAACAAAGCTGGGGAAGGGTCTGGAGAGTAAGGCACGTGATGAGTGGCTGAAGGAGCAAGGAGTGTTCAGCCTGGAGAAAAGGAGGTTCAGGGAGGGACCTTCTCTCTCTCTACAACTCCCTGAAAGAAGGTTGTAGCCAGGTGGGGTTTGGTCTCTTCTCCCAGGCAAACAGCAACAGGATGAGAGGACATAGCCTCAAGCTGCACTAAGGAAGGTTCGGGTGGGACATCAGGAAGAATTTCTTCACTGAAAGGGTGGTTAAGCATTGGAACAGGCTGCCCAGGGAGGTGGTGGCATGAGTTTTCAAGAAATGACTTGACATGGCACTTAGTGCCACAGTTTAGTTGATATTCAGTCAAAAGTTGGACTCGATGATCTTGGAAGTCTTTTCCACCTTTAATGATTCCATGATTCTGTAATTCTATTATTCTATCACTTCTCCACAAGCAGCTTTGCAAGAGGTAGTGAGGTAGTAGCCAAGATTCCACCTCATAAAATATCAAGGGCATGAAATGTAGGAAATGTCACATAAATCATAATAGCACCATACCCTCAAATCTTTGAGTTGGCTGATCTAATTTAATTGCTTAGGCCATATTGATTTAAGGTATACAAACCCTGTCAGAGAACAAGTTGCTTCAAAAGCTCTTGTGGAGTTGATTCACATCAATAACTCCTGTCAGCTCAGGGAGTCCAATGAACCCTCTTCATCCATTCGTATGGCTCTTGAGTGCCTGATTTCCCTCTCATTGGCCACCAAGGTAAGAGGGCTGCAGATAAGCAGGTTTTTGAGGGTGCTTCAGGTGGCTGAAATCTTCCTGGTGGGAATGCCTGGCAGTCAGCACCAGAGCTGGCCAAGACAGTGCTCCATCTCCTTTTGGGATGTGCCCCACTGCAGAGCTACCTACAGGCTGAAGAGGAGGAGGATGTTGCCTCCACTGAACTGAGCCCTCCCCTGATGTATCATTCCTGGGGTTCCACATGATGGAGGATTTCAATAGCTAGATGAGATTTTGAGGAAGTCTCAGTGCTGAACAAAGGAGTGCTTGACCACAGCTACATCCAGACAATTCAAGTACTACATCCCATATTACGTAACAATAATAGGCTTAGTTTAAAACCGTTTAAAACCCAAGAAGACTCATGTTACCTTTTGCTTCAAGCAGCAGAAGAACAAGAGTAGCAGTTAAGCAGTGTTCATAATCCAGTATTAAACTCAGTTTAAATAGGGTTCTGTGTCTAAATGCTAGGCAGCCTTTTCCACAGTCATTTAGGATAGAACGGGGGCCAGCATAATGCAGACAAGAAATTAAGCCAATATTAAAAAATATTCAAATGACATTTCAAAGGAACTCTAGCTGCACACATAGTTGCTTGCACAGTGGATGCTCCATCTGGCAAGTCATTAGAAGTCTACAGAAAAAGGGAAATGGGCACTGAATGACAAGATGGTACACATTTTTTAGACATGCTGAATTACCAGTCCATTATTGCTCCATTATCTGACTGGGTTTTCCCCTCTCTTTCTCTGTATCCTTATTTTTAAGATTTACAATTTTGTTCACTGTCGTAGCCTTGAGGAGATTTTGTGAAGTTGTTGTTTTTTTAAATTTCATTCATTATCTCTCCTTCCTTCATTTAGTGATGGGAGGGAGAAGTTCTGTCTGATTTAGGCTAGAAGGAGGTGCTGGAGCTGGAATGGCTGAAATGACATTTCCCACATAATGTCTTGGCCAGCTTCTCTTCGGTGGAGGATGGTGACCGTGGAGGACCCCTTGCTTAGTTCATAGCTGATTACATCTCTTCAGCAGCAGAACCTGGGCAGGCTGTGAGGCTCTGGGCAGGTCTCCTGGCTCACAGGTAGCACAGCAATATTTGGCCCACTCCTTTCCTCTAGTGCTTCTGCTACATAAGAAACACCATTCCCTGAGATATCCTAAATCTGTGGAGGTAAGAAGAGGTTATGAACAAAAGTCTTAATTCCCTGCACAGCCTGGAAGTAACACTTGACAGCTAGTTGCCAAGGAACAAAGTTCCTCCTAAGGAATAATGAACAAAGGAGAAGCCAAAAATACTATTAGAAACTATTTGGCAATATACCATATTTTTACTTTGTCTCAAGCCTTTATCTTATGATTGCCTTGATAAAGGTGTAAAGCACAGAATAAAATGATGGAATGGACAAGGAACATAGATCATTTTTTTCCTGTTCTATGTCACTGCTTTCCAGAGACGATGTTCCTGTCAGGGGACATGTACATCATTTTTCAAGTTCTGTGTCAGTCTTCTAAAGAAGATATCTGTTGATCATGCTCAAATTTATCTAGAGAGTTTATCTATCTCAGCAGAGAGAAAAATAATTCATTCTTTAGATCTGCCAGTCAGAGCAAACATCTGTCCTTAGAGTGAGGAAAAATGATAGGATCCATATCCTCTGTGACAAGTTATCCCCAAGGAAGGCATGAGTCTCACTGTTAACTGATCTGCAGGAGAAATAGTGGTATGCAGCAGTAACAAGAATCACCTTCCTAAATCAAAGAATATTTATCCCTAAAATTTCTGATTTACACTCAACTTCACTGCTGCAAGAATTTTACACCGTTCTTAGAAAACCTTCAACCCTTTTTTGTCTGGATTACTGTTCAGGTTTAAAGACATTGTTTCTCAGTGAGAGCTGTCTCACAAACTGCATGAGAATACAGACTGCAAGGAGACACTTTCTGTCTTTGGGTCGCAGCTACAGACTTTGGGCTTTGCAAACTTTTCAAGATGTTTAGGACAATAGAGTGTCTTTAAAAAGTAAATCAGGCCTTGAGGTATGAGGAGCCTATCAAGTGGCAAAACAGAGAAGTAAAGGAATAGTAGCTTAGGGATAGGGGAAGGAGAAAAATGAACTATCCTCAGATTGTCAGGTTTACAGTTTTATGATCTGTACAAGTTTAATAGAGTTTAATAGAGTGGAAAAACCATACCTTTGAAGCTGCTGTTGGAATGTATATTTCCTGATGGGGTTAATTGAGGAAGGGCCAGAATTCTGCCAGATCTTAATAGTGCCATTTAAGTGGGTAAAATATGTGTTCGTTGTCATGTTGACAAAATAAAACAAGTAAGGCAGTAGTTCATGGCTGTACTCACATACTACCTGCTGCATATTATCTTATGCAACATTAGTGGGTTCTCTTTATCCTCCCTGTGTGCTGGTTCTGTTGAATCATGCCTCTCCCACTTTCCTTGACCTTTTTGTAACTGTAGACACTGTTTTTTTCTCCTTCCCCTTTCTCTACCCTCACCACTGCATTCTGCTTCCCACTGCCTTTCACCACAGACTGTAGAGCGTGTTATAGTTTGGAGCCCTAGTTGCAAGAGAGCAAAGAGACAAGCAGAAACTGCTCTGAAAAGCCCCTTGCCAAAGCTACTGGGATGTCATATCTATCACTGTTGGTTTTGAAGGTTTACACCAATCTGAGAAGGAGCTATTGATGCAAAACCTTTATTACAAGAGAAAGTTTTAAACTTGAGAAACACTGGAACAAGTATTACTATAATATTTTTAGGAGGAGGGAAGAGATTTTTACTGCCTTTCTCATCTGATGGCTTCAGTTTTGACTTGTTTTCTCCTTATTGGGTCCTCTCTGTCAATGCTTCCCTAGGATATACTTGTAAAACAATAGTTTTTAAGGCTCACTAGCTATGCAGTCATATTTGGACTTTTGAAAACAAGAAAGACATTCTTAAGGGCTCTTAGGTACACTAGTGATAATGATAACTGAAACAGTGGGTGACCTTTTCTTTCTTGGCTAACATATTTCTGCAGGACAGTGCCACAGCCTTGGCTATATTCCTTCATTCTCATGTTCCCTGTTTCACTGTCATGGCTTGCTAGTCTGGAACAAAGCTCTCAGATATGTTGCAAGACATAAAATCTTATAGAGAAAGAGAGTTAATGACCACAGTCAGAAATATTAGCATCAACCAAAGCCGAGTTAAAGGGACAATGTGGCAGATCTTTGCACTGGGCTCCCTTTGTGGCTCTTTGATCCTGAGCAGCTGTAGAACAATTCAGAATAGTAACACCTGCTGTAAAACAGCTCAGCGACTGTGCTAATTGCTAAACTGAGGAAAAACAGCATTAAATAACACAAGGGTGACCACACTGTTTCTGCCTTCAATCACTCAACAAGACATCAAACACTGAGCACTGTTGCTGAAAGGCAGCGAAAAGGAACAGGAAACCTGGCACTTGTGCTGTACTCAGAGCCTGAGTCTCATCTAATACCCTCAGGGGAAGAAATGAAACATAAATTTAAGGCATTTGAGGTGTTTGAGGGCCATCTTTCCTGTTCTTCTCTCAGCACAGAGTAAGTGCATATTCTGATAAATATGTCTGAGGGCTGGAAGAAAGCAAAACCCTAAATGCACATGAGTTAGCCCCAGGTTTCTGATGAAGGAGAATCAGTGAGAAGCCATGAAATCACCTTTTTACAGACAGGACAAAACTTCTGGCCAGAGAGAATTTTCTGGGTAACAATTTTCACCCTGCTGTAAGAAGCCTTTAGGCAAAGAAACCTGTAAAGATTTTAGCCTGTCTGAGAAATGAAACGGTAGGTGCTGAACTGAACTACATTGAAAAATGTAGTGGACAGCTATCATGGATGTGGATATTTATTATTCAAAATAGAGGGCATTTTTTATTATGAAATTAAGGTACGTTTGAACTACAGGAGTGGGATATTACCTTATTACATGCTTTTTTCCTTGCCATATGTGTTGTGCCATGTGTTATTTGCAGATCTGAAGCAGGCAGCCTTTTGTCAACCTCAGTCACTGCAGGTGTTTTCAATGTAAAGATTTGGGGGATGCAACAAGATGGAGACTGATTTTCAGGTCTTACCTAAAATAGCCCAGTCCATGTATTTTAAGCATTCCTTCCAGTGAAAGACAGTGATAAATTAGAAATCCCTGCCCTGGTAAGGCTTGTTAGTAAATCTGATACACAGTTAGCTGACAACTCTGATGCATGGAGTTTCAAATCTGCTCTTTGGAAACCCTGCCTTCTGCCCACCTCCCACCTCATTGTGAAAAAGTATATCCATCAAATTTTACATGGGATAGCTCATATTGCTATTGGGATGATAGGAGCAACATTTTCTGCATTAGCAACCCTCTACAGATAATGTCTTGAGGATTGAGAGAGCAAGATTAAGTCTGAATAAATATCCTGTGTTATTCGTATTTAATCATTTTACTTAGAGACTGCCTAATCAGTCAAAGCAACAACTATTACTGACACATAGGCTTCATAAAAATATATACTAAACTGAAACAATAAGTCTTGTCCCTTTATATTCACCTTGAGCCTGTAAGCAGATCCCAGGCACAACAAACTGACTTAGAAATAGAAACTGATGACTGTAATGAAAGAGCTATGTTACCAAGGAATGACAAATGGGAAGTTCAGGCATATCTACCTTGCTTAAGGAAGGAGGAAAGAGAAATTGTCCTTTGAGTAGCTTGGTCTGGTAAATAGTATACCTTTGTAACCCTATTAGTTTCTGAGTTTGGGACAGATTAAAGGTGTGAAATGCATGAACTCAAGTATACATGTTTCAATATCACCACCTTAGAGTGTTTTTTCCCCTCTTCATAAATGCCAGTAGGATGGGATGAAAGGGGAAAGCAGCAGGGGGAGAGGGGATGGTTTTAGAGAGACTGAAATGTTTGTGTTTCTCTGAGGACAGAACTATAATACTTCTCAAAAGGCTGGGAAACAGCATTTGGGGGAAGGAAGAAGGAAACATGAAGATAAGCTGAGAGAGGGACAGAGATGGTGATTTGAAAATTTCTGGAAGAGATGGAGCAGATATACTGCTGATGTGCTATAAGTAAAGGGCACCATAACCAGTTCAGCTGAGGTGAGCTGGCATGTGCTTTCACAATGAAATTTGGCTCCTCCATCACATGAAATATTCCCTGGTTCTGCCCCATCATTTAACTGCTTGGCATTCTACTCAGGACAGAGCAAGCTGTTCTCCACCTTTAGAGACAGTGAGTACGTGTAGCTATGTCTTGAATGTTTTCACTGTTTCATAGAATAGAAAGTCTCTCCACTGTAAGCATTAGCAATGTAATTTCATAACTATCTGTTCAGACAGTGCACAGGAGCTTGAAAAACAACTTGAGACACTTTATTCCCTCTGGAAAATGCCATCTGAGAATATGTTAATCTGACAAATATGCAAAAGGCTGTCCCCTATTGGTGAACCATGAAGAATACCACCTCCTTTTTTTAATGTGTATGTGAGAGATGCTCCTCCCTACTGAGTGTGGAACAATCCTTGCCATCTCATCAAACCAGGCAGCTGAAAAATATGGAGACATTGTGCTGCCTCCTTTCCCTTGCAACATGAATTTGATATTATCTGTACTACCTTTGACAATGCATTTTAAATTAATCAGAGGAGAAATGTCTTATTTGATTATATTTAACCATGAACACTGATCAGTTGCATGCAATTTTAAGTTCAGAGCTGCATGTCCAAAGTCCTTTCTAAAAAGGGCAAAATGTTACCCAGAGATGTATGGGAGCTTGTATTATCTGAGTCTTGGAAAGGCACACTCAGGGGAAATGAGTGTACATCTGGGAAATTAAGAATCATTTGCAATGAAAGTCTCTGTGAGAGATGAACAGTATCAGAAGAAAGATCCCCAACATATCAATCCTTTGCTCACTCCGTGTTTTCTCTGCAGTTGTGTAAGCCCATCTTACTTTCAGATACTCGCATTAATTTCTGGCAGATTAGAAATTCAATCAAACATCTAAGGAGACCATAGCAAGACCCACCGTTCCTCAGCATTTCAAGTGGCACAAGGAAGCATCTGACTTCCCTACCTTTAGTTTGAAAAAAACCCCATGAAAACTATATAGTATTTGAGTCCTTTTTCAGGCTTCCTTTCTGCCACTGGAGACATGCTCTGGCCTTAGTTATGACAATAATTTGGCATCTTAGGACACATTAGTCAGAAGATCTACCAGACAGACTCAAGACAGAGTCAGGTGAGCCAAGACCTCTGCACCCACACAGCTTGAAGGCTTTGCTTTGAGTGAGGTCTGTATAGATCCCTAGATTGGAATTCCCACCAGGAATGCTGTTAAAAGCTCTCCAAAGGCCTGGCTGTTGTTCTAGACTGTCACATCCTCACCAGTGGTGGACACCTGTTTGGTCTGTGCCTGGACTGCAGCTTCAGGCTTAGCTGCCTCCAAAAGCTCCTGAGCTATCATGCACCAAAACTGCTGCACTGACTGAACCAGCACAGAAATGCATTGCTTTACTGAACAAAACCATTATGTTCATGAGGACTTTGCAGAATGGTATTGGAAAACTTACCATTGTTGTTGTTTGTATCTTAAATATGTACAGATCATCACTTGCTGGTTCTGACTCTTCTTCCTCCCTGTTTCTTGGGGTAGGGTAGATCTCCCAAATTTGGTCTATCCCATGATGCTCAGGTAGTCCTGCACTTTTCACTGATGAAAATAATTTAACTTACCATGAAAAAAAACATAAAGAAAACTAGAGAAGAGAGACTTATTATGACATGTAGCAGGATAGCATCTGATGTCTGCTCTAGTCTCTAGTCTAGGGCTTATGATAACTTATACTCCTTAGCTGCATGGAATCTGTGAACTCAAAAAGCACACATGCTCAGGAATCTGTGAATTTAAATAGCAAACATGCTCAGACAGGATCCTCTTCTCCTAAAAGAGAGCTAGGACTGCCATAGTTCCCACACCTTTTGCAGAGACAAGGGACTTCAGTCTACTGAGGTAGATTTGCATGTTGGGACAGGTTTGTCTTGACTATCTCCCAGATTCATCATTCCTTCATAAAGGGCAAATAGCTTTTCCTATCTCTCACCCTGTAACCTTTCTGATCTCCAGACACCCTAAGGGTCTTGGAAGACATTTCCTGGAGGGAGTAGTGTCTCAAGCTGTTTTTCAATAGTTGGGTTCTTTTTTTTGTTTTGGAACCTGAGTAGGAATTATATTTCACAAAAGTGACTGGGTGGGTGGAGGGGGGAGCCTGAATACAAAATCCACTTGTTGATTGGGATTCTGGAGTGAAAGCAAAGGAAGAAAGCATTGCAGGGAACGTTTTCAAGCTCTTAAGAACATGTTTTTCCAAGTGCTGTTCTTAAGCATAGGACTGTTAATAATAAGAGCACAGTAGGGTAATATAAATGACACAAAAGGCACTCTCTCATTGCAAAGCTGAGCAGTTTATGATTTAGTAGATTTTTATGATAAAAGAGACAAAAGGAATAAAAGTTTTTTCCTTCTCAAAGGCTACCATGCCTAGAAACATATTTGCTAATAAAAAGAACTCAGCCTCCACCCCCTCCTGAGATATGTTCTCACCCATTTAAAGTCCTCCTGAAGGTCTGTAGGCCTATTGACAACTTGTTCTATGTCACTAAACTTGGTTTGCTGCCCTGCATCAGAAATAACAATGCAGTGCCTCTTAAATGGTCTTGGTGTTAATAAGAGACAGAAGAGATGGAGTTCTGCAGACTGCCAGCCTCCTAGGTGGGACCTTTACTCTATAATTCATCTTTCTCTTTGTTTTCCCTTCCATCTTGTTTGACAGCAGCAGGGCTTACATACCAACAAGAAGAGATTCAGTTTGCTTTTGTATTGTAGCAAAACAACTGATGTTGTTTGCCATTTTTTTCTTTTTGCCAATTTGCTGTAGGCAGGCTGAGGTCAGAAGCTCTGAAGTGTACAATTTTGGCACAAAGCTACACAGAGAAAGGTTGGTATCTGTGAGCACATGGAGAGGGGAATGAAACTGTGGGAAAGAGTAACCACTATACCTTAATATGACACTGGTCTGTAAAATCTTGATGGAAGAAAGGAAACCCTTTTCTGTGCAGAATACTAGGAGCCTGATTCTAGTCTGAATAACAAAACCCTTTCAAAGTAGATCTGTAGATAAACTGCACGGGCAGTGTTAATGCCAACTATCATTGCCCACCACTGATTTGTAAATGTGAGTATGCTGTTCAAAGCCAGGCAGTGTCCCCCATTAGCAGTTCAGTCACCTTCTCATACAAGTGTATGAAATCCAGATAAAACTGACTTCACGCCTTTTTCAACAGAAACAGTAGGAGCAGAGGGTGTCACAAGTTCAAAATACTGAACTGTCTAGTTGTGTCCTCCTCGAGCATTCTCTAGGTGGCAAAATCTAAGGATGAAACAACATGGCTTTAAGGAGAATATATGACCCTAATCCCACAAGAAGGCTTTGTAGTCATTTCCCATCTCTCACAGACTGTGTGAAAGGCTTGGATGGGTATCTGGTACAGTTTCTGTGAGCCACTGAGGTGTGTAACTAACTCCCACTGAAATTAAGAGAAAGGCTTTAAATAACCTTTTAGGAGCTCTGTCATGATTTGGTTTTGGTATATAAAAGAGAACTGATAAAACTTTTAGGTTTTTTCCTGTTTAGATCTGTATGTTCCACACTGAATGAGCTGAATGAGAGTTCAGCACAAGGTGGTCCCATCTTTTGGCACAACAACAGGTTTAGACACAGCTCTGCTATCCGGACAGAAGGGCCTACACAATCTGTAGTCCTTGAGTTACCAGGATGTACCACAGCACTGGAAGCAGAACACTTCCTCTCTCTGCTGAGGTGTTGGATCTACTCCTGATCACACATCTGGTAAATAACCCTGGGTAGGTCATCACTGACTCTGTAAAAATGCATTCACAAAGGAAAGAGCTGTACCTTGCTGAATGGCTCTGGGTCAACTGCAGCACAAGAGAAAATACCTAATACAGTATTGCCTTGGTTTTTGTTTCATTTCTCTGTTTAAAAGCAAACCTTTTTCTCCTCCACTGGATGCATTTGTTATCATTAATTCATTGACTAGTTTATATAAAGCTGTTTTTAGCCTCCACTTAAAATGCAGCGAGTTTAAGTATTATGTGTAGAATGCGGCAGGATAAATAAAGACATACTTGAGCAAACATACATTTAGTAATTTATTTTTCTACCAGCAGTTTTAGAGAGCTGTGGGTTTGCTGGTTGTTGTTTTTTTTTTTTAATCTAATCCTTTCAGTCAGCAGTCTCAAGAGTAAAAGCTTCTGCCTCAGCTTGGTGGTGATGCTTGGTCGAGTCTTAAAGCTTCATGCTTTTTTGACACTGCACTAAGTCTGAAGCTTTGATGTCTGAGACTGCTGCCCGCACAGACTAAATCATATTTTAAAGTTTATCAGTACGAAGAATGTGACTTTTCTCAGATGTACACACATGCATCCACCCACAGTATCTCTCCACTTTTTTTATCTGCCTACAAGTTTCTGTAGGATTAGATGATTCTTTCACTTACTATTCCCACGTGGATCTTGACATCTTTAACTGAAAGCTCCCAGTATTTGTGTGCTCAGGTACTACACACTTGTGCTTATAAATGCAAAATGAGGGGTGAAAGAGGAGTGAAAGTATTTTTCTCACTCCAGTACTGTAGCCACTGTACCTGGTCCACATTGGCTATGTATCTCCATGTAAAAGCTCTTGCTGAAACCAGTGGGACTAAAGTGAAGGCCAGACCTGTGCATCAGTAGATACTTACTCCATTGACACTGCTGGCTCTTAACAATGTCATAAAATAGTAAGTTTCTCCCATGTAAACCTATAGCTGTAACAGAGATCAGCAGTGATTTTTGGTGTGTGAGTGCAAACCAGACCATCAGTGCAAACCAGCCCATCTTCCTTGGGCCTCCAAGGAGCTTTGGGTTGGCTCAATGGCTCTGTAGTTCCTTTGGCTGCAACATTTCCTTTTGGCTGGGTCTGGGGAACTGTGTGAGCCACCTCTCTGAAGTGCAGAGTGCCACTAGCTGTGGAAGTTCATGTCTGCATTTCACAGGCTAATGGAGCACACCAGGGCATGGGATTAGCAGGATTAGTGGAATCAGTGTCTGAACTGTAGCTGTTCAAAGCTTTC
Organism: Calyptomena viridis; assembly: GCA_013390005.1. Lineage (NCBI taxonomy): Eukaryota > Metazoa > Chordata > Aves > Passeriformes > Eurylaimidae > Calyptomena > Calyptomena viridis. Next base: position 55,802 of record WEIV01018610.1, read on the forward strand.
TCTGCTGTACAGATGACTGCTGGCAGGAAGGAGACGTGGCTCCTTATGGGAAGGGCAAGACACTGACTAAGCAGTCATTCTTCTGTTACAATCATTCTGTGTTTCCAAATGTGCTTTATATAAGGAGCAGATAGCACAGTTTGCACGTGTGCCTTTGTGCCAGACATAAACTTTTTAACAAGCTATTCAAACCAGTAACACTTGTGGTTGCCTTTGTATATCTCCTGGTTTCCATCCACACAAGGGAGAGCACACAAAGAGATTGTGCAGGCTAAAAATCATGCTGAATTTCTTTATACAAAGTTGTAAATCAAAGCATCACCCAACGCAATTCAGCATACCAAGCACTGAGGGCTAAGTATGTTTTTATTCAGTTCAGTGTCTTTTGAGGACACACTGGAGAGATGGTATTATCAGGGAAAAAGAATATGGAGGAAGGCTGGAAGTGCAAGTTTTTGGTGAGAGTATGGTTCAAGTTACAGCAACCCTGTGCCTGAGAGCCCTTAGAAACACGAGGCCAGGACTATGAAGAGATGAGAGAGGAGAACTTAGTTCCCAGCACAAGTGAAAAATACTCCTAGTGTAATAAAAAACTAAATCTAATTCAACATCACTTGCAGTTATGAAGGATAGTGCACAAAATCTGCTGTTCCAGGTGTTAATTGTAGTGTGGCATTTCAGGCAAACCTAAGGAATGTAATACCTGTCAGTGGGACTTATGCTGATAAATCCCATCAGTGCTTAAAAGAATCTTCATTTGCCCCATCAATCATTGTAGTTAGCACTGCCAATGTCTCCTGGTGTCTTTTGCATCTGCTGGGGAATGCCTAGAAATTCTCAGGGAAAGAAATAAAACAGAGGGTCTTGCTTCTCCTGTTATTTTTAACAAAACTCTTTATCAGTCATTTTTTAAAGAGATGGGATACTCTCACTCTTCAGCACCTACCATCTCCACTTGTTACTTAGAGTAAAAAGCCAAATATTCAGGTTTTTTTCTCTCTTTCTTTATAGTAGTTGCGCAGAGCTCAGGGAGAAGTATATTGAAATACATTGGTAGCATAGAAAACTTCCTCCACCCACTCTATCATATCAGTATTTTTTTCCTCCAGCTTCTATTTATCACCTATGTATAGATTCCCTGAATGAAGAAAATTCTTCAAGAATTCATGATTCAGGCTATACAGCCAGGAGGTAACTGGGGAGAAGGAAAGAAATGGTAGGTAAAACATAATTAATTGTCTGTATACTGCTTTCCCTCAGCCATCTATATAGCTCTTTCCTATGGAAGTGGAAATGCCTTGGTATAAAGGTCAAGATATTAGTGTACTGGGAAAGATTCAGACAATCTTTATTCAATTCCTGTTATTGACTCCCTGTATGACCTGAGGTAGGTCCCTCATTTCTCTCTGTCTTAGATCTCTATCTGTAAAATAAGGGTAAGTGAATTTCTTTGCCTTTTTCTAGTCTATTTGTCAGTTCTTCAAGCCTTGGTGTTAGATGTGGATGCAAACACAGTCACAGCTATGACTCTCAAAACATAATGACAAGAATGCAATATGTAAGAGTGTACCTGAGGTTCGAAATCAGCAGTTTATCTGGCCTCTGCTACTGATTTTTTCTTATTTATATTCTTTGTATCAGTTACAAACCATGATTTTAAAAGAGCAGACTACCTATGAGCCCATCTGTAAAGTGAAGCTATGTGTGATAATCTTAAGCCACCTTCAGACCACTGAAGATGTTAAGAAACTGACGATGGCAGGAGGTTCATTTGTAACTGCACCTTTTGGCTGTAAGGACTTTCTTTAGAAAAGTGTTGCTGGCCAGTGTTTACAACAAGGCACTGGATAACAGAGATCACTGGCTGATCCAGTTGTCCTCGAAGGTACTGTAAGAAAATGTAGCAGAAAGCAGCATGCTATTTAATTCACAGCAGTAACAGAAATAAAAGGTTTGAGTGTCCCCACGAACCAGCTTCTTAATATTCTGTCAATGCTACTTTGCTCACACCCCTGCTGTAACTGAGAGGAGCAATCAGAGAGGCGTGGGTTCCAGCAGCAAATCTGGTCAAAGCTGTGTTTTCCTCCGGCCAAATCCCACCTCATTCTTGCAGTTCATCACCCCTCAGCTGTGTTGATACAACAGTTTATTATTAATAGTATTTTCAGAGTGTTCATTTCAGGGACCCAGGTTACTGCTCAGCTCCACAAACAATTGTGATGCACAAGTGAGGTGTATCGGACACGGGGGCAGGAGGGGACAGGAGGAGGGGACAGGAGGGGCAGGAGGGCAGCTGGGGAGCAGAGACTTCTGAAACTGGGCTTGCTGCCGTGCCAGGATGCAGTGCACTGACCCAGGTCTCACTGCATGCAGCCTGATGTCATCCTGTTAGCTGCATGGGAATGATTGTATGTGCTCTCCCAAGACTCAGTGCATAGCGAATTCCTAGGGCTGTTCACGGCATAGCATTCCTTGGGAGAATATCTGTGCTTATTCAAATCTTCATCTCACAGTATCTAGGAGTTGGAGGCACTGTTAGGACATATAAAATATCTGGAAACATGTGACACACTGTGAAAAAGAATGGGGGCATTGAACACTGACCATTGATAAATCATAGTCAGGGGAGTCGAACAAGAAAAATTATATGAGATGATTTTTTAATGAGTTTTTATTTTTCCTTTTATTCTTCTTTAGAAGGCGAGTGTGGATGGTGGCTCACTTTCTGGCTTGTAAGCTGTAATTTCACCAGTGATCTTACTAAAATATTGTTGAACCTCATTACACCTGAGTTACCAAAATTGACTTCAATTTGCATGCTTGTGCAGAAGCTTATGCTAGGTAAAATCACAACATTTATGGTCTCCAGATGGTAGCTGCTTTGATATATGAAGGTCACATCTTTTTAGATCCATTTGTTCTGTATCCATAGGCAAACTGGTTGAGATTTGGGGCTGCTTTGAATCAGAATGAGTGGCTAAATAATGGAACCTCAGTTTCCATGCAGGACAAGAGGGTAATGTCTGTGAGCTATTAAGGATACACCTATTGATCAACAGATTGGCCAATGCCAGCAAGCAGTTTTTTAATCAGGAAAAAAAAAAGCCATACCTGGGGATACATGCTACAAAAATTACTAGCAGAGGGAGGAAAGAAGTAATTTCACAAGAAGAATATTGCTAAATTTAATTTTCATGACAGAAATTGTAGAGATAAGCTCATTAAGAACCTTCTGTTTCTGCTTCTCTTTGCATTATTTTAGTCTTTCTTAGTTGCAAATTTTAAGAAAGCATTTAATATCTTACAAATTATATAGATTTTTGTGTCTATTTGTCTACTTATTTCCATTAGCAAAGGTAGACAGAACTTTTTGTCAGTTATGCCATTAATCCTGGGTTTTAGGCTTGATTTGATGGAGTAACTTACAGAATCTAGTTGAAAATTTATGTATCCATGCTTTTCATGTGTGGAAAAATTGCTCAGTTTTCTAACAAATGCTGTGCATAACACCCAGCTGCATTCTCACAGGTGAGACATGGAGATTTAAAACAACAGAATCAAAGCTCAGGAGAAAAAACATGCTGAAGAGAGCAGAAGAAGGCTTATTTCTCAGAACTGACTAGTGATAAGAGTTGCCTAGAAGAAGATCTGGCTTTTAGCTAGTTTTGAATGCCTAACCTCTGAAGACTTAAATGCTAAGAAGCATTTAAGTATTTTTTTTCCTGAGCCAAAATCATCTTCAGTCTGAAGTTTGCTCACTGATTCTTCTCCTCTCTTTGGGCTGATAACTTCATTTGTCCCACAGGTCCTTTAACAATGCATTTCCATATCATGCCTGTAGTCCTTTCATCTCGCCTCATTTCCTGAGAGTGCTAAACTACCTGGAATTCCTTTCTTTTTCCAAATTGAGAGTTCAAAGAATGGATTTGTAATTAACTATTCCTGATGAGTGCTTTCATTAAAAGTACAGAAAGGAAATTGTTCTAATAACCTTCTGTGTTGAAGAGGGATGTCGAATTCAAAATCTTATGACTCTCACAGACCATTGAGAACTTCCCAGAACTGCAATGCATTGTTTTCTGTAGGATTATGTGAATGGTTTGGGATGCTGCTACATCTCTGCTTTGCTGAAATCAAGATGAGCCCCATTACTAAAGATAATGCTCTTCCTTGTTCACAGTGGGAATTATCCCAGAGTGGTAACAATTGCTCACTAGAAATGGGACAATTTCTCCACAAAGATCATAGACACAGAGCCAAAACTTTCAAACTGTTATTAAGATAGATAGGGTCAGATCTACTAATGTATTTGGAAAGTAAGAATAAACTAGGAGAGTCTGCAGTGTATAAAGCTTAGAAGAAAGGATAGTACCTACTGTGCCACTGGGTCAGAGTCTCAGAGGAGTCAAAAAAAGGGCTGCTAATAATGGATTTTCATGAGTTAACCTTTTATCTTGTCCTTTTCAAAATGCTGTCATGTAACATGAGTTATGTGCTACCAGATAATTTTCCTAAAGTGGTTGCAGTATGCACCAAAGACAGTTATGCTCTTTGTCTGGACTATCATTTTAGAATACGCTTTAACTGCATCTTCTGTAGGATATAGCCACTCTGGGAATCTTTCAGAGACACAATTCACTGCAGACAATCCATCTCTTATGTATAGTCATGCAAAATGAAATAAAACAATTTAAGAAGGAAGGCGTCAGTCGACTTTAAATGTATCCGAATTCTTTCTCCCAGGAGAAGGCAGAAAGGCAGTGGTCCTAATCTTGCAGTAGCTTGTACAACACTTACAATACTGATTAACACTTGTACATGTTCTGCCTGATTTCATTGGAAACTCTATGTGGTTTCTGTGAATTCTGAAACCCTCAGATGAGGAACTCATGTAGGGCTGCCAGTTACAAGTAAACAACTACCTCAAGTAGCATCGCTTTCCAAAACAGCTCCAGCACAGGAATGCAACATACTGGTTTGTACACCTCTGAAGAGTTATATATGAATTGTATGAATTTAAACATTTTTGGGCCAATCATGGCCTGATCTCTGGGCTTCCCACATTTTGCAGAAGTCTTTAAGAAACAGAAATCAGCCAACAGAGGCAGCACCAGCCCGGCACTCTGTGCCAGCAGTGCTTTCCATCAAGAACCTGGGCAGAGTGGAGTTGTTTTTCTATATAACCCTGAAGTGTTATACACTTTAGGTGTGAGACAGGCGCCTTTCTACTCCACTGTAGCATGCAAAAGTGCTTAATGAGCCCTGGAGCTCAGCATGAAGGTGCTGACTGAATTAAGTCATCTTTGGGACTAGGCAGTGTAGAGAGCAAATACTGTACATCACCATTTGAGAGGCTGGCTCCTAACTTCAATTTAATTCCTATTTAGACTGCTTGAACCTTTATGTTCTCATCCATAAAATGGATTTAACAGCATTTTCCTGCCTCTCAAGGAAGCCGGGTAAACCTACAAAGATCTGTGCCTTAGCACTAATGAGCTTTTATGAATACTGTAAATGAGAATCATTTAGATTAAAACGATATAGGGGCTTTTCTTTATTTTGCTGAAAACAACTGAATCTCTAAGGTCACTTATGAGGGGGTTTTCCAGTGGAAACCTTTATATTTTGTGTAAGGAACAGTAGGGCCAGAAGCCATCAAATGTAAAGGTACATGTATAAATATTCAAAGACCAGTCCAACATTTTCACTGGGGAAATAAAGTTTCATTTTATTTGGATTTTATTTTTTTTCCACAGCAAGAAGTCTCTACTAGAGTCAACTGCACTAGGGAGAGACCCAATGCCTCAGATCACTGTCTTTGGGCTCTGGACCTCAAAAGTGATGGAATAATTCCATAGAAAGTTCAGGTCAAATGAGAGAAGGAAAAAAAATCTGTGTTTCATACACCAATTTTTCTAATCCAAATCCACCAGTTATTATGGTATGATTGGTGCTTGTAGCCTTTGACTAGTGTGAAACATGGCCACACTTACCTTCTAACAGAATGTATTTCTTTTACAGAAGAAGAGGCAACATGACTTTGAACTGCATATGTAAGAGCAGGCTACACCTGCTTTCCCAGAGGTTCAGGAGTCATTCCTCTCACACCTGCTTTGGCTTTTGCCCTTTACTCATGTGTGTATCCCTTCCTATGCTTGTGTCTGTTATTGTGCTTGTTTGATGCAATAACATCTTAATTTATGGCAGGATCAGAAAGCACCAACTCCAAGCAAGAGAGGAATATTATGGTAAAATTGACCTGAACTTCAATTTTTACTTGAGGCCTGAATCCAATGGACTTTATTGCTTATAATTTTAAGTTGAACACAGCACTCTCTTCCTGTGATTTTTTTGGGTTTTTTTCCCAGGTGTTTGAAATATGATCTTTTGAAGCATCCTCTGCTCTTTATCACAAGAGCAGAAACATGTGAGATATACAAAGCAAAAAGAGTAGAGAATGTCACTCTTTCTGGTTTGTCTCTTCCTATAAGCTTTCTAAGGTTTCCTTGCAGAGACACCAGTTGGGTGTGATTACAGCAAGTATGTTTATGTCTTTATGCTTAATATCAATTTCCGAGCTGAAGACTATGAATTTATTGTGTATTATTTATGAAGTTCCTGCTAGGACTAATGCTTGCTTCATGAGAAATCACTGTTGAATATTTGAACTGAACATGTCTCATTCCACTTAACAACCCACTTTATCAGCACACTGTCCACAATAATGCTGAACACACTTCCCAACAGGGTGTATTTTAACTGTTCCATTACTTTATCAGAAGACTAGCCTTCCTTGTTGGTAAATCCCTTTTTATACCTTGGACAGAGTGCACCACCTGACAAGAGGGTCAGAGTTTCTTGCACATGTTATTTCACCACCAGCATTTCACTCTGGAAACTTTGGACTATTCTCAGTTTTTCAAGTCAGCAATTGGATCATATTTATTTAGAGCTGGCTGTGCAAATGTATTGATTTGTAGCCTGTTATTGTTTTGTGCCTTATATTTATGTGGCTCTAATGGAATGAAAGTGTTTCAAAACTGAAGGGGATTAAAATATGGAGCTTTTTCTCTGAGTAAGTGCAGGGAATATTATAACTTGAAATCTGTTCTAAAATGTGAATTTACAGCTTATATATACTGTTATTTTAAGCCTAGAGATACTCTGACATCTAGTAATTGAGTACAAAGCCATGAAAATAGTTCCAAGACTAAGGTACAGAGAGGAAACAATGAAGTTGGCAACACAAACTCTTGTCAAATGTGAGGAACGAGCTTTGAAACAAGCTCTGACTTTGCCTTAGCATCACTTGTTTGGTCGAATAATCTCACCCTCTAGCCACATGTCACCATATGGCTGGTGACAACTTTCCATTAAAAGCCTATGGTGTTTATCATTTGCTTTTACCTATGGATAAAAAGCAGACCTGTGACCTGCCTATTGCAGCCCAGAGGTTTAAAACATTGCTGCTCTAAAAGACTTGTGCCTAGACTCGCACCCATCCTTTGTGCTACAAGTTTCCAAGCCCAGTTTTAGTGTGTTTTGAACCCTTTTTTTTTTTTAAACCTTTTTTTTCAGTGGTTTGAACCCTTGTTCAGCCACTGACAGCTCTGAAAACTGGCTCAAACTTCAGCAGTCCCTAGGTACTGAGGCTGGGTTTTGGAGAAGCTTAGGGCTCAACTCCTGACAGTGCTGAAAATGTCATTGTGCAGCTGATTCAAGCCTCACATGTTGCTGCAGCTGCTTTGGCTGCCCACTTCTGCAAGGGGCATTTTCAGAGCATGGCTACACAAACAGGAATGTTGTGTCGTGCACCTCAACTATCAAGCAAGGAACCTACTTCATTTTAATAGCACCAGTCACACTTACTAAGGAGCCCTGGCACCCTTAATGAATAAGGGAAAGATGCTAATGATCCAGTCATCTGTTCATTCTTGAGATTGCTTAATCATTACACAACAAATTTGATTATAGGAGTTACTATGTGTTTTAAGTGAACTGGATGTCCTTGTATGCATGGCTGGGCTTTTCTAGTAATCCTATACAGTGCATGTATCCCAGGCACCATTCAATGGCTTCTCACAAATCCCTGCAAAGCAATTACTGTCCTGTCTACATATTCAGGAATTGTCAGTTTCAGGTGCAATTAAAGTAAAATTGCTTTCAGTAGATACTCGGTTATGATGACTTTTGCTGGTCATAATTCTCTCTACACTATGTTGTTTCTTCAGATAAAAATTATATTTCTCCTGTGCCCTGGAATCTCAAGCTCATTTTTGACCCAAAGTATCCTCAGAGAGTTGTAAAACTTAGATGTTATAACGGCACATTACCTAGTAATGAACATTGTGAGAATCAAGCCAAGAAGATGAAGACAAGAGATATGAATTAATGTTTTAATAATCTTCCTCAGATCAGTACAAGTAACACAGGCAGGCATCCCAGTAACTGCTGGTGAGCAATGCAGCTCCTCCAGTATGTTCTGATACTGCTTTATAATTCTCCAAGGAGATGATACTCCCATGTCTGCAAAGACAGATGGTCACTCAGCTACCAATACAGTTTTGACCCTGTCCCAGCAGTATGGTGCAACTGTGTACTTTGGACAGAACTGCTATTTACAGTGCCACAGCTTTTGCTGAAAACATAGGAAGCCAATTAGTTTATTTTTACTTCTATTTAATCCTAGGCTATGCAAGACATTCTTTTGTACCAATCCAGGGCACTCAACATTTTTATAACAGAAAGCAAAGACCTGTTCCATTTCTGACAGACTGACACATTTGAATTGAAATACAGCAGTGAATCCTGCCACTTGGTTCTACAGAGCTATGACAGGGTATTTGTTGAAGCAGTATCTCTCACTGCACCACACTGGTGCAGTACAGGAGCCAACTGGTATGAGACATTTTGCAGACCTGCACAATGCCAGCCTTCCCACACATACATGTTTGCTGCCACTCAAGATCTGCTGTGACTGCTCCATGGCTGAAATAACCAGAAGAACAGTATCTTGTTCTTGCATTTTAGAATACACAGAATCTTCAGAGACAGTGCAAAGACTCTATTCTGACATCTCAAAGAAGCAACCCCAAACACTACAGAAATATATAGTAGAGAAATAGGTTTAATAGATTAAGAGGCTGTCCTCTGGCACTGTGCAAGGTATTGGACTTTCCTGAATCATTCTTTGAACACAGCCTTTCTCTGGGAAAAACACCTTTTCTGGTTTTAAAGATTTTGTTCAATGGTGGAGAACACAGTACAAATCTTGTTTACTTGTTCCTATGTTTACTCACCTTTTCTGTTAAAAATACGACACTTTTCTATTCTGAACTGGTCTAGATTTATCATCCAGCCAGCCTTGTTAAACCTTTGTCTATGGATGGAAAACTTTCTATTTATTTTCTAATTTCTGCTCTTTGTTAGGTTCCTACAGTCAGTGTTCACAACAATACACAGTGGTTTTGTGATGAGATTGCACTGTTAGGGATGTACTTTTAGCCGTGCTTTTCACAGACACTTAACATCACCTGTTTGCCTCTTCTTGGAACCATCTTCAGTTTTTCAGTTTGATGAGAGCTACTGAAAAGGGACAGTACTGACCCAGATGGCTTCCCAGCCAGGGTTTCCAAAACTGGCAACGCAACTTCTATTCCATGTGTTAACCTATAAATATAGCAACTAACACTAAAAAGGATTTAATCTTATATTTTTAAGTACCTGACTGCTGTGATATTGGTGCAATGCCACAGAAATAGTGCTCAACAAAGGCAGTGTGCTTCAGGTGACCAAATTTCACTGATGTCAGTAAACCAGAAAATTGTGAACAGGGGGAACTTAGTAGAGAAACTGTTATCGCTTCAAAAACCTTTGTTTTCTTTAATATATCCCCTTGATATGCTCTGTGTTCAGAGTTACCTTCCAGCTTGTCAGTCACCATTAGTCCAGCTCCTGGTTGCTGAGTGTTTAAAAAAAGTCAGTTAACCAATAAAAACCTCAGCCAAGCTCCAAACAAGCATCTGGCATTGGTTGTTTGGATGTGTCTTTGAGTCATGCCAAGCTACAGGAAAAGCCAAGCCAGTATTCAGACATCACTTTTTGAAAATGGGATTTGCTGTGTTATTTATCTTCTGTATTAAATGAAAGGGTCTGGCTTTTGTTTTTTAACCTTGTTGTTTCAATGCCAGAACAGTAGAAATATAACACAAGTTAAAATAATAGCTTTTAAAAGATGTGATATTTTCTTTCATCTCCTGTTTAGTAAGCAGCCTTGGTAGCACCATTTCATATGAAGAACTGCAAAGTCACAAGGTCCAGAAATACAATAATTCCAGCAATGACAAAAAAAATGACCTGCTTTGTCTTTTTATTGACTATAAATGTGGTGAAAAAGGCCATTCTGCATCCTCAACCGTAACTAGTTAATTATTTTCTGTTGTTTTTTGTAGATGTTCCTAACCAACATTAAGTAAAATGTACATTGTGGAACAAACCATCCATATAGTATATGCCATAATTACTGTTTAGCAATTTCACACTAGCAAAAATTTATTAAAACTTCACGACTCATTAATAGTAAGTGATCATAATCGCTTAATAGAAAAGGAAACTGAGCTAATGATAGAAGTGCTGATTAATGTTTTTGACCTTAAGACAGGAAGTCAAGTGAAATTAATGTCATTGGTGTTGAAAGTTAAGTTATTGTCAAGTGTAGATACTCTGTAATCATAAGAGAAACCCCTCAACTATACAAATTTTATGTTCTTCAGGAGAAAACTATTCCTCCCTTAGACTGCAAGGCATTTTTTAAAATCTCACTGCTACATTTCAATTAAGCACAAGATTGACTCATTTATTATAAAAATAAGTTAAAAAAAAAGTTATCTAAACATACATATATATGGTCACTTCAGGAAGAGATCTTACCAAAATACTTAATATGCAGGCAACCATTATATGTAGCTATTTATCTCTTTTTTTTTTTTTTTTTTGCCAACAGCATTCCTTTTATAAGCTCAGGTTATATATTTTTCAAGAGAATAACACAGTCCAGCTGATCATCAGTTGCCTAATCACACATCAGACACTTGGGCACCACTGGACATGACAGGATGACTGTCTTTACATCCAGCTGTGTGCCTGGAAAGCATTATCCTTAGCTTTGCATCTGGCTGCTTCTGATGCCCACTGGGGCTGTAGCAAGTGGTGGCACTTGAGGTACAGCAAGCACTGGACTGTCCCAAGAGGTCTTGTGGCCAACCTCAGGTCAGACTGATGTGGCAGTAAAACATCTGTGTAAACCCCAATGTGCAAGGGTTGCAATCTCTGAGGTAACACAGGTACCAGGCTGTAAACGCAAATGACTCCTACTGCTGCAGTAAATGTTTTTTATGTGTGCTTTTTTCATTTTTTTGAAATGAGACATTACTTGAAACGAGAGTCACCAGGACATGATAGTTCTTAATTATGCCACAGCCCTGTGTGTTACACTTAAAAAGGATGAAGGTCATGGAGCCCCTCACAAATTGGTCTAATCCTTTCCCACTGAAGAGGCTGAATGGAGGTGGCTCAGCCTTTCACCCAAGGAGGCAAAGTCCTTTCCAGATGCTCACTCAGGTTGTGAGCACTCCAAAACTCAGTTTGAATAACCTTCTCTAGATTGTTCAACAACTCCCATGATCGGCAGAGAGGGAGAGACAGTTTCTTGCAAGTATGAGCAGAAACCTGCTATGTGTTAGTGAGCTTTACATTCATCTGACATCAGTCAAAGTCAGAGAGGGAAGGACAATCCCTTTCTAATAATGTCACTCAATATTTAGCCTACCTACGTTTGTATTAACAATAAAGCCCTCAGGCAGTTATGTGCAGCCATTGCTCTGCTAAAAACAGCACTGCAGTATTGACAAATACTGTTTTGAAGACAAATAAAAGCTAAACTGTATTTATATCCACCAGATTCTGACCTCTGACAAACAAGAAATTACAGCTGCACAGCCAGGTTAATGCTACCTTTGAGCAGCTCCAACTCAGAATGAAGCCTGCAGTGGATTGGTGAATGCAGATTTATTTTTAAATTTTTGTTTTTATACTTTTATATCCGTGTGCGTACTTTGTGGGATACTTTCCAACTGCCTCTCTTTTAGATTTTTGCATTAATGTCTGTTTCAAAAGCAAGAGGAATGTACCATCTGTTTAGTTAATCACAATGAAAATATTGGTGGGATGTTGTTATTTTTTAAAAATATATATAGAATAGCAATTCAGAGACTTGAATTGCAAGTCCTTCCAAGCAATTGATTACCAGACTTTATTTTATAATGCTGAAAAACTTAAAATGTTATTTTTAATTAACGACTGCGAACTACGCATTCTACCTCAAAGCAAGAGATTTTCTACCATCCTCTTTGTGGGGAAAAAGCAAACAACAACCAATCCAAAACCCCTTCTGCACAATTACTATGGAGCAACATTTCCCAGCCCCTATTTTGGCTTGTTCCTGGCAGTTGCTCTGCAGTTTTCAGTAATTAATATAAATAAAAAAATTCTGGCGATGCAGAATTCAGGGATGTAGCCAAATAAGACATGCATGTCACCAAAACAATTGAGTTTATTGTTACCAAAAATTGTTTCAGGAAATCATACTTCTTTCTCTGAATGTAAACCAGAACTGAGCATGAAGCAGACAATAACAGAGATGGGTTTTTTTGCCAACACACAGGAGCTGTGCAAGTGTCAGGGCAGGCTGATTGCTTGGGCAGAGGGTTTGGGAGAGCTGCAGGAGCATGATTGGAAAATGGTTAAGATCACCTTTCAAAATCCCTTTCCTATGCAGCTTAGATTCTCTGCTGGTTTAATGGCACACTGCAAATGCATCTATAAGAAAACTTCAAATGGGAAAGTGTCAAATTTGCCCCCTTTAGCATGTCCATGATAGACCTGCTTTGAAGGTGTCAAACCATTCAACTGCTTATTGGGGTGTCATTTAAAATGTCTCTGCATAACTCAACCCATCTAACTGAAATTATTCTATAAATCCCATTAAAAGTAGATAAACCCCACTTATCTGGGCATCACTAGACCTTACTAACATTCCTACTGAAAAGTCAGCCAAAGTGTGATGGGCACTGTTTGTTTAACCCCTCACTTCCAGGATGGTGGAGAGCCAACCAGTTCCTCCAGGAGGATATTGGTCCTCTCTGTCATCTATGTTATGAGGCATCTTTCTTTATTAATAGCATAACATATACATGTGGAAGAAGAACCCTGTGACACACTGACTCATGTTTGTGCACTTTCTAGGCAGACCCCTCGTACTCACACAGTTGGCCTTTGCCCAAGGGAATTGCCAAAGGGAGCCTATGTTTGAAGAGTAACAATTAAAAGCAAAAAAATCCCCAACCCTAAATCAACAAAACAAAACCTATAAATCAAACCCACAGATGACACACACTGAAGAACCCATCTGGTCATGCATAGCTGGCTATTTAGTTATGTCAAACACAGCTTGGTTCCATCTGTCCCAGGAGAGGCTGCTCAGCAAGTTTGTCATGGAGCTGTACTCCCAAGTGGAGTCTTCACTGCTGTTCCTCCCTCCCCACCCTCCTCTTTCACAGCACTGGTGCTGTGGCTGCATAGAGAATGAGGGAAAGCAGGTAGAAAGTAAGTCTGATGCTAACTCATAATTGGAAACACGATTGCTTTTGTGCCTCACATTCTCCAAATGTGCCTTTGAAACTGTTAAACACTTGGGAGATGGCACTGCAGGAGCTGAAGAACCTGCAGCCTGTTATGCACAGGACTTTAATAGCAGCAGAACGACTCCCAGATCCAAGCAGCCTTGGTAGTTGGCCCAGGAACCCAAGCTGAGCTGTTGGATGCTGCCAAACAGAATCTGCTGCCTTCCCCTCCCACCTCCTAAAACACAGATCATCTGAGTAGCAAACGATGCCAGGACAGCAAAACATCTCCTGCTTGCATCACCCAATGCAACCCTAGCCCTTTCTGGAGCTGCCAAAGCATGATGATGATATAGCTGCAAAAGTGTTTTCAGCCCTAAAAGACCAATCCATTCACCTTGGATTATGTGCATCTTTACCACTCCCATCTTTCCTTCTTGCATCCTGCCCCCAAACCTTGTTTCCCCTCTCTGAGGCAACAGCAACCAAAGATATCTGACCTTAAAATGGTGGGAGGCTCTGGCCCACTCTTTGCTGTGCAACAGTTTTTCCATGGTTGAGTGTGATTGCTCTTCACTCATAATATATTCGTTAAGTCTCAGCTTGAATATGAGTAAATGCTGAGACAATTTTCCTAGTTTCCAGTCATCGACATGAGAAAGGGCATCATGAAAACTTGTTTATCCACCTTCCCTTTCCCCTTCCACTCTGCATTTCCTAAAATATCCTCCTGCAGACCCTTTTGTCTTCAAGGCCTTGGCAGCTCTTTTTTGCTCCCTTTGTGTGAAAATAGGAGCAAGCCCTTTCTTTTTGGCCTGGCAGGATGAAGGGGTGGGATGGGTGTGGAGGCGTGTTTGCGTGCCAGACAGTGAACAAGCATGAATAGGGCCAGCTGGCCACTCTTGTGCCCGTCTTTCTATCATTTCCATCTGATATTGCCTGCTCATTGTAATTTTGCAGGCCACATTCAGCAGCACAAAAAGACTTGGGAGCAAGCAAATGAATAGATATTTAAAGGAAAAAGCTGTATTTTCTTAGATCATAGTAGACTGGAAAACAACAAGGGAAAATGAGATCAACCTTGTTTTCCCTTTTTTGGGGGGGGCAGTCAAGCTTCTTTTTTTTTTTTTTGGTATAAATTGAAACAGAAAAAAACAACCAGGAAATTGTTCTCACAAAACATGCTTTTTAATAAAAAAAGAGAATAATGTTTATTGAGAGGGATTGTTTCCTGGATATGTACAATACTAATGCAGGAGGATTATGCCAACAGAAAACACCAAACATCATGAATCGACTTCCAAAGTGTGAAGGTTCCAAAGAGCAATGTACTCAGAGCAATGTCTAAGTAAGTCAACAGGAACAAGTGAACAGTGGTTTTGGTTTTTTTACAACAAATTACCAGCCATTATGACTGAAGACCTGACACATCATAACCTGCAGTGAGATGTACAGAAATCCATAAGACATAAAATTTACACAGGAAGGTAACTGTGTTAGAATTTCCTCCAGAAAATGGAAGCATGTTCTAGACAGTTTGAGGGGAAAAAAAAAAAAAAGGCAGGAAAAAAAGCAGGAAAATACTAA
Organism: Calyptomena viridis; assembly: GCA_013390005.1. Lineage (NCBI taxonomy): Eukaryota > Metazoa > Chordata > Aves > Passeriformes > Eurylaimidae > Calyptomena > Calyptomena viridis. Next base: position 71,068 of record WEIV01018610.1, read on the forward strand.
CATTGGGTATCCTCAGATCACAGTGAATGCCAGTCTTCCTGGGTCCAAATGCTACCTGTTACCTTCATCTGCATCCATTCCATTTACCCTCAATTAATCCCTTAATCATCATGATGTAAGAACAATTACTTTTATGTGAGCCTTTCCCTGCTATTTCCTTTTTGCTGCAGCTCTTGTCAACTTTCACTTTACACAAAAAGTGCAAAATTCAACACACCCTCAGGTGAAAGACACATACACCTTCCCAGCCTGAGCAGTACTGATCACAGCTGATCAGTTCAGTACTAACTAATGCTACACAAAACATCATACAAATCCTGTTAAGCAAACTCAATAGCAATAATTTTGGGGAAGGGAGAACATGGAGATTAATAACTGCCACCAGTTAAATTTCCCACGTGTTCCAATGCTTTGAAGAAATTTATTCCACTGCCTGCCTTTTGCATTTCTTTTCTGTTCTTATCCAAAAACAATGGAGGGTACTGGGAAGAGGCAAAATGTTGATGCTATGAGGCATTGTTTTTTATTAACAGCACAACACACACATTTGGAAGAAGAGCAATGTGACTCTCCTAGAGAAGCAGCAATATAAAATTCAAGGCCATATTTTTGTTTTCAATTTTTACCTCCACTTTTCTTTTTAAGCAGTGTGTGATTCAGCTCAGTCTGGGCTGTGTACTCCCAACTGCCAGATGCAATTGACTGTGGGGCTTTGTTCCACCTCTAATAATCCTTACAAATGCTCTTCCTGAATTAATTTTTACTTAAGGGTTAAAGCCTTTGTCTCACCCCAAAGCATGCAGAGGATGTCAGTACTATGATCAGGTCGGGGATGTGACAGGGAGACCCCACCAAAATGCTCCCACCATTTTGGTTATCATGCTCCCAGAAGAACTGCTTCACCTCTCAAAAGGGGAATGGTTTCCATGTGTCAATTCACAAAGTCAAAGAAAAAAATAGTATGATTTCTCTGACTTCTCCTCAGTAGGACACGTTTCTATGTCTCAGCAGTGTGCTCTCTGCAGTATCTCCTGCTAAAATAACTAATAGTAGCCTAAAGAGTAATTTTTGCATCTTTAGACTCTCTCCTATTTTGAGAAAAGCATCCTATTCCATAAACACTACTAGGAGAGGACCATGATATTTTATTTGGAAAATTACTCCAGAGTTTCAGTAGATTTGCTGGCTTGTGTGCTTGAAGGAGTTTACATCATCCCATGGGGTTTAGCTTTTGTAGCAGTTAAACTCTGACCTAAGGACAAGCACAGTGGTCAAAATCAACTTCTTATTATGTGCAGACCAGCTGAAGAGCTGGAGCTACCAAGCCTGGCAGGTGCTGGGCAGGGGGTGGATATTCACCCTTTGACGGAAAGAAGTTTGTAAGAAGTCAGTAAATGTGGTATTTTGGAAGGAGGAATTTGAAGAAAATTGCCATTAGATTTCTTCTGGTTCTAGGAAATTCTCCTTTTGACAGATTAAAAAGCAATGCAAAAGAATTAGTGTGTTGGAATCACTACGAGCTGGGGAAAATGGACTAAGGTTTGGCTGCTTTAATCTAGGCAGCAGTTAGCTCTAATTCTATGCATGGCATCAGCTATTGGCACCTGAAAAAGGTGGAATGGCAGAAACTGGTTTAACTCTGGTTAAATGTACTCAGAGAGAATGGGAGTAGTCTAGACAGTACTATAGTCTATAGTGATAAGAAATGCTACTGAGAAATTTGTTGACTCTGTGCTCTTTTAAACTTCAGATAATCTCTAGGCCACATCTTGAATTTGTTGCTCATGCTTTTATGAAGGATAAAAAGAGATGGACTCAACCATTGCCTGAAGGCAAACATACTCCTAGGAAGAAAACATGAAACAACGGTGTATGGAAGTTGAGATTATATTAAGTTAAAAATGGGAATTCACCCTTCTCCTGGATTATACCTTAAAAACTGAGCCATCAGAATTTCTCAATGAGACTTCTTATTCTTGAAAAAATTTACTACTTAGTGAGACTTTATCTATGAAATCCAACTGGAAAATACAAATATTTCTAATAGCTTGTGAAAGTCAAGCCTATTCAGTACCAAACTAAATTTTAAATTCCATCTGGGGAACAGCAAAATCATGTTTTAGCTTACTAAAGTCAGATCACTGCTAAAGAGATCACATTTTTTGTTCCTCAAAACTGAAAGCTGTAATTAAAAACACAACAACAAAAAAAAACCCCTACCAAAAACAACACTGAGGCAAATGTATAAAGTGGAATACGGTAGAGTTGGATAAAATGACCTTCCAAAGTTAAAGGAGAAAGTGAAATAGCCAATAATTGAAATGTCATAGGAGGAACTAGCTGCTAAGAAAAAGCAAATATTTAAAGTTGAGAAATATTTAACAAGTCACTGGATTAATTTCTCTGCCAAGTTCATCAGAAGCAAATATATTTCTATTTGATGTCAGGGCTATCAGGTAGAATCTGACTAACCTTATGGGCATAAAACAACCTTGGAGGCCTCTGTAGCCCAGAACAGTTTTAATGCAGAACATGCAGAATGCAGAACAGTTTAATGGAGAAAGAACATCAGTGAACATGTATTTTTTTCAGTGAGGTAGATCCACCTTGGTGTTGAAGAATTGCATTTCATGAGAGAAAGTTGTAACTGTTGTATGAATAACAGCTCATGTTTCCATCTTTTACTGCTTGCTCTGAAGGAGCTGCTGTTCTAGCAGAATCCAGCTCTTTTATTACAACCTAAGTAGAAGTTACTCCTGTCATTTGACATATACAAGATTTACATCCTTCTGAGTTTTGCTCTTCTCTTTCACTGGTTTCTCACCATCTTTACTCCATGGCAGTATCATGATGATTAAGCGACAATCACAAATTTTAACAAGATTGAGATTTTAAAGTGATTCCTACTGTGTTTTCTTCATCTCCAGGCTAACTGCACAGGCTTAGTAAAGGTGCACATTTTCATGTTTTCAGTCTACTGAATTGAAGAGCAACAAATTTTGAACAGCCTCGTATTCCAAGGGCTGGATCTTACAAGGACATAGTTTCATTTAAAAAAAAAAAAAAAAGGGCTGGAAACAGGTCTCCAGACAGAGTCTGTCTACACAATGCTTTGAAACTACTAAGAATTTCAGTTCCTCCCAATTCATTCTAATGACACAGTGGGAACAAAGCTGCTCAGTGGAAAGTGGCCAGTTCTTTGGTGAAGACAGATGGCGAGCTCCTGCTCAGGGCTCAGTACCTCATCCCATTCTCTTGAAGGAGACAGGATCTCAGGAGCCAGGCCAGTGAAAGGAGGGCTGCACCCATCCTTACAGATCACTGGACACTGCTCAGCACTGCTGCCCACTGGTGGGGGTCACCAACCACACTGGGGCAAGGGAAACCCTCAATTGCTGCTATTTTTGCTAAGAGCTGAAAGGTTCACTCACCTCCAGTGCCTCTCTCACTGAACTAACCTGTGGAATTACAAGTTATGTTGAATGCTGCAACTTTAGCCATGTATTTCAGTTCGGTATGAATTTTACCTTTGTAAAATTTACCTTGTGTGCTATTTTTAAAAAGAAATCTAAACATGCTACTACTACTAATAATGACAATGTCTGTTCCTTTATGTTAAAGGAAAAGAATGACTTGGCCTTGTTTATGGTAGCCCATGATTTACACACAACTGAACTGGTGAGATTTACAACTGAAACAGTAGATCATCTCTATGCACATCCTGTATTTAGACAGTCCTTATATTATTGTTACATGGATAAAATTAATCTTTTAAAGGAATATATAAAGCCCAGTCTAAGCTTGTTCATCTGATCACTTTACACATGGCTTTTTAGTGACTTAAAGGGGGAAAAAATTAAAACTGTATGCATACTTCAGTATTGTAGGAAATGACTGCACTGACAAGGTCACCATGCTAAATTGACATCACCCACACCATATCCAACTTTTAAAAATCCTCCAGTATTTGCACGGTGAGGCTTGTAAGAACTTCATTATGAAGTGTCAGATTCCTAAATCTTTTTCTTTCCTTTTGCCTGTTTAATAAGCAATTTTTTTTTTTTGTTAGTTAAGAATTCAGTATGCTTTTAATTCACAGGAGAAAAAGCTTGAGTGTTCTACTGGGCTTTTTTGTGGTAACACAGCTACCTGTATAGAACACCATTTTTTCCTCTACTACATATGAATTTTATTTCCAAAGGTAACAGTTTCTTTTGTAATCAGAACTTAATTAAGTTGTTATTTACAGTATAAATGATCGATAGCTTTTATTCTGGATCACACAGTGTAAAAGCTCTAATAATTGGTATTAAATGTAACAGAGATACTGTAATCAAACCAAATGTAAAAAATCTTCAAAACGATTTTACTATACTGGAAGATTGTTAAAATGCCTAAAACGTTTAATGTGCTGAATACAAATGATATGATAAAGAAAGCTTTGTGGATCAAAGATGGATTCAATAATTGTAATGTTTATGAATTTGTTTTGAAAATATTTTTAATTGGATAATGTCAGACTTTTGAATTATAATGCTATGTTCATTAACATTTCAATAGGTTATACTATCAACTCCTTTAGACATAAATGAATTTGATTCATTTTTTAAATCATGAATCTTGTAATCTTTTTTCTGCTGTTACTGGTTTTCAATATTTTCATTATCTTCTACAAGAAGAGCAACAGGAACCACATGGGCTTTGCTGGTAATGATGGGGTGTGTACCTCTTTTCCAAAAGCAGCTCTACTGCCTTTGAAAGTAATTTGCAGTTTTTTATCAACACAGAATTAAAGACTAATGTTGCCTAATTTGTTATGTTCAGTGGTGCAGAGTGCTGTAGAATTCTGTCACACACACATCACTTTGAAACATGTATAATGTAACCATAATCAAAAGTACATAAATGAATTTCAAAATTGATGAAAGTGTTTATTATTAGCTAAGAAAAATTTCAGAAGATGAACTTGTGAATAGGTTTAATTATCTCTTAGTAAGATGTGTAATTTGCACACTCTAAAACTTCAGTGCAATTTATAAAACAGTAATTTATATTTTATAGTCGTGTTGCAAATAACTGATCTAGACATTTCAGAGCAGGATGGGGCAGAATTGTGGAAGTCTCAATGTAAATCTGTACATTCAACACGATGGACTCCTTGCTTGGTGAAGTTATCTTCTACTTCCAAAAGAAACAAGAGCTCATTGCTGCTGATAATTTAGACATAACTGCTTGTAACAGTCAACAAGCCATCACAGTAAGGTATAAAGACAGCCCTTAGGAGAAATGCTGCCTATTTGATGACATTTAAAGCATTAAAGAATTCCTTCTAGATACTGCAGGAAATCATCATCATCATGAGCCAGCGCAGGCTGCCAATGTCACTGAATGAGAACCAAGTGATTAAATTGTATACTGGCAATATTGCCATCCAAACCATTAAATTAATTTATGGAACTGATCTGGCAAACAGTCCATCACGTCAGCAATGCCAAGGTCTGTGGTAGGAACTACCATGGTGACAAAAGACTGTCATATGGGTGCTCGTGCATGACTGCCTTGTAGTTGGATCACCCATCCTTCTGGGTTGATTTTAGCAGTCTAAGAAATGAAACACAGTTTAAATGATATCCTACTACCTCTTGTCCCTCCTACAATGTTTTGATAAGAGAAGTAAGGCATGAAGTTCCTGTAACTTTTTGATCTGACATTATCAGGTATGTATAAACAGATAACAATGTTTTAGTAGAGCAAATAAATTGTATGTCATTTTTTTATTAAACAAACAGTATAATAACTGGACTATATTATCACAATGGAAGCATAGAAGACCATAGACTGTACAGCTGAAACCCTGTAGCAAAATTTGTTCCTCATATTTAAAGAAATGTATCTTTATCAAGCTTTCACAATGGCTGCTTCTTGCTAATTTAAAGAATCTTCACTCTTGTTAAGGCTAGATGATTATAATTAAAAGATAAATGTACTGTTAGAAGGTTCTACGCCACACTCTATTTTTATGAGGATTTAACTGAAAGACATACATTATACCTGTATGTGAATTATAATGGCTTCTCAGCAGGGAACGCAGAATCACTTACAGTACGTAAACATTTAAGAGGAAAATGCTAACACACTGAAAGAGTTTAACATCAGTAGCGATTTATCAAATGAAGAAGTTTCATAAAGTCCACTCTCTGGGAGAACATTCACCATTAGACAAAAGCCTGGCATCCTTGATAGTCTGAAGTTCAATCAATTTGAAAACCAAAACCATTCAATGAGATAAACAAGATCTTAAGAAAACTGCCATCTTTCTTCTCAGGTAAAAGCCAGAATTGAAATAATAATTATTAAAATAATCCAACCAGGTCGCTTTACAGGCAAATTTACACACTGTCTCTTTAAAACACTGCATGCCCAAAAGCCTTTTGGGTTTGGAATGTAGCACTGCACCAAGTATTTCACAAAGCCTCTAAATATCACAAGAAGCTTTTTTAGAGAGAAAAAAAAGTAAAATTCCAGCTGACTGAGACTGTTCTAGCAGGAGTGCCTCAGCTTAGCTCCCAGACCTGGAATTCCAGATAAACAACAGAGGACAGCAAACAAATAATTTTTTTTTTACACGTCCTTTTGTAATGCAGCTACAAGACGACTGATGAGCTTAGGGACAGACAGAGTGAGAGTGCAAGTGTCATCAGAGTGAGCCGTGTGCTTAGATAGAAGCTCGTAGGAAGAGCGAGTGAATTCTCCGCAGATATGTGACTGGTGGAAACTCCTGGTGTGTTGTCCTTCCCAATAGCATTCTGTAAGACACAATATTTTCCTTGGTCACCATTACACGTTTTCACTGCAAAACATTAAAGTCTACAGCATGAAATTCATCTTTTGTTTGTTCATGTCCCATCCTCTACCTATATATCAACATCACAAATTGAAGGATTAGAAGGGCATTGAAACAGATGTGAAAATGACAGTATTTTGAAATTTAAAAAAATGCCTACTTTAACAATGTCTCAATGTGTAAAATGTATGGTAATTTTTTTTAGGATCTGTTTATTTTAAAACAGCAAAAGCAGCACCCACAGAGAAACTGCAACTTCTACATAGTCAACAGAACAACTTTTACAACAAATTACTTCTGGAGAACAATTACTTCTGGAGAACAGCCTCAGAAAAGGCAGTTTTCTAGCTTATGACAATTTTCTCTTTCCCCTTAATTGCTGCATTATGTGCATTCCTGGGCATTTTTGCTACCAAGAATTAAACAGCATGCAGATGCCAGTGCAGATTGGTAGATTACAGTGAACTATTTAAGGAGCAGACGTAGCAGGAATATTTCTCATTGCTATCAGCCACAGTAAAAATTAAAACCTAACAGGTATAATCACAGAATGGAATAATTTAGATGAGAAGGGGCCTCTATGATCACTAAGTCCACCCTACTCCAGCAAGGTGGCTCAGACCCTGTTCACTCAGGATGCTAAAACCCCCAAGAAGCAGCTTCAATAGAGGTGAAAAGCCTCTCCCATCATGGAGAGGCAACAGGCCATGGTACAAGGTACAAATACCCAGAACACCAGATACAAAGAATGAGTACAAAGCACCAGTTTCCACAGAAAGAAAAGAGGCAGGGAGGTATTCATGGATAAATCTCCATGTCATTCCTTCACCTGGGTATCACCTGCTAGGACTGGCTAACTAGAATGCCTTGAGATTCAAACTTTTAGAAGTTGCAGAGGCTTTGGGGGATTATCACAATATGCTTTCTTTAACTCATCCCCGGGCAGCTCCTTTTTGGAATCTGTCATGGACAGGGTAAGGGATAAGATGGTCCAGCAGTTCTTACAGTTAGACACAGTTACTTGGGCCTTCTCATGTAAGGTCTTTTTAGCCAGCACAAGATGCCAACAGGCATGTTAATGTTACTGCATTGTTCCTTCACACATTACTAGGCTTCATTCTAAAATCTACAGGAAATTCTTAATAGAACTTAGAGAATTGGGAATAGGCCAAAGAACTTCTGTTGGGTAGAAGAACTGGGCAAATGTGGACTGGTGAAGGAGAGCCTGAAAGGTATTTTCACAGCCTTCTGGTGGCTAATGGCTGTACAGCTGGTCTCGTTCCAATGCCCAGGCTAAGTGCTTCCACATTGTAAAAAACAGTTTATGTATGCCACTAATTAATAAGCTCTCTGAGTTGCTCAGTACAAAGGTTATGGACTGACAGACATGGACAGTGATGTAACACTTAGGTCTGAAAGGGGCCTTTGAGGTCAGGCTGAGCAGAGTACTCGAACAGCACTGGGAGGTTCATGTCCTGAGTTTGCCAATCTGTTCCATGGTATATAAGCATCACATCTGAACACCAATTCATGTCCTAAATTGGTCATTTAAGCATGGAATGCTGATCAGTATGTTTCTGAGTAATTGCTAAAACCCATCTGATCTTGTGTTCCTGCAGATTATTAAAAGAGTATACTTGTCAGGTGCAATGGTGATTACTATGGGATCTGCCTAAACATGACTTTATATTAAAATACAAAATCAGCAGAGGACACATTGAGCCCAGCTCTGAACCTCTTAGTAAGATTGTTCTTTAATATGTTATGGTACCCAAACATAACAAAACTGACAAGACAAGTATGAGGCAACCCATTATTATCTTGACAGACTTAGAACTGCTGATATTATTGGGAGACATTCATGGTAGGAAATACACACTCTTACCTCATTAAGACAGAGCTCTGTATCTACAGATTCATTGGATTTTCGCTTCTTCTGTGCCTATGAACAAATGCAAAATTTATTTCCTGTACAATTTATACATAGAGCAGCACAAAACATTTAGATAAATTTGCATGGCTTATCGTACTCCTATAATTTTGACAGTGATTTGCACATGATTAGCAAATAAACTCTCCAAATGTAACTGCATGTTTTCCAATAACATTTGCATTCGCATATGAATTTACAGCAAAATTTCAAACAGTCAACTAAGGGTACTTAGTAATTACAATGACGAGTGCCATCAGCTGTAGAGAACATGTTATCTTCTGTGGCCCCTTAAAAATGGTGCTGGATCTTCATGAGAAGAAATGAAATATGACAGTTAATAATTACCATAATACCACTGCGTATTAACAAATAATCTATCATATGCCTCAGTTTGAGGAAAATATAAAACACACTAGTATTTTACATTTAATGATTCTTGCAATTTTTCCAAGTATTACTATAGAAATAGAAATATTATTTTAATATATTTCATGGCTGTCAGAGAGTCTCTTCTCTGAACTTACCAAAAAAACACTGAATGCCTTTTAACATATATATCTCGAAGTCAAATTGAACAGTTTGCTTACATTGCATTCACTGATTATCATACAGGGAATATTATTAAATGCAAGAATATTTTAGACGATCAAAACCTAAAAAATTAATCTGCTTTATCTTCAGGCATGTCTTATGATAAACAATCATCTGTTGCTATTATTGTGTGCTCTCCACTGACTCAAGCAAGAAACATTTCCGGTGGCATCACACAAAATGGAAGCAATAATGCACTCTGTCCAGCATCAGAAGTTGTTTAATATTTCCATTCCTCAAGTAAGCAGGACTGGGCTGGGCATTTTCTGCTTTTCTACAAGAGCAAGACTAAGTCCCATAGTGTGGAAGACACTTTCAATAAATGGAGCTGTGGTTGACTTAAGCACTTCAGTGATTCTAAGTATCAGTTGGTTCTTTGTGTGTTCCAGAAACATAAACATCATTCTTCTATAGGAACTAAACATGTTAAGTGTAAATCAAGTCTTGTAACAGAGGACTTGGGTTTATGCACTGAAACTACTCACTGCACTGGGCACGTCTGATACTTCTACCTGGAAGTTTTGTTGGACTCAAAACTTATTTCCTGCAAGAAAATGAAGATCTGAATCTCACTGTGTTGCATTCATTTTACAGTGCAGTCTCCCTGCTTTTGGCAGTGATGAACTGGACTAAAGCTGATGTGAGAGAGTGCTGAGCATGCTGATTTTATGCCCCCAAAAAACTCAGTTTCGTGTACAGATATTTTATTTTATATCTGAGAGCCACTGGTTCTGCCAATGGAGACAAAACAGCCTTTGACTTAATTTTTCATTTTAGAATGAAGGAGCTGAACTTCTCATTAGGTAATACAATCTCTGCTTTTAATGATACATAAATATATTAGAGACAACTGAAAAAGTGAAACAGTTGGGATTTAAGAGAAAGACAGCTTAGCTATATTAAGAATACATACTATATATATGTGGATAGTTTTCATATATATGACAAAATAATAGCTCAACTCATTAATAAAAACACCCTTCATAAAATTTCTCTCTTACGTATCCTTTCTACTAATTAGTACTATTAAAGTGGTTACGGTAAGCATAAATTTAACTGTCTAAATAGAGAAAGAAATGCCTGGAAGTAAATTAGAAACAAGAGGAAGCATCCCAGTGAAGCCTTCCTGCCGTGTTTTTAGTGGTGGTTGTATTCACAGTGGTTAGGAATCTTATTTTAATGGCAACTGGGTAGATTTCAACTTCTACATGGCTGACTCTAAAGAGATGGGCAAAGAAGGAGACACAAGATTTAAATCCTGATTTTCTTACATCCTAAACAGCCATACTACCTTGAATTGGAATGTGGAGCTTCAGATAAAGCCCAGATTTTTACAGGGTAAACTGTGAAGGATGTAAGGAATGCAAAGGGATGTAAGGATCACACAAGCCTCATATTTCTCAGTTTGTCATTCAGTATTAAATTTCCTAATCCATCCAGGTGTCTGTTTACTGGAAACACTGTCCTTTGCTGCTTACATCTGCTTTGGATTCACATCACTGTGCTACTACAAGTCTACACCTGGTAGTTGGTGTCAACACCAAAGTCAGAATTTATATTCCTTTTGTGCTGTGTTTATCAAATAAGAGAGAAATATCATCTTTTTGCCTATATGCAGTAAAGTCTTCCTTTATTTCATTCAGCCTGATAAACAATAGAGTGCAGCAGCTAACACATATTTACCTTTGAGAATACTATTTTAAGGATAAAATCAACAGCTAGGAAAAAAATCACCATAAAAAAAGCTTTTCAATAATTTTGATCAATATTCCCTAGCTTTCATTTGGAAGGTGATCCTTCTCTGTATCCATATACTTACTGCAGACATTGTAACATCAACAACACTCATTCACATGCATCTTCTATTACAACAACCTCCTCTCTTAGAACTGAAAAGCAATTTTAATAATCAGGCAGGCTTTTCTCTTATCAAAGCAGAAAGGACAATATCTTCTATTTAAAAATACAGCAAAAATTCAAACTTTTGTTGAGGGGAAGGCAAAGGGAAAGAAAAAACTGTCATTTTGAGGCTGAAATGAGACATTACATGCCAAGTTTCAAATTGGAAGAGTACATTTTTAGTGTTGAGTTATAAACCTGTAAAAATGGCTTATAATGGAAATACTGGCATAGGCTGCACTGCTGTAGTACAACAGTGCATCACTAAATCACAAGTAATGGGAAAAAATCCCCAAACCTACATGCTGAAGAAAGTGCTACAGAAAGTCTATGTCCTTTACTTATAACTGAATGGGAAAATGTTTCCTGCTCTACTCTCAGGGAGAAACAACTCTACATGTAGCAGAACCACCCTGTATGTGCTACAGTGAGTGAACAGATAATCAGAGATAAAAAAAAAATCATGGTTTGGAGGTTATGCTGATGGCCTTAGTGGAAATACATCCAGACTGGGAGACATGCATTTGAACTATAGAGGATATCCCTGGCTGTTGGACAGTTATTTTATAATAACTTCCATTGTACTAAAAATTTAAACAATAGAAATGAGTGTCCACCATGTACAGTTGCAGACAAGGAATAATTACATCACCGATAAATTTGGGAAATGAGAGTTGTTATGCAAGATGCCAAAGATTCACTGTCAATCCCCATCTCAGGTATCCTGCTTGTCTAATAAAAGGGAAGAAGGTATTTTCTATGTTCTGGAAGTACCTAAATCCACAGGAGTACAACAGCACACACAAATGGCTCAGTTGTCAGTATTAAAATTTATATTTTTTTGAATTTTAATTTAAAGCTGTTATCTGGTAACAAAAAGTTCTATGGGGATTCCATCATTAAACAAAAAACAAGTAGACCCGGGCTGAAAATAATAATTTAAAAATCAGTGAAAGAAAATCAGCTTAAAGTAAGTGGCTAAGTGTATGGAAAGAGTTCTTGGGTTCTTCTCTACTGAGGTAAAATAACATTTGCTAATGACTTATATACTGAGCTGTGACATGCCCCAGAAAACAATGCCACTATAAAACAATTGCACTGCATGGGCTGACACTCCAGCTTTGCAGGGAACTATAATTCAGTAATGTGAGCTACTCTGATGAAGCTGCCTCCATACTGCAAACAGGCTTGAACTCACTCAAGCTTTTATATTTGGTAAAAATGAACACCTGTTTTTCCAGAGCATCTTCTCACCATAGTAGCACAAACAACAGATGATATTTAGAGATAATCATATTCAAGCAGCTCATGATGAGCTCCAGTATCCCACTAGTCACACACAAGCCTTACTTGGGTCTCGGAAACCTTTAGCTTTTAATATTAGAACTAAACTATTGGACTTGGTCAAGGGCTGGTAACTGCATGTCTACAAAAGAAAAAACTCTCATGATCAGTAGAAAAATTTTACTTCTTTCTTTCCTAGGAAAAAAGCTAAATCAGGACCAGCAGAAGAGCTAGTTGTTTTCTGAAAGGAGAAAGGAATATTGCTTATAGAGATGTTGCTCCTTCAAATGACTTTGTGAACCTCCATGTTTCCTTTCAATCCCAATGGGTCCCAGGTAAGTTAAATGCTATGTCCTTGCTCATACACACCCTTACTAGTCTTCTCTTGCCCTGCACCTGGTAACTATCACAGGATCCTTCTAAACGTAGCAACTCTCTGTTTTCCATCCCCCAAATCCCTCTAACTCCATCCTAGGCAGACACTATAGCCCTGAATTTATGCCCAGAAATGCTATCTTTTAATTATGCATCCAGCTTCTGCAAATCACAGCACTACATGGTTAATAAATGCACTAAACACTGCAGCAGTATCTCACCAGGAGTCAGTACACACATTCATGGCTTGTCATCCAGCAGTATTTTTATATATCCACTAGAGCAGGAATTTCTATGCTACAGCAAGGAAAAGGTCTGACTGGGGATGGCTCCAAATGGAGGGGAGCTTTAATCTGCAGGGAGGGAAGGGAAGGAGGAGAACTAAATATGTTGGATCTGAATGCAAACAGGCACACAGTGAGCATCCAAATTCAGAAACCAGTCACTTTCTACTGGCTACACACTCTGGGTCTTAGGTGCCTTATGGAACATATTGCTTAGACATTACAGGGAGAGACAACATTATGACAGATATCTGCTATGTCAGTTGTTTTTTACAGCTGATTTTAATGAGAGAACCTTTGTCCTCTCCTGAGATGCCTGGTTAGTTATGCCCATATTAACAAGCCTTTCTGAAGAAGAGGGACAAAATCTCCCAGAATACATCCTTCAAATGACCACGTTTCTAAAGTAGCTGTAACAAATGAGAGTGCTTGTTCTTTTTGTTCTTCTCCTGTGTTGATTAGAGAGATTTACTATGCAACCAACCTGGTTTTCCAACAGCAGGACACAAACAATAAGCAGAGAATTATACAGCCTGTAAGAATGCAATCAGTTTAAGTCTTCTGCACTCACTAAGTGGATGGTGCATCTATCACAATTGTCAATAGTATTTTCTTATTAGCACAGCAGTACTATTCCACACTGGAGTATAATTACTCTCAACAGGGAAGATAAGCAAAGTGTGGGTCAGAGACACAGACCACTGAAATTAAGGATCCAATTCAGCACAGGGTAATTTTGAAACCCATACCACACAGCCAGAGTGGAAAGCTATTTATGCCATAAAAACAATCAGCTTTGCACAATCCTGTAACAAAGCAGTCAGATCTTTTTTTCCGCTTCTTTATTTTCTCTCTGCTGAATCAGCCCTCAAGATACAAGCTTGGGGCATGAAATTATCAGTCGTCATTCTGCATGAAAGCACTACAGTTCTGTCATGCCACTTTGTAGAGAGAAGAAAGTATCTTCTAGAAACAAGACACTGCGAGCACTATGCTCCAAAGCTACGTAGATAACACCCAGCACAGTAAGAAGCAAATCACAAGTTTTTCAGCTGGGAGACATTAAATAAAGCAAACCAAGCATCCCCTTGTACCCACATATGCACTGGAAAAACACACAAAGAGGTTGGTTTTTTGTACTGCACTCCCTTTATCCCTCAACATTAATCAATTCTTGCTGGATTTGAGCACTTAGCATGAGAAAAAAGAAACAGAGGGCAACCTTGAAGCACAGAAGTTTGTTTTCTGGTCAGGAAAAAGTGATGGTGGGTCTCCTGAGATTTTTTTCATGCCTTCCTCCAGGACGAAGGTGGTTCAAAAGAAGCCTTCACCACAGAGCAGCCCTGAGGAATCCCCTGGGAAGAAGGGCTGGAACAAATGCAGGTCCCTAGAGCCAGCTTTCCAGCTCTTCAGTCACCAGTGAGGGAGCACTGCCCAGTCTCTTCTGGACAGGGCCAGGTGGGCTGGGAACAGTCTAATCCCCAGACCACAGAACAATGATGACTCAAATCAGCTCTGGTCTAACAGACACTTGGAGCTCCTGACAGATGCAGATGGAAACACTCATAGCAGCAAACACTGCTCCAGAAATCTGAGAAACACACCTAGGTTTTTATAAAGTCTGATATGAATAGAGGAAAACCTTCCCCCTTCAACCTCTTCAGTTTTCAAGTTGTAAGAAAATTTGATCGGAGCAGGAAGAGCTGGAAGTAATCCTTCCAAAAGGAGCAGAAAAGGGTGTGGAAAGAAGGAAAAGATGACCTATACGGTATTAATTATTGCTGGACCATTCCCAGATCCTTATCTTAATAAACATGAGACCTCATTAAGCTTCATCTCTCACTGCATGTATATGGCTGGGGCAGCATGGCACAAAAATTGCCTGACAGCAATCTTAAAGGTTTTATAAAAAACAGATCCTATCAGAAATACCAAACTGATCAAACAGCTTACAAGGACCAGACACAGAGATCTTCAAATATTTATTTCAAGCAATTAGTCTCCCTGTGAGCACAGCACAAAATAATGACACCCAGCCAAGACAACTGAGCTGACTTACCTTTCATGGCAGTACAGTAACTCGCTAACAATTTTGTTTTCACGTTTAGTCATTCATTTAGATGAATAAAATGAATTTCTATAGTCCCAGATTCTTGCTTCCTATTTTTAGGGGGATATTATGCAATTCTCCTAATATGGTCTTTTCATGGATTTGCCGCAAGCAAATATTTTTGCATTAAGAAGGGCAGAGGAGAAAACAGAATACTAAAAAGCATAGATGGAATAAGTTCTATTAGGTTAATATCTCAATGATGCAGCCTGCCTAGGTTGTTGGGTTTTTTTCTCTAGTTATAAAACTAAACAGCCATGTAATCCAAAGTCGAGGTTTTTTTTATTTTATTATTAAAACATATTTCCCTAGTGATTCACCACACTGCCACACACACTGCAGTTACAGGTAGCATCTGGCTGCTGCACACTGAACACCATCCTGAAAAGCAGCAGGAACACAAAGCCATCACAGTCCCAGTTAAAAGAAATACTCAGCTTTTAATTTTGAACAAAGGTAAGTAATTGAAGAACTGTAGATCCCACAACACTTCTCCAGGCTGGAGTGTGTGCCCTTGCATGTCCAAATATGCAAACAAAGTTGTTCAGTTTGGCAGCAGATGAAGTACCTGCCTCCCATATTAGACTGGGCTCCGTGGTGCACTGGAGTGTGGTGTAAACACTCCTGAGCAGCTGTCAGCCACGGCTACTGGGGGACCAAAAGCAGCTCAGCCAGAACAGCACAGGCCTGCATTGTGCTAATGAGCCTTGAAAAGAGGCACCATAGTAATGTGGCTACAGGGCTCCTACAGAGCAGCTCACACCTCCAGGTGTGCCCTGGCAGGGAGCTGCTGGCTGGAGCACGGCTGCTCCGTGCTGCTCCATGCCAGGCAGCACACACCGTGCCTGTTCCTTGCTGCAAAGCTCTCCTTCACACCCAAAAGGATAGTGTGTGGCTGGGACTCTCCACTAAGAAGAACTACAGAATGACAGAATCCATTAGGTTGGAAAAGACCTCCGAGATCATTGAGTCCAACCTCAGACCTAATCTTGTCAACTAAACCATGGCACTAAGTGCTACATCCAGTCTCCTCTTAAATACCTTCAGGGATGGTGAATCCACCACCTCCCTAGGCAGCCCATTCCAATGCCCAACCATTCTTTCTGTGAAGAACCTCCTCATGATGTCTAATCTAAATCTCCCCTGGTGTAGTTTAAGACTGTGCCCTCTTGTCCTATTGCTGGGTGGCTGGGAGAAGAGACCTTTCAGGCGGTTGTAGAGAGCAATATGGTCACTCCCAAGCCTCCTCTTCTCCAGGCTAAACAACCCCAGCTCTCCTAGCCACTCCTTTAGAGGACTTGTGCTCCAGACCCTTCACTGCTCTGCTTTGGACACACTCCAGCACTTCATACCCCTCCTAAGGACTAAGGAGGCTCCAAAGCCAAAAGCAGAGTTGCAGGAAGGGAGCTCCACAGGGATGCTCATTGCACTGGTCCAGCCTCCTGAGACTTCCAGCTCCAAGCTGGCAGAAGGTGGAAGAGATTAAGTAAACGAGGTCACACTTTGCCTCCACACTCAGGCAACAGGACCAGGGGTGCTGCTCTCTGGTTCTGCAGCTGGAAGGGAAGATCAGGCAAGCTTGCTTGAACACCAGCCTGCACTGGCCCTTGAGCACTGAGCACTACAAGAAGCTTCCCTTTGTGTTATGCCAACCTTAAGCAACTGGTATTATTGCTGGTTTTTTGAGCACTGCGTTCACTCATAAATTTTAGAGGGAAGAGAATGACCATGAACACCTGCTTTTTGTGATGTGACTAAAAATATTCACAACTTTCTTTAACAGTACGTGTATGCATGTGTGTGTTGTGAGCAGTGGCATGGTTATGCACAGAAAAACAACACAGAAAGCCTTAAAAGGGTTTTGAGAACACTTCAGATTAAAAAGTGATTTTGCTGCAATTACAGAGAGGTAAAAGTAAAGGCTATAGTAATCTTTCACAGAAAGGTAGAAGAAAGTAGCCACTTAGTGAGTACCCACCATACAGCTACGCCCTTCCTGCCTTGGTTTTGTTTGCACATTTCCAGTCCAGTGTATTAGTTTCCATATAACCACAGTTGTGTGGTGATGTACCCAAGTCCCACTAAATCCCAGCATGATTTAAAGACTAGTTCTTTTCTGTTAAAGTAATCCAAACTTGAACAGCTGTGAGTTGGATTAATTGGTGAATTTTTCACTTTTTTTGGCACAATCTGCTCTCCAGAATTGCCACTGAAATAAAAATTTAAAGAATTTTTCTCCCTTCTCTAGTCCTGTAGCTGATTTTTGCAGGTGCACAGATGTATCCCTCAGAGCTGGCAGGGCTGAAATTTTACTGAACTTGCTGCAGTATTTGCCTCAGTTCCTTTCTAGCACTGAAAATACCATTCGGAATAAAAAAAAACCCTTATTTTTTAAATAATGGAATCAAATTTAGCAAGGTGAGTCTATAAAAAAACAAGTTACAGTATACTTTATATGCCATATGGTATACAAGGTGAGTCTATTAAAAAAACAGGTTATGTGACTTTAACAGGCAGTTACTCCTCAAGAATTCAAACAGAACCACAAATGCAACATGAAAATTTCCACCCAAATAGTTACTGTTTTGGATTTTTTTAATGTGAAATAGAAGAAAACTTCAACTTTAAGCATAGATGCTAGCAATGTCTATAATAATATCTGGTTTTTTTCATTAGAACATATGCCTTTAAAGTTTTCTAGACAGGTATTCAAATTCACTGCTATCATTCCTGTTCAATAAATTCTGATAGCATTTTAATTTCTAAAAGTGAATTAATATCATACAATTTGGATTAGTGTATTTCATCTTCTAAGACAAGCATATCTTTCAACAGATTTGTCATGACTGAAAAAAATAAACGTCCAATTGGTCTTGTCCACAGATCTCCAATAGCTAAGCTAGACCTTGGTTTGTTCTGTCAGCTTTCTAAGCATTATTAAAAGGCCCTTGCAGAATGGATCTTAAAACTCAATACTTGTGAGAGACTTTGATGTAGCACCCTACATTCATTTTTCCCCTGCCAAAGTGAGTGATGGAGAGAAAAATCATCCCCTCTCAGAAATACCAGCAGTGAAACCCTGACACTAATTCTCTTTAATGGGCTGTACTATAGAGGACTACACTTTAATGGATGGTATTGTGGTGGCCTCCCTCATACCCATTATATACACATGAACAATGCTCTCACACACAACAGTTACAGTGTAATTAATTAAGTTATCCAAACAAGAAGAGAAACTCTTGTGTAAGAGGAGCCCACAGAATCATGACATTGTAAGAAAGGTGCCCTATTTTTAACTGCCTGGATCCTGCCACACCAACAGGAATTTTTCACGTGCCAGGCAGTAGCAACTGAAAATCAAAAGTAACTTCCTAATATCATCTGCACATAGGGCCTTAAATCTGAGCTCAATAACAAGAATTTTTTCCATCACTGAAATAATTTCAGACACAAGAAATTACCGGGAATGTTAGATGCTTAACAATTATAACCCTATTAAAACAAAGCTGAGCCTATAATAACCAGATTATGCAAATAATTATCAGATTATGCAAAACTGTATTGGCAGGATAAAATCCTGCTTTGTTTCATCCCACAAGTCATTCACAGAAGGACAGAAGGCTTAAATTTATGTTTACGTTTAATAAGCTGGAAAATAAAAGCAAACGAATGCTAATAATGTCAGTAATGGAGATCAACATCATCACTTTGGGTATATTTTGTAACGTTTCCATACTAAACTGGAAGAAGCTTTATAAGATTTATTGTGACTCGTTTGCCTACTTTTTGCAGTAGTATGTTGTGGTAGACTGGATAGTTCAGGGGATTATTAATGGGATATACAGCCTTAAATTCCAAGGTAGCAAGTTTAATCTAGCTCAGGTCGATACTGACAACTATTCTGTAGTATTTTTGAAATGAGGAGGTGGTTCTGAAGCACTTCTTCTCTTAAGAGGACAGGTTCAATGTACAAAAGTGGCACTAATTTGCACCTCAGGCAGTGCACTTCATCAAAGAGACTGAGGAATTAATGGGATATAGGTTTATAATGTCACAAAGCACTCAGGATGTTTCCCTATGCCCTTCACTTCTCTTTCTGTGCGATGAGCTGCTCTGTTAAAAAAGGACAGTCCTCTTCCATCCTCAGATATTTCTAAATCTACTGCAAACCCTACAAGAAAAATCTTGAAGGTGCCCTATGCTACCAAATTTTAACACGCTTTACTGGGACTCAAGAGAGCGATTAGAAGGCTTCACCTAGAAAAACATCTTAAGACTGCTATCTGAAGAGAATCTTGATTGATGACAGTTGGCAGCAAATATTTCCCTGAGTGCCTAATGGTTTGATTAATAGTTCTGGACTGAACTGAAGCAAGTAGGAAACAGACCAAATGAGGGGTACTTTTTGTGCTCTATCTACTCAGATGCATCTAATATTCACAACCATCACCTGTCTTCCTAGTAAGTTTTGGTGTCAATACATTGCCATCCAGCATCCAGAGAGGAAGCATTAAAAAAAAACACATCTGGGTGTGTGTTGACTACAGCAGCAATGTGGCTTCTCATCCTACTCCTAACTACAGGCCAGTGGACCAGTGGGTGGAAAGTCAGAACAAAGACAGCACTACTAGGAATGGGGGACGGGTGTAATGCAGGCCATGTCTACTGCATATTAACATATGTCATTGTATATGGACACCAGCACTGATACTGCACTAGTGCACTGAGCTGTCACAGGCAGAAGTGAATTTAATGGGTTTAAGAGGTGCCTTGTTCAGTGGCCAAGATGAGCTTAGCTTGAGAACAGCATCCTTACAAGGGATTTGGGATATCACTGCGCTGCTCACGTTCAGTGGCCACTTGAACAGCACGGGACATCACATTTCAGATATGCTGTGCCCAGATGAATGTAACTGCACTCCAACAGGCTTTGTACATAACAAAGGGCAGCAGATGATGAATGAGGACTTGCAGAGCACATATGAGCAGATGTGTCTCACTGGCTGGGAGATTATGTGGAGCTGCAGCTTTGCCAGTTGCTTTCTTTAAATGTCCATGAAACTCCAGAGTCCAGTCCCCTGCTACACTGACAATAAGCCAGCACGACTTGTATTTTAGGGGCTGTCCCTGTGGCATGGACTCAGTCCAGCTCCCAGGGAGCAGAGCTCTCTCTCTGACTAAGGGCACTTAACAAAGAGCTGTACTGCTACTAAATATAACATGAGCCACCAGCCTGAAGGTGAAAAGCCTCTGCCTAATTAATTATTCCTAAGTATCCTCATTAAGCTGTTCTCTGGGCATAGATGGAGTGTGTTTTTTATCTAAACCTGTTTAGTTGTGCCTATGACAATCTGAATTTCTGCTCTGCAAATAACCATGACTGAGTCCTTAGACATAATCAGGAAATCTTAATCAAAATTAATAGGGGTTAGACAAACTCTTGATGAGAGCAGGATTCTGCAAACAGTTGCAAGAATTTCTTGAAGTTCAAAATCATCATGAAATAATGGACATTTTTTTCTTCTGAATTTGCATTTGGCTTCTGAAATTATATGCAAGTAGTTAGATTCCTGCAGGAACAGATCCCAAAATTTGCCCTCAGAACCAGACAATTAGAGTACATATGTGACTGAGGTGTGCAGAATAACATAACGACATAGAAATCATTATATAAGAGTCCTCAAGAATTGAACTCAGATACATGCAACTGTTAATGCACTACTTTTCCTACAGGAGGGCAAGCCATTGTAAAAAAAAGTACTAACCACTGTTTATCAGAAAAGTCCTCATCAAACCACTTTTTTACATTCGTGCAGACACAAATTTAGGAATGGGTTTTCACAGATACTTGTAACTGCTTTGCTTTCATGTGTGCACACCTGATTTATATGCCCATTTATCCAACTCTCTACACAAATTAGGTACTTAGGACTGCAGGCAGCCATTTAGATCCTACCTGGTACATGTCTTACCTGCCACATACATAAGAAATTTGAATCCACACATTTAAAATCTGAGCATGAATTCAGAACACCCAAATATTTAGGTGCACGTGGTAATGCATATCTAGCCCTGAATCAGAGGCTACTTGAGGCTTCTGAAAATGTCAAACTGGAAAAAAACAGCTCCATCTAATGCAGTATTTAGTAAATTACTGCCCTGAATACCTAATTCTGTTTTAAGAAAGACATGAGGGAGGATAATCCTATAATTCTTTAGGAGACATGCTGAGTGAACCCATGAAAAATATTCTGCATTATGCACATCAGTCTGTTTACTTGTGACTCACAAAAAGAGCTAAGCACGCAGGAGGGCTTAACCTGAGGTGGGATTATTAGGCCAAGTCCACTGATTAGAAATAGGATTTGTTGTGCAGTAGTTAGGCTCTCCTCCAAAGTACAGACTAAAATAAACATTTTGAACTCCTATTGATTTTGAAGGCAAGGAACTGAAATGAGTGACAGTGTCTCATGTTCTGGAACTCTACAGCAAATTGAAAAATGCTGTAGAGTGGATGGTTTGAGGGCAACATAGAGATCTATTATTCAGGTAAGACAGCTGATTAGGAGTCACAGGGATAAAGAGTAAACAGGAGAGAAAAGCTGTGATTTATTCACAGTATTTGATTACTAATGTACAGTGAAGGCTAAACAAAATGAGCAGACGGGGTAAAAGCAGCACAAAAATATATTTATATTCAGATGTTTTGTTATCATTCATGGGGTTTTTTTATTAAGAATATAGGTTAGCCAATTTTGTTAAAAGATTGCATTTCATTTCCTGTCCTATAAACTTGGTTTGATTACTTGAAAAATTTATGAATGCTATGGAAAAGGTTCTAAATTCTAGCTCTTCAACAATGTACTATTTGTGTAGCTATGCTGCCTTGCCAGCAATGTATGGTTTAGAATGATTACTTATTATTGTATTCTAATTTCCATTGGGCTTTTCTGTATTTCATTTGCAGGTGGTAACACTAAAAAGTCTTTATTTTTCCTGAAATACTTTTGATCATATCTACCATACAGTAACTGCGACCTGGGCAGTTTATTTTCTAAGAATGTTAGTTTCTGGGTTACAAAGAAATATCAAAGAATGATATGTATATATGTATGGGGTAATGGATAATTACAATGTACACTCAAGGATAATTGCAATGTACACTATTGTGGAGTTATTCCATTTTTACAAGTCTATAAACAAAAGCAGAGTTTGATTAGGTTGTGTGATTGTCTCTTTGAACTCAAATGACCTTACATGCATAAACATACTTCAGGTACTTGGGTTTGCTACTGGCCAAGGAAGGCAATGTATCCTCTTCAATCAGGGATAAGGAAGCAGGGTTGCTTCAGACATTTTCCCAAATCAAAATGCAGACTTACTGCAAACCCAACTGCACCCCTGTATGGCCACAACCCTCAGCCCCTTCACCCTTCCTCACTTTAACTTCTAAAGCAGACAAGCCAGTGATGGCACGGTGACTACTCCTGGACCATACAGGCTCAACTCCTTCCAGTTCAGTTTTGCGCAGACTTTTTTCCCCTCCTGAATCTGCATTTTGCCATTAAATCATTAGAGGGAATACAGAAAAAAAATGTAGACAAATTTCACAGCAGATTAAATCTATGAGGCAGTCAAGTACCCAAAGATTACAGAATGGATCTGCAAGATTAAAGGACAAAAAAATCTGCCACAAAACAAACACACAAAAAAATGTCAACCAAAAAAACCACAACAAACCACACACACAAACCAAGACCAAAACCCCAACAAACACACACAAAAAACCCAGATGGGAAAAAGATCTAATAAAGACTAATGGCTAACTGGAAGTGAGGT